>WEIV01013038.1:620087-705942 GCA_013390005.1 Calyptomena viridis | reverse complement strand
CTTTGCTACACCCTACTAGAGAGAGAATTGATTTGACAAAAGTATATTAAACTAACATATCTCTGAATAAGACAAAGAACTATAAAAAGGTTGTTTTATTTTAGCTAAACAATTGTAACAGCTCCTGAAACAGTGCTGGATTTTGGCAATAAAGACATTATCTACAGCTCAATTTATGTGCTGGGATCAGAAAAAAGTTTCCTGTGGAATTATATTGTTCTTCAGCTAACACAAAACCAATGCTAATACACCTTGATCAGGAAACTAGAAACTTATGTTGATGATAGGTGACAGTACACCAGATGACAGGTTTACAACCCTATGTGAATTAAAGCTTGATCACATTCTGGGTTAGAACTGTACAACAACATTTTGACTGTTGTCCTATCAAGTAAATGACTGTGTTTGCCCAGATAGGTGATTTAAAAAGCATTTTTCTTTCAGTTTGAGGGGAGAAGAAAATGCCAGCTCTGGAGGACTAGAAGGAGTATTCACTTATTGATCTGTCAAAGCCACCAGCAGAGATCCTTTCTTTTACTGAATGTATTGTTTTTGGGAAGTTAGGAAGTGTCCACAGTGTCTGCATGAAGAGAGATTGGACATATTGCTGCAAATTGTGGAATCAGTGAATTTATTCACACAGTGAAAGACTAGTTTAAGAAAGACATTTTATGCATATTAGAATGCATAAAATAACTGGGTCTGGATTTTTGGATTGTTTTGCCCTTAAATNAAATACCAGGTGAAATGCACTACAAAATTCATATAATTCAATTTCATAAACTGTTTCTTAGAGAGAATTCAGGGAATAGTTTTCTGTATGATTATTAAAGTGAGAAATGCATTAAGCTGGAACTGCATGTTTAAGCATACTCAAGAAAAGAATAACACAAAGAATATGATTTACTAACTGGTTTTGCTTAAAATTTTTATATTATTGCAGACATTGTGTCAATTTTTTTCTCTTAGTGTCAGGTGCTTTATTTTTAGAGCTGATGTAGAGTTTTAAAATATATTTGTTCTCATTTTAAAAACAGGTAATACCAGATAATATCTTCTTAAGAGTCCTTAAAATCTGTGCTTTAGCCCACATGTTAAATTGAGCTGTGGAAAGAAATACGGTGTGGTGGCTGGAGCCCATTATGTACAATGAAGTGTTAAGCAAGAGAATGTTGTTAATGATGAAAGAACCATTTAAGAAAAGTTAGCAATTAGGCTGTAGAAATGCAATATTTTTAATTAATTCAAAAATGAATGAAAATTTTTGTTCCGTTTGCTTCACTTAACAAGCATTATTAACATTTACATTTCAACAGGATACTGTATCCTCTTCCTTCCCCATTTCCTTGTCAGACTTTGAGATTAAACACATTAGCATACTCTATCTCTGGAAAGCAAAGGCAGCAGCTGTATTTTGCAAGAACTTCTTATTCTCATTGAATTGCTTATTCAAAAATACCACAACTTTTATGTGTTAGCTGAGCCCTAGTGAGAGAGAGGGGCAAATTCAATCAGAATTACAATTTTATAGTAGGCTTCCTTCATAGATTAAAATGAGGCCCCAGGTAAAAATATTTCTGGATACAACAGTCCACCCTATTCTAAAATAAGCATGTCAAGGCACTGACATTGCATAAAGATCTCTTTTAAAAAATCTGTTTCTTAGATACCTGAGCTCTGGCAATTTTTCAGCAGCAGAGGCACTTTATTCACAAAGGCACTTCAGAAAAACATACCTGTTGTCATATATCTGGCATAATAGGTTGTTTCTCTGTTACAGCAACATCTACTATGATTTAGGGTCATATGTGACCTCTGTCATCCTCACTCATGCTGGAGAGTGGGCAGCCTGTGAATGTGCTGTGTGAAAGGGTGCTAATGAGTCTGGACGAGATGCTGCTGAGATTGGTTAGGAAGGCTGAATGCTACCTAACACCCACTAGTGGGAGCATGAGATTGATCATGTCATCATATGGAAAACTCCAGGGAGACAATTCACACTCCTACAGGAGCTTTGAAGAAAGAGCTGAGGTTGTTGTCAAGGACAGTAACAGAGGAGCATTTCTCCATGTTGCTTAGACCTAACTACTGAAATGGTCAATTTCTGCCAGACGAGTTCACTGCAGGTTATAGGGTTACTACAATGCTTTCTTTGAGGACAGAACCTGTATTTCTCATGGGCATTAGGACAATCTGGCAAATGCAAAGTAATTCATTTCAACTTCTGGAGGTGGACATCTCTCACCCTGAAATCAGAAAATATCTCATAACAGCACTGCACTCTGGGGAGTTTTTCCTTATTTTCATGACATACATCAAAAACATTCTCCATATTCTCTCTGCTCAGACTGCTAGTATACATAGAAATACTTAAGGTCATCAAAAATTAGTCATGGTGATTTCCTTGCCTATGTAGCTAGCTTTATTACATCATTAATGTGATCAGAGGCTATGCCTTTATTAGTAAATGATGATGACCAGTAGGAGGAGGTGATTCATGGTATGAATCATAGCATATCATATTCTCCTGATAGCCACACTGCAGAGGCTTGGGGAGTTGTACATTGTGTTAACAATAGTATGAGCTCCTGGACTGAAACTCATTCCTGGTTGGTGCTACTACTTGTGTGCACTCCCAGAAGAGGTTTTCCAGCCTAGCTCATCCAAACAGACTCCAGGTCTGCTCTCTGAAATTATTCCAAAGAAAATGTGGTAAATGAGACAACTTTGGGAGATGTGCACCTTTTTTGAACTAAAACACTAAAGGAGATACACCAATAAGAAACCTACAGATTTATTAAGTCCTGGGGTTATTTTGTAACCAACTAAAATAGAAGAAATCAGTATGTTCTATCTTGTATCACTATTTTCTTGGAGTATTTCTTCTGCATATAAACTTCTAAGTCAAATAATCTTGGGATGTAATTCTTTCTGATCAGTCAAGTTATAAATATGTAATTTAAAGTAATAAGCAGAATTTGGTTTAATTGGTCAAAAAGAAGTCTAAGTTTATGACAGACAAGGACACACTTTTGAAACAGCAGAGGTGTTTGCCAAGTAGGAATGAAACACATTTGAAAAACTGCAGTTTTATGCTGTACCACATAGAACATGAACTAAATATTACCCTGACCTCAATTCCACTAAGCCAAGCTCATGCTCTTACAATGCTGCTGACTTCAGCTGACTTATTCTGAGGGTGAATTTAGGCTGATAACTTTGACAAATACAATGGTATCTAGAGGACTGTCAAAGCCATTTGACTCTATATTCAGAACTCAGGTTTAAAAATCCAGCTACATTTAGTTCCTCAGTTTCTGCTAGAACAACAACTATTCAGTACTATAGGATGAAATAGCAACTTGCCCTATGACTTACAGAGCTACAACTTAGTACAGAATTTTTATGATACCAAAACCCATAGCAGAATGAAGGTGGTATACATATGCTCCAGAAATTTGAAAGGCAAAAATATAACTTTTTTTTTTTTAATATGTATACTTTTCTTTTTGGTCCTATTTTCACTTTTGTGAAAAAAAAGTGAAGGGCAGTTTTTGTATCTGCCCTTCTATCTGTATTTTGTTTCTGCTTGCAAACTACAAAACCACAATTTGCTTCAGATAGCTTAACTTCAATTCCAATACTCTAATCTACAGCTACAAAGAAATACCCTAAATAAACCTCTCCTAACACACATGGGTACATACAATGTCCACAGACACACACACAGCACATATTCCTCCAAGATCTATGGAACAATTTTCCACCATTAAATGTTGAGAGAAAAAAAAGGATAAGAAAATAATGATAAAAAGCTTTTGGCTTTGATATCTGTGAATATAACAAGATGACATCTCCCATAAATAATCATTTTCTTTTTACACTGGAATGCATCTTCTATAACACTAATAATCTATATTATTAAAGGTAGACTCTGCTGACTGCAGTTTATATTAATTTATAAAGGACAATAGGCTGTTTTTAAGGACAATGGAGTCAAATTTCCCATGGGAGAGTTTGACAAATTCTTGGATAGGAGAAAAATTGAGAGAAAAATAATACCGATGATAAGTAGAATTTTTTTCCCAGTAGCCAAACTCTAAATGAATCCCTTTATTTTTCATTGTGTTTCTACTACTTCCAGCAAGTCTGCATAGATTTGGATCCCTAAAGAAATGTGTTCCTGACAGCTGTGAGCAGATAGCATTAGAACTTATGCTGTTGTCATTTGTTCTGGCAGTACATGTAGGTATCGTCATAAAACAGGATGGCAATACGTTTATAGAAAAGCAAGCTTGTGTTTGCATTTGATAGACTGTTTTAAGAAGGTTGAAAGGTGTTTTAATCCATCTAACATTCTTGGAGATAATGTCCACTTCATACAAAACTAACCAACATTCTGTTTCTGGAGACAAATAAACATTGGGAAGTGTTTATCAGGATGTTTTGATATGTATTTTCATTAATATCGATTGAATTAAAGTCAGTCTATTAATGGTAGGTACAGTGCTGTGTCATAGCACAGGAAGCAGTAATGTGCAGAGAAAGAGCTGTTGTACTCGTCCTCAGGGGGACATTACAGACTTATGCCAATTATACCAGGTAAGAATCTCTCCCATGATGTATGGATGTTGAGGAGATATGAAAATGTTGCCTCTGGGCACAAAAGGCAGCATAGCTGTAGAAGTAATTTCCCCTTTACCTCCAGCAGGATGACATTTGTTTCTGAAAGATTTCCAATAAAGGAGAAAACTCAAAAATGCACTTTCTCTATTAATTTCAGATCAGATCAGTACTTATTCCTCTAAAAATGAAGCTACTACCATTGTTCCTCTCTTCCCACACCACTTCTTATCCTTTTCAGATAAAAATAGACCCACAAGTAGCTCCAAACAAGCGATTCAGGGCTTATTTACCCATTGTTATCAGTTTTACTCTAATGTATGGCTATCAGCCTTTATGGGATGTCTCTTGAGTGATAGAGCTAATCAACAATCAGTTTGTGGTTGTCCAGCTGAGAAAGGTTTTAAAATGGATGCTCATTTACACTGAAAATGTCTTGACCCTGCCTTGGCAAGAAAAATTTCCCTTTCACACTCATCTGACAGCACCAGGGTGTTTAGTATGTCTCTAAATGCCATATATGTGTTTATGTTTTCTCTAGGAAGAGCTATGAGACAGTCCTCAGCTTCACCTGTACAGCTTTGCTTAGCTCTCATTTGTGTGTGAAATCTTATTAAGTTACAGCAAACACATACTGCAGGTATATTGTTGCATTGCTATTGAGGAGGAAATAGAACATAAAATGCTGAAGATATTTGTATGACAAAATATAGGATTCATCCCATTTATAACCTGCAAATACCATACATGTTAATTCAAATATAATTTTCCCTACTATCTGAAAACCACAGAGTTTCAGAGAAATGAATCACCTCATGAAAAAGGAGGCAGCCCTGATATTAACAACACAATTCTCAAAATGATAAAAGATGATTAATACAATTGCATTCACTGCTTTTATTTTTTATTGTTAAAGTTATTTTTCTCACTGAAGATCTATATATTTTCAAATGTCTAATAAGAAATATTTCCTCAAATTGGAAAGATACCTTACCAGGTTCAATATGATTTTTTCTATTTTTTTTTCAATGACATCTCCTTGCCAATAATTTTAAATTACACCAAAACTGAAAAATAAAAAAGACATAAACTATATCTAATATTTTTATAGGAATTGTCAAACACAGACACCTGCATTAGTTTGCATTTTGCTGCATATTCCAGTTAAATCAATAGACATCATAATCTTTACTTAATTAATATTTTTTCCAGTGGGCAAAACTATGTGTTTATTTTATGTGGAAATGTGATAAACAGCAAAAAATTTAACAGAAATATTTCATATTTTGATTGTGTTTGCATAAAATTCTTCCTATGTGCTGTAAGAAAGGAGCAGCTTTCCATTTTTCTTCAGTGGGTTGTGTCCATGATCCAGATGCTCCTGGGTAAACTAGTGTAATGTCATGGAGTTACTGGGGGGCTATGAGAAGGCAGGTCATGATGAAATCACCCTGCTAGGAGATTTGAAACAGAAATGTTTTCCATTATTCGGCATATTTTGCAATTGATTATCTTGTGCAAGGTAAGGTTAAAGTGGTTGCCCTTTCCATGTTTTGGTCCTGTTGTAAAGATGCAAAAAGATGCCCTCCTTTAAGGCTCAGAAGACTCACAGTGCAAGTATTCAAATAAAATACTCAGGAAGAAAATACTTATTCACCTAGTTATGAATTTGTACTCTGGAAAAAAGTGACCTGAAAGGAAATAGAAAAAAATGAGTGGATGGGTGCTATTTAAGCTTATAGTTTTAGTGCATCTCATGCATAGTTAACTTTCATTCTTCTTTAATGTTTCATCAAAAGGACAGGAGGGGTAGTTCTGGGATAATTCTGCAGCCACACATCACCTGCTGACAAGTTTATAACACTCATTTCTGGAGTCTGTGAGTCTCCAAAAGTCATACTGATGAAATACAGCTTCCTCTTTCTCTGCAGGCTCTGTTGCAATGTGTTGCACTATGTGTATATGGACTTACAGGTTACAGAATGAAGCNAACCCTATCCAGGACCGAGTAAGTTTGGATTGATAGGGAAAGGACCAGAAAAAGGGGGGAGCTGGGATGCAAATACGGAATGGGGAAGGAGGGGTCTGAGGAGGGGATACAACTGAGGGCAGGGATAACAATTTCAGGAATAACCAAGTGGGAAAGGAGGGGAGAGACTAGAACAGTCTATTTACAGAGAGTATATATGAAAGTTAACAAAACTATATATCAAACCCTTATAAATGTATAAACCCATAAAAGCACCGTCACACCCATGCAGACCTATGCTTATGTAGGCTGCAAAGCCTGGGAAGGAGTTACATGCCCTTTAAGATCTCAGGGAGGGAGGCAAGTGCCTGGTAGAAAGATCTGAAAGAGTTTTAAAGCAGAAAAAAAAATAATTATCTAGGATTTGGGGTAGGGAGGGAGGGTTATGTAGGGAATGTCTGCCTGTGCATCTTTTCAGGCTGTTCAGGTGGTTCAAAATGTCATATTAAACAAAGCTGAGCAAGTCCCTGCTCTGTGGCCTGGGGAACTGCACACCTTATCCTCTGGCAAGGAGTCTCAGACCACACCTCTCCCTTGGGAAAACTTCATTTAAACATCCCTCAAGTACAATAGCCTTTCCCGTGTGGATATTCTTCTCTCTACTGTACTACTGCTGCAGCTGCCAGTCCCAACTTTGGAGTGGGCTGCGTTCAGCAAGTCCCTTGGTCAAACTCACCACCATCTCCTCCCAGGAGGAGAAAAACCTGGAACAGCCAAGGCGCACAAGGAAAACCCTGCAGAACGCAAAACTAAAATGCTTGTGAATAAACAAAGGAAGGAAATATATGACAGTCATAGCAGATCCTGGGTCACACGTCCAGCAAATTTTAAGTGAGTTGTTTCTGTTAAGTTCTCCATTGATTTTTACAGACTTAGGTCTGGTTTGTTGACTTCTGCCTGAATGCCATGGTATATAAATATCCTAAAGTGCTGGAATGTAAAAAAGGAGTTACCTTAATTGCTTTTGCTCATACCTTTAAGTACAAATACTTCCTCCAGGGTTATATCTAAATCTTTTAAAATAGTAAACTATGCAACACACTTATTATTCTCTACATGAAAAATTATTTTAGTGTACTATGAATGTACTGTTCTATAATTCACTATTTTGTAACCTTCAACAGGAAGAGAATGGAAAGGAAATTAACTCATGTCAGTCATGTTTTCTTCTAAGACTCATACATACACTGAGAGAGAAGACAAATTAGCTGTTCCAGTACCTTGCATATGCTTTTTTCCTTTATTATGTTTCTTTTTTTTTTTCCTTTAAAAACTTGTGTCCATGAATGTGAAGGACAAATGCATTATGCTGAGTGAGGCACAATTCATAAAGATGTTTAACATGGAGAATTAAATTTTCTGCCGAACCATGTCCATAGCTTGTTGTCTTCATTCCTCTCCAGAGACCAGCACATTTTTACCTTGAGGTCTTGATCTGTATAAGCTGGGTCTCTGCTTTAGCATGTGCAGGGTCACTGAGTTGATACCAGAGCATTTTCTGAGAGAGGAAGCAAAAACTCTGAGTAGAAGATTAGATCTAAATTCACAGTTTTGCACAAAGCTGTGACAAAGGAACTGATTTTGTAGTAAGAGGTGTCTCCTCCTTTATTTTCACTGCCTCATCTCCTTTTTTTCATGTTTGTCTCTTGGAATTCTCAGAAGGCTCGCTTATTTGATATAAAATAATTTGTAGACTGTGGTACTGAGAGGACACACTGAAAGAAGAGGTGAGTGCAGCTGATCAACATAAGGGAAGAAAAACCCAACCATGTCATAGCTTACTCAGATTCATAACCTTTTCATGAGCACTATAAAAAACAGTCATGGCTCAGGAGTTAGAGGAGTTACTTAAAAATTCAGGGTCATGGATTCAAACATCTGTTCTGCAATAGGTTGCTGACATCACTGTAGGCACAAATTACTAGCTGTAGATCTAACACCTTGGAAAACTCAGCAGGAATTTTTTCTTAGATTCCATTTCATAAATGAAATGAAAAATAGTAGTTGCATGACTCCTGCATGGGGATATTGTAAGGCTAATTATACCAAAAACATGGTCCATAATTTCCATGAATGAAAATGACAATGGGATCTGTGTAAGATTTGTCCTTAAGTTTGGTCTTTACATGTCAGAAAATAGTAACACTTCCAGAATGCATGAGCAAATATATCATTAATGTAGTACCTTAATAAAGCAGTTAAAAAGTAATTATACTTTTGTGGTAATTATAAGAATATAATTACCTTCCAAAGAGCGATAAAAGCTACAACCTCTGTCCTTCTCTGGCCGCTCTGTTCTTTACAAAGTTTCTCTGCTGGCTGCATTACCTAATGTTTCTTTTTCCTTTCACTCAAATTTCCATGCAAATCTTCTAGCTCATTTTCTACTATATTTCATTTTCTCAAGGTTCCCAGTTCTGTAACTCAGAAAAAGAATGCTGCAGTAATTCTGCTGACAGCAACTGAAATACATGTGCATCAACACCAGCCCTGATTTGTCCCTTTGCAGATAGTGGGTGAGATCAAAACTGTTGCTTCCCATCGCCATGATGTATCAGAAATGGCTCATCATGTTTCTATTTTCCTGATTTATCCACTCTCTCCTCTCGTTACATCTGCCTAAACCTTTAAAACTGCAACTGTTAAAGCATATAGGGATGTTGTAGATGTGAAAGAGATGAAGTTCTCTGATAATTTACTATCAGGGAAATGCTGGCTTGTTTTGGTTTCCAAGAGCTCAGGATTTTAGTGAGATCTATCTGGAAAATGAAATTCCAGAGACAGGGTGTGTTTGAAACAAATGGGGTGGGGACATTTATGCAAAGCTATTACATAAGAAAAAAAAATCAAAACCAAGCACAAAAGAAGGCAGAGCACTGCAGCAGTCCAACAAACTAAGCTGGTCTGGCACAGCAGCTAGTGTTTCTACAACAGGAATGAAAGCTGACACCATATCCTGGCTCACAGCGCACATAAAAATTTCATTCTAAATCTTTGTTTTCATTCATTCTGTTTTTCTGAAACTTTCATTTTCAAAAGTGGATTTGTCCATGGTGGCTGTGTGCTAGAAGGGTTTGAAAACATTGTGGAGAAGCTTTCCCGAGCTTTTGATCTATGGCATCCTTTGGAAGAGTACTCATTCAAGAAAGCACATAGAGGGCAATATTTTTAAAGAGAATAACACAGAGTGAACTCAAGCTGGAAGGTCACCAGTGTGCCTGAGAGAGATGGAACGGGTAGTGTTTGGGAGGCAGAATTACCATTCTCTCCACCCAACTTACTGCTTCTCCACAAGACACTTTAGGAGGGTCATATCTTTCCCTCCTTTTAAAGCCAAGATGCTTGGAAGTGATAGGGGCATTACCCTTTGCTAGGTTCCTACTAGAACTGGCCTGCATCATGAGCCATTCTTCAAACACCAATCACACAAATTCTTGTATGATGTTACCTCCTGAACTGTTTCGTAATGTCCTTCAGCAGAAGGAGGAGGGATCCGGCAGCCCACATACCTTTTTCAGCAAAACAAAAAAATCAGACTGAGCAATTTTAGAGCTATGAGAGACCCTTTTCCTTTTCCCAAGGGTAATATGTGAAAAGTCAAGAAATTAAGCCAATCTAGACTTTCTGTATGTGCATATATCCTTTTATCTGGTATACTTTAATTTTCAACCAAAACTTCAGCTTTGACTTGACAGTGCTCCTGTGAAACATCAAATGTATTTGCTTAACTTGGAGAAGGCTGGTAGCACAGTATTCATCTGGATTGTATTTAAAGCCTAGTTTAAAATTTCTGGAGGCACTTTTGTCTCACCATGTATTCATATGTGAATAGTGAATTTTAATAATTCATTTTCAGCTTCTTTTGTAAAAGTACTACTGCAGTTCAGATTCTGTCCTTTTAATTACCTTCTCAGTCTGCACATCATGATACTTGGGTTGATGATAATTCTCTTGATCCATGTGAAACCAATAAGAATGCTCTGCCAGAGAAGTTTTCAGATGTGGACAGAGTTCTGGTCCAGGAGAGTCTGCATTTTGTAGATAATATTTTAGCTTATGAGAGTTCCTGGTACAGAGCTAAAGTGCCAGGGAAAAACACACTTATTAAAATGCTGAGTATCTCCTCTGAAGTAATGATAACATCATCAAATTTCAGAACCATTGGGGCCACTAAAGCTAGAGAATTGATTGAGTCTCTTGCAAAGTAGCTCTAATTCAACTAATTAGATGTTGAATGGGTGTTAAAGTTCAGCCAGAGTGATTAATTTCTTTTTCAGCAACTATACCTTTCTCAGTTAAAGTTTCTGAAAGTTAAAATACACCATAGTCACAGATAAAACCATGAAATAGCTTTATGTTTGAATACCTATTTATAAAATACTGCACCTGACTCTTCCCAATGAATACCAAGCCTGATCATGCTGTTCCACATAGAAATCCCATGAAACAGGAAAATTTATCCAAACAATGTGTCTAAAGTTTCCAAGATATTAGGTAAGAGCTATATGCCACATGCTGGAAATAAGACTTTCAAATTGTGTGGTCCTAAGGATCTGTTAACAAGTTTAATCGCAGCCACAAAATTCTTGGCAGGTATGTGCCTCAGTGGATGCCCCCAGCTCTGCCTCCTTTCCCAGATTATAGGCACGCAATATTTAAGTTATGCCCCATTAGAGCACCTCACCAATCCCTCTTCTGTGTGGCCCTGACAGAAAACAGTATAATGGCAGCTGTCTTTAGTACTTTACTGTGGTTCAGGCCAGGCAGAACCCAGCCCTCAGGCTGTAGTTCTACTGGGATTTCTTTGGAAGAAATCCTTTCTCAAGCAGGTCCCTCCCATGGTTGCTTGCCTCTGTGCTGTACCACCGCTTTGCTAGCACAGGTAGAAGAGGGCTATGGGAAAAAAATAAAAGCAACAACAACAAAAAACCCAACAAAACAACAGCTCAGGACACTAATTCAGCTGGAAATTAACAAATTTTCCCTGACAAGGTTGCTTCTCAACTATGCCTGTTCCCCAGTTCAGGTAATTGGGTGGCTCTATGAATTGCTGTGCTGAAATTGTGGAAGTAGTGGTGTGGCTCCTGGACTCCTGCAGCTGGCATGGGAAGGCTTGCCAGATACTGCCACTGCTCCAGGCACCTAATGAGGTAGAACACCATCGGCCATCCTTTTCTAATGGTTACTGAATTACACCTGGTACCAGACTTAAAGTAAACTATAGGAATAGTTTGAACAAAAAAAATAGAACAACTAAAACACTCAGCAGAGCTTAAACTCCAGAAATGTGGTTTAATCAGAGCTTCATATTGTATCTGTGAGCAGTGGCTACCAGCGGAGTGGAAAAACATTGTGTCCTTATTCCTGACAATGGTTAGCATTAAAGGAAATGACAGTTTTCAATTAACTCTGGAAGAGCAGGCGAACTATGAACCTGTAATAACACAGTCTGAGAAACACAGCAATGTCTGCAGAGTACATGTGTACTTACGATACAGTATTAGGAAAAGTGTGAAATAAATGAAATCCTGGGAAGTGTTTAATTTTGCTGTCAGAAGGAGAGCTACAATCTTGCTGTTACGGGGAGGAACAGCGATGAAACCTCCAAAAAAAGACAAAAATTCTTCTAAATTCTGAGAGACAAGAAACCTATGGAGACAGCACTGGGAACCCTGGAATTTAGCCAGTGGCATCTTCTGAGCAAATGGATGACTGTCTCCAGATGGACACTGAAGAAAGGCAGACAGTGTCCTAACCCCACAGGTATGACTGAGAATGCCAAACACGCCAGAGGAACCTGGAGGAGGAAGGTACACAGAGGTCAGTGCTGGAGCCTGGAGGAAGCAGAGTGGGGAGTGAAACATGCCAAGGCACTGAAAGTGCTTGGGAAGAGACATGAATGAAGATGAAGGGCACTGCTTGGGCACTCACCAGCAGTGTGTGCCTAGTAGGTGTCGAAGGAGAGCATTAAAGCTCTTAACTCAGAGGATTTCATCCCCAGAAAAGCAGCTCACCTGATTTTTGTCTTAAAAAGAAGTGGAGCACTACTTTTGTCCAACTAAGTTAGAGAGAGGTGCATTGGTCAAGCAGCTACTGGAAACAGTGAAAGTCACAATAGGGAAAAACAGAGGCACTTGAAGATAGAAAAGGTAGAGCTAAAAGTGACAGAGGAAGGCTGTCACCTGTCAATGGGTGTTTGAATTGGGTGTGTGAGTAAACAGTATTGAAAAATTTGTAATGAGATGAAGTTAAACTATGTTGGCCCATGCTCAATGAAGAAAATCAGATTGGAAAAGCAGGAACCAAATCAAGTATGGATTAGTCTTTTAGGAAGATGCAAGTTCATCCAGGTCCAAAGTAGAGCTGAGAGTGCACAATCACCCCTGTCAGAGCTGTGGAGTATTATCACAGACAATAGTGGAGGGGTATCAGGAAGGGTATCCACAAGCTGAGGATGTAGCCTGTATTATCTCCTAGACATCTGGTGATGACTTGGTGAAAGTGGAATGAAACAAACTAATAATGATCATTTGGAGAAACAGAGAGCAATTATAAACGTCTTTTTTCCACAAAAAATAAAGTATCAGTACACAACAGAGGGAGTGTTTTAAGGCATTAACATAATGCCAGACAAAGTGCTCTACAGCAAACACTGTATTATTTTGTATACTTTGATGAGACATAGCAGAGTATCAATATTTCTTTTTTGGATGACCTGTTGTAAGGAACTAATTCTTGTCCACTGACCCTCATAGTGTAAGAAAGTTTTTTATGTTAATTATATAAAATCCACCACATTGTGCACAGTCTATTTGCTTTCTCAAATATGCAGCCATGTTTAACCACACTTGACTCTTTTTTTAAGCTCAAATTCAGGCCAAAAGACAATTTTTCATCATCCATCTCCTTCATAAATATAAGCAATATGCAAAAGAAAAAAATTACACAAGCATCAATGTAATATATCTTTTTCAAAATCTGTCTACTGAAATTTTGTTCTCTTCCTCTTACTTATTTGAATCTTTGACTTTTGATCTTTGTTTGTGAGCCTGTCCACCACGACTATGTTTAAAAATATAAATGAAAAGTGATGATATAACTTGTACTGCTGAATTCTATGAAATAATAAATTGATTTTAATGGTTCTTCAGCAAATAAAAGCATGAAGATATTTCTATACAAATATTTATAGTGTTGATGATATTATTCAGTTCATTCAGTCATATGTGAAAGTTTTCATTCAGATATTTTCAATTTTTAAGCATAAAAAGAGTTTGTTGCGCCAAGCAAGGCTAAAGCTGATTAGCTGCTGGCAGAAGGGAGGTTGCTGCAGCTCCATGTCCCAGGTCCAGCCAGCAGCAAGACTGACCCAGCAGGCACAAACATTTGGATGCAGGTGAGCAACATGGCTATAGAGACAAATTGACACAGGCAGACACACAGAGCACTCACAAAACACAGACAACACCAATTCCCTCATCTTCCTCTGTTCTTTGGCATGAATCTGGATGAAGCTCTGTAAGTGGGAATGTATACATGTGTCTGCATTGTATGTTCCTCCAGCAGCTGTTTGTCAGCCTTTAATCTATATTCTTCTTTGACAGTAACATGGTTTTTGTGTTTTATAAAAAATGTGAGATGCCAGAAACATCAGTATTTGGGATAGGATACGACACTAAATTAAAGAAGACTGGACAATGTCAGGAGTATATTATATAGTGTTATGGATGGGGTACAGACTGAGTGATATAAATCCCTCTTGGCTGCGTGTTGTTCAGAAGGTCCTGAATATGTAACAGTTTATTGTTTACAGGATAGACATTTATACACATCAGAAGGTTTGCATATTCCAATATAATTGGTGAAAAGTTATCTTGCTGCTTTACTATTGGTCACAGCCATAGCATTTGGCACTCTGCTTGTCTCAGCTGCGTTTCCTTTCTCAAGGCCATGCAGAAATGCCAGCCTACCCCGACAATATAGATTATAATGAAATGAAGAAAAAACTAGGGACATGCTAAAGGCTACATTTTAAAAAATGAGAAATGCTTGCCCTTGGCAAAAGGTATCAGTCACTTACTTTATACTCAAAGCTGAGCATTTTTTCCTCATGTATTTGCTGTCTTCATTACTTTTATTACAGGAAATTCTCAATGTCGGCAGGAATAAGTAATTACAGGGTGGTTTCAGAAAAGAATAAATTCCAGTGGGCTTTAAGCCTTCTGCCTGTGTCACCATCTATATTTCTAATCGGAAACTTTGCCACACACCTATTTCAGTTTCATGACATGACAGAATTGAGAAATCTGAAGTAAACAGTCAGACCTACAGCTGCAATTTAAAACAGTAGTGTGTACTTGGGAGAAGTGGTTCATTGCCATTGTTCAGAAAACAGGTCTCAGGCTCTCTGAAAAATAAGGTGGGCTTGAAATATAATTTTTAAAATAACCTCTTTGGAGTTCTCTTAGTTACAAGTCAGTAAAACTGAGATAGCCAAGGTTTCCTAAGGCTGGATAAGCTCTGTTTCTTTCTTATATAACCTTCTTTCCTTGTCTTCTGCATAGTTTAACTGAGTTTCTTAGCTTTATCTGTGAATGGGGAATCTAAGCAGAATAGAGGCCATTATTCAAACAAGCCTGAGCATGGGCATTGTGGAATTGTTAGAGCTGATAACATACAAGGCACTTCTAGGAGCAGGAAAATGATAGGTAATTATATAGTAAACACTGTTTGGTTTTGTCTGAGCCTGTGGGTTGGTATATTTTCAAGCTGCCATTTTGCCTGACTGACGTTTTCTGATCTTTGCTCTGCCACTGCAAAAGCACACACTTTGCTCCCTCTTAATCTCTCAGATAAATAAACAAAAATGCAACATTGAAAAGGGGAATTATTTTACTATTTTCAGATGAGAGTTGTGGATGTCTCAGTCCTGTATATGAGAGTAATGAAAAGATGCAGTTGTCTCTCTTTTACACAGTTGTGCAAAAGCATATCACACAGAGTATTAGAACTGAACACTATTCTCACAGCCTATCCTGTTTTTAAAGATATTTCCTCCTTTTATTACACAAAACTCAAATGAACTACAAAGATAAGCATGTTTTCTTGGTCAAGCATTCCAGTTCCAATCTACTTAAAAAGGCAAGGTACATTTATTACTCATAACCGGCACAAAATCTGAGATACACAATACCAAGACATAAGAAAATAGGACTTTAAACATATATGTTAACTATGGGTATAAAGAATCCCAGAGTGGACCTGAAACTACTGATTTAGCCATAAAATGAAACTGTATATCTAAAATTTTTATACATTTTAATTATTTCAAGACAAAGTTGTGAGGACAAATTTTATAGCTATTAGGATCTATTGGGAAATTGGATAATGCATAAAAGAGCCAGATAATGAATGCTGCTGCATACAGAAATGAGAAAAGCTGTAATACTCAGGTAGCAATAGGGAAGATTACATTTACATTATAAATGAATGTACTGTGCAACAGTGATACAGGCTGGTTGTAATATCATCACAGAAAGACAAAGATCTTTCCATCAAAAAACTCCCACTCTGATAATTATTTATTTAGATGTAATAGAACAATTTTATTTCTTGTGCAACTCAATTGAAATTCTTTCTCATATCTAATCTTTAAACGTTCTGGTTGCATGACAGAGGCATTTTGTCACATATTCTATCATGATGGAATATGTATTAGTAAATAAACATCTATGATGGCTCTACACACAAATGCATACCTACAAGATTTGTTTAGTTGGAGATTCTTTTATCAATACTGAAAACGATAAAATGATAAACCATCTTGGAAAACAGAAAAGAATGAGACACATATATCTTAAAACATGATCTATAAATGCAAACAAACTTCATAAAGATATTGATGAAACTGCAAAATCTGTAGCATTCATGAACTGGTGGCATTCTTGTTCCCATGTCGATGAAAGAAAAACACTTCTTAGAGCTCTGTTATTTGAATTAATGTGTCGACATGGTTGCAAAATCACTTAAGATTTGTTTATCACTCTTGATGTATGTATTCATATTCATACAGATTTCATTGCATTGCAACTGATTGCATAGAGCAAAAAACAAAATTGAAAAAATATAACAGGGTGGCTAAGCAGGTGTTAACACAAATGTGCTGAAAAGATAGATAATTGCTTTTTGTACTTCAGGCATTGGCACAAATTTTTTTAATTCCTTTTTTTTTACTTGTGTTTAATGGTTTTCGTGTATTAACAGAAGAAAGTATTTCTCAGCAAGACTGAAGAAAAAGCTGAAACCTGGTCTGTTAGATGGAGAAATGACTTCAGGTATAAAAACTTAGATGAGTAGTAGAGTTATTAATCAGTAGAAAGTTTAGCAAAATTAAATACTTTGCAATTGACAGCTTGGTACCAGTTTTAATGTAACAAGCTCAAGGGTACTTTTCAGAATGTGGAACAGGAGGGAGGGGATATCAGTGAGGGTGAGAAAAATATAAAAGAAAAAAATCCAGTGATTATCATAATCATATGGGAATATGCCAATTACTTTCCGTTTTCTTAGATGTTGTTCCAGAGTATTTTCAGTTTTTCTTGTAAGCATTAAACAAGAACAACTGTTTGCCTGGTTTTAGTTTTTTACGTCACACTACATTAACCCAAGCAAAGTAGAAAAATGCTGTAATTGAGGTATATGTTTTTTAAGTCTATAAGTATCAAGCAAACAATGTGTGGTAGTAACTGCAAGAACTTTTGGTGGATTTTGCTCATGAATCTGGCCCTATTTTAAACCTCTTATTAGAAGAGACTAATACTGCTATGAGTGGTACCAAAAATTAATAACTGCATTGGTTTGATAGGCAAATCCAGCGAAACGTATAGTAAAAACTTTTGTAATAATTAAGCAGAGCAGTGCTATCAGGAATGAATGGTGATGTGACAACAAAACAGGAGACAAAAAGAGGAAGCTTGAAATAGCAGCTTAGACCAAGCTCTTCAATATAGTATTTTTTTTCTACAGATTTATATGAAACTTAGTAACTTATTTCTGTGGCTTTGACCTTGGAACTTCTGTGGATTTTCACAACTTCTAATCATACATGATGAGGCTCATACAAGAGCATTAGATCTGATAGGCTATATGCTAGAAGCCAGATTTTCATCTGCACAGAGGCAATTTCACATCATAACAGATATAAAAAGGGAGGAGAAGGCTTACAAGAAAGTGACTATATTTCTAAATTTTTGCATTGGTCATCTCAAGAAGAGTGCCCTGAAAGCTGATCATTACTGAGGCCTTTCAGAGTGGAAAGCATGACCATGGCATGGAAATTGGTCTTTGGGCTAACAGAATGATTGGCATGACAATAAATACAATACAATACAATAGATATTTATTTATTAACTTTCCTCTCTGCAAATTTGTAGAAAAGTGGTCCTCTAGGTACTGATTTTAGTTTTATAACACTGTTATCAACACAGAACTCTGGGAAGCTTTCTAACATTTGTGTAATCAAGGTGCTGTACATTTTTCCCTAAAAAAATCATATTTGTGGATAGGTCAGAATACAGCTAATTGAACTTTAAAAGAACAATTGGCATAAAACACTTAGTGACTTAAGTGGCTTTGGAATTTATCTGAACAGAACAGAAGTAATTTTTATTTCACTTATGTTAAGGAACGGTGCCGTGCCATGGTTAAAACCTATACCACATCTCTGTTCAGACATGTGTCATTCCTATGCTTTTTGGTGAGAAAAGGAAAATGTTGAAGTTCTTTGCTGGGTCAAGAAAAATATCAGTGGGAATTCAGAGGAAAAGGTCTCTCTCCTTCTAAATTCTGAGATACTGGGACAGAGTTGGTACCTTAAGACACTGAAAGGTACAAATTCAAACTGGTATCCCTGATATCTGCTTGCCAATTTTGTTTCTAGCATAGTATTGGATTTCAGGTTGGTAAACTTTGAATAATTTTACACTGTCAAAAGACATTTATCTGTTGCTCAGTTTAAATAGCAATCTAAAATCACAAGAGAATAGGTTCTAGGAAGGTTATTCCTTTTTATTCCTCTTTTACTTTGCAAATCATTATTACAGCTAGTTGACAGAGAAAGTCACATAAATGTGCTCATATTTTTACATTGCTTTTTTACTAATGAAAAGACTAACAAACCTTAATAGTTTTGAGCACTTACCTCTCATAATGAGTTTTTCTTTCATAAGTAATTTTTTAATGTCCCCATTGTTTCAACAGAATCAATTAACTAGCTGTTTCTTAATGTAATTCTTGTACATAGAGGATGATATTCTTGTCTGTGACAATCCCTCATAGGGAATATGCAGAAAAAGTACAGTAAGTTCCAGAAAACCTGCACAAAACCATTGCCAAAAGCCTGACACTTAGAGCTTTCTTGGTAAGAATTGGCCTTCTCTCTAACCTTGGAACTCCCTGCACTGTTGATGCCTAGGTTAGACAGAGTGCTACATATGCTGTTCCTTTTTCTCTCACCCCTCATCACACAGCTGTTGTAAAGTGGTACCTAGGGAAGAGCAGCATTGCAGGCACTGCCAAAGGAATCTTGCTTCAGGGCAGTGATAGACAAGGTTCCTGTGCCAGTACAGTCCCAGGAGAGGAAAGACTTACAGTACAGAGGAATCAGAAGGGATGGATGCGTTCAACAGCCTAGGATGCAGGCCAGAAATAGAAATGAGTTTTCTACCTCTTCCAGATCTCAAAACTCCTTGCAACATGGTTATGTGGGACAGTCAGTGCTGGGACTGGAGGAATGCTGTGAGTTAACTGAGCAGCAGCAGTGATGCAAGGAACACCTAGAAAGAAAAATAAAACTTCAAAGCCAACATCTGGACAAAATTATATTTCTTCAAACAGTGTTTTGAGGCATATTGAGTGCCATGAAGGGAGAAATTAATATAACAAACTGGTATCCTTAAAAACAGATTTTCATATGTCTGCTTGTCAGAGCAGCTGATTCCTGTGTGCCAAAGAGGATGTTTTCTTAGCAGGAGCTGCTTAAATGTAAAGGAACCAAGCTTTTTCTGCAGTTTTAAACTCAGTAGTCAGTTATCAAGGATCTGAAACATTTTGGGGGCTCAATCAATGAAGTTATATAGATAATCTTCAGGAAAGATATTAACAAGTAGCTCTGGGCCACATCCCCTTCAGGTAAAAGAGGTGTTGTGAGAAGGATTCTTGGACTGCCGAAATTTGCTGATTTATAGGATGATGGGGACTGTCCATCTGATCAGCAAACCCTCATGTAGGCATGAAGCAGGTCATGGGGAAAGACAGGCTGTGCACTGAGCTGGGAATAGATGTAGAGTTCAGCTGCTCAGCCACTCAGTTGAGAGCAAGCTGTGAGGACACCTGGACAGAGACTGTCACTTAATAGCAAACAACATTTTACAGCTGGCATTTGTCTGACATAAATCTTCTCTCAATACTTTCAAAAATAATCCATATTTCCAGTGAAGACAGTGAGAATTTCAGTGTCTTCTGGCATAGAACTTCTCACAGTTTCCCATTTGTTAGTGTCTATCTGGGAACTTTTAGCAAGTTCAAAAATCATTCCCAGGTAATTAACATTTCTGGAAAAGCCACACTGTGACACTACCATATTGTGAACTACACAACTTTCCATTTCAAAGGATGCTTTGCTGGGAGAATGGGCTGCAGCCTGCCAGTGGTTGTGGTACTCCTCATGCCTCCTGCTATTCTTGCACTAGCTCTTCATGTAAATGGGCTACACCAACAGGGTTTCATCTTTACCAGAAAAATGTCCCAAGCAGTGTTGGCACAGATGCAAACAAATGGATTTGGGGGCTATTTTATGAGCAAATCAGAAATGTTTCCCCAAAAGGGAACATAAGAAGAAATTCTTTACTGTTAGGGTGGTGATGCATTGAAACAGGTTGCCCAAGAAGCTGTGGATGTTCCAACCATGTAAGGGTTCAAGACCAGTTGGATGGGGCTTTCAACAACCTGGCCTAGTGGAAGTTATCCCTCCCTGGCCATGGCAGGAGGCTTGGAACTAGATGACCTTCGAGGTCCCTTCCAACCCAAATCATCATGATTCCTTGATGATTCTATCAAAGTGACTGGCTCAGTTGGTGAGTAATGGTGTTATTGAGGTGCTCTTTGAAGCCCAGGTACTGTGAGGTTTTCCTTCAGGTACTACAACAGGGCTATGCTCAGGGTGTCCAAGAGGGAACTTGCAGGGCCAGACATTAGTTACCATCAAGAAATTTGAAATTAACAATGCTGCCAGAGATGGTGTGGCAGGGTAGTATAAAAAATGGCCACTGTGCAATTTGCCTTATGTTCTCTCCCATTTTATCTCAAGAACAGAACAACTGAATCACAACCAATAAATTCAAACTGTTACAGTACTCACCTGAACTTTCAGAGTATATTTTAACTACCACCTGAAGTCCTGAAGGCAACTGCAGGCTACTCTGCTCCTGCCCTTATATATAGCATCTTGTGATATTTGATAATTGCCTCCCTAAAACTGTTTTGATTAGTCCCAGCTGGCCTGGACTGTTGTCAAAACTGTTATCAGGTAGTAATTGTCAGTTTTGCAGGTCCATTCTTTTCCTGGATGAAAAGGAAGAAATGGAAACTGCTCTTGCTACTTTGAGGCAGATCCATAGTCCATAGGAGACTGAGATATCAAAAAGGAGGAATAATTTTTCTTTACTCTGTGAAAGAAGTATTTATAACAACTATGCATTGGATAAATAAATGGGTTGGTTTTCTCCAATTTTTGATAATTGTAACAATACAGTTTTAAAACATATTTAATTTTAAAGCAAAGCCTCCATTTTCAGGAGAATGGAAGGAAAGTGGACAGAATAAAGAAAAATATAATATAAAGAAAAACATCATATTTTGTGACACACTTGAAGAAATAGCAAGGAAGATAATTTTGCCACTATGTTGCTCTGACCATATCATGTCTCTATTCCTAATTTCTGTAGTGCTTTACACTACTGAATTTTTCCTTTTAACCCCCTGTGTAATGTCTTCCTTCCTTATGTCTCACTCTTCTTGGACTTATCTTTGCCCAGTACAATTTGTGACACCAATACCTTTCACTGTTTCTGAAATTTTCCAGCAAACGTGAGTAACTTTCTTTTATACTGTCCAGCACCAAGGTAGATCTGCCTCTCTATCTCATCAGACTTTCGACTGCCACAACACACCAGTATGTGCTGGCATGCCAAAGCCACTGTGGCTTATGCTGATAATTTTTGCCTTATTGTTTATCTTCCCTTTGAAGAAGACTTTCTTTTCTTTGTATAGAGACATGAAGTTCATGTCCATAGAAATGAATTGTTGGAAGAGGCTATTAACTGGGAGAGAAAAGAACACTGGTTTTTCCAGGATAGGTAATGGTATAGAGGAAAAATTTCAGGTAGAGGAGAGGGCTAGCCTTAATAGCTGAAAGGACAATAATGCCGCAACCTGAAAATGGGGAGTGCAGGCATCAAGCCTTCTGACCCACTGTTGAGTAGTTAAACATAGGTATGGTCTGTCTTTAAAGTATTTTGTCTAATACATTAAAAGTAAAGTAACACATCTAAATTATTATGTTTCAGTTTGTCTTTACTATATTATCTTGAAGTTTCTTGTGTGATCTTGAAAAAGTTGTTTCTTAAATTTTTAGCTCAGTTTCAACTCTTATCAGTGTTTATTTGTCCTAAATAGGTGATACAAAAGTAGTCCTGTGGTTTTATAATAACAGCTATGAAAGCAGGCTGAATGGCGTTTGACTGGACAAGTCCTTCTCATCTACACATGGCCCAAAGACCCTGTGTGAAATAGCCTGGAGCACTCCAACATATGCCACTGATATTTTGGGCTTCATACATAGTAATACTGAAGTTCCACTGAAGTTTATAGCAGCATTTTTAAAGTAAGACAAGGCAAGTAGACAGAAATGAAACATACCTATTCCTTCTAATTAGATGTTACTATTAAAAATTGTTTGTGTGTGTTTAACCAAGAAGACACCAGTGAGTTTATAAGCTCATGCAGCAAGTTACTGCACCAAATTAAAATCTCTAACAAGTAAGGCTTCTTGGGATGGGAACAGAGAGATACTTGAAATTTATATGTACATAAGTTTAATATATTCCTAACATCTGTATCTATGCAAACACATATATTTAGAGAGAGAGGAAAAGCAGATATATGGAGAGATTAAAAGTAAATCTAAAATCCAACATGTGTCAATAGTTACTTCACAATATGCTTCCAGTACTTACCTTTTAAATAATTCTGTCAAGCATTTGCTAACATGTAGTGATTGTGAATATGTCAGACTAGAAGATACTCATATAATCACAATTGAAAGAATCTACTGAATACTACAGCCTGGGTAGAAGTCCTTATAATCTGTGTTGGAAATTTCCAAAATGACTGTAATTGACTTCCAAACACATCAAATTACTTATATGCCTTTAAAAATCCCACCTGTGTCCTTTTCTTATTTAGAGATTCTAAGCATGCTGATTTTAAGTTTATCAATTTAACTGAAGACATTATATTTACAAGAAAGATATAACCATGTGTGAGCTTTCCAGACAATTTTAAACTGATGTAGCTCTCCTAATCTGTCTGTTTTCTGCCGAAGAGATAGTGTAATTAGTTTGTCCCTCTCAACTGCTTTCACAATATCCCACAGGATATATGGGCTAATTTCTTCTTCGTTGCTATAGAAAAGTATTATCTTACAATATCTCCAGCTGAGATATTATGCTACAAATCCTCTTCAGAACTTGAATTTCACAAGCATTCCCAGAGAGCTGCAGATAAAGAGAGCCATATTTGTAGGCATTAGCAAGAAGGAATGAAATAGCAGATATACGCTACAGTAGGTACTCTTGTAAAATTAGTCACCAGTACATGTCCCCCTGGAAAAAGGCTGATTGAATGTGGATTTCCAGCAGTTGAGTGCAGAAAAAGAATTAACAGGTATAATGGAATACACTCTTCATGCACAGAGCACAAAATTCAACCTCTGCAGAAGGTGAATCACTTAAGAGCAACTTATGCTTTAATTTGTCAATTTAAGAGGAGGATAGATAGGGGAAAGAGAAAATGCTGTCTATTTTAAGATTTAAAGGCACTGCAGGACAAAGGGAAAAAAACATGAAAAGTTCCTTTTATGAAGTTTGTAATAGTTTTGAGGAAATGCTTCTTTGGAAAAACCCATGGAATCACGGGATTCTTATCTTCACAGAAATACTGTTGCAGATAAGAAACACAGTTTGGGCAGGCAGCCTAAGTTAGCCACTTTAGAGAACAGAAAATGGCATGCTGGAAGGGTGGAGTTGGTATGGGTTTCAGACAATGGAGAACTGTCTGAAAAAAAGGATTGTCTAAAATCTGAGAAATGTTTTCATAATTATACAAACATTGAAATTAAGGTAACACTGAAAATAATTCAAATGTGGAAGACAAAATACATCTAGTTGTACTTCTGATCCCTTTTAATTATGCCCTGCATATGTCCATGGAAGGAATATTTTTTCTTTAGAACTTTCCAGTAAAGGGATAGCAATGTATACACTGTGGAGGAAAATATTTTTTGCATGCAGAATCCCTCAGAGAATGTTTACACAACTACCTTCAAAGCTGTTTATGATCCCAGGCCCATCATCACAGAGATGAAAACAATATTTTATGACTGTGGTGATGGATAGTACAACATGAAGAACTAAGCAGTTACAAAGGAGAAACACTGCAAACAGGAAGTGGGAGTGTTTGCAAGTGTCTCACAGTTTGAAAACGATTTCCAAGAGTCTTCATTCAATCGCTCCAAATAACAAACACATTTCTAAAAAGAAGAGTAGTGTCATGGGTATACATTTAGTAATGCTACAAATAGGTTTTTTTCCCTAATGATAACTACCTCTTGCTCATGCAGGAATGGTAGGAGTATTCCTCCTCTTTGGTGGGGTTACTCTGAACCAGTCTGAGAGCACATGGACACTGCAAACTCCCTCAGCTGACCCTCTAAGAAAAGCAACAGCACAAACCTCTTCAAATCACCAAAATAAATAGCCTAAAATCAATCTGGATGAACAGGGGACATGTATGAGCATTACAGAGCTACAACAATGTGCTTCGTAGATACCCCTCAGGTGTAGTTACTGCATGTGTAGGAGCTGCTCACAGGCTCACAGGGAACTAGATGACCTTCGAGGGCACGAGGCGTGTGAGGGGATGCATTAGTTTGTGGCACAAAGCCCAGAGTTCCTGTCCTCTGCCACCAAAGCCCTGGCAGATGGCAGTGCAGGGAAGCTCTTCAGCTTCCAGCCTGCAGCCATGGGTCAAGGCTTTCCCTCGGGAAAGTATTTAAACAAAGTGTGTTCTGGCAGATATCCCAGAAGTGTGCCCAATGTCTGTAAATCAGCAGGACATTCCTGGGCAGGGGTGTCTGTGTATTTATATGTGTATATATATTTACATACCCACATATATTTCACACACTACTTTGTAGTTAATTCACTGCCTAATAGGGAGAAAATATGCTAAAATAAGAATAGTTTCTCCATTTTTTTGTCTAAGCATAACCTTCCATTTCCTTCATGGGCTGTAAAAATCTCAGAGACTAAACTAGCTCCAGCATACCTCTCATTCCAGGCTGCATAACTTTGGGTAAGCACCTGCTGCACATGGCAAAAAATTCAAAATATGTATTTGTAGGCTGTTTTGCATAATTTTTTTTTAATTATTTAATGTCTTAGGGTGCTGCAGTTGTGTAAAGCTAACCTATGGTCTGGAACATCAGAACAATCCCAGGAGAGGTGGATTAGTGGGCGGGAGGTGGAGATATGCGCAAAGGTTTAGTAATTTTATCATACAGCTGCTCTATTCAGTGCATGGATGTCACTACTGTTTACATGCTGTCATGAATTTTAACGATGTCCTTCAGTTTTCTGGACAAACAGGAAACATTTAAAGCAACAAGCAGGAAAGAAAGATTTCATAAAAAATTGTAGTTCTTCTCCACTGTGGTGGGAGCTCATTTGTTTCTTGTGTTTGTCTTTGGAAGGCTCTTGTCCAGAGGCAATGCAAATTGAGTCTGCTGCTACTGACATCCAGGGTGGGATCTCAGTGACTTCAGCAGACCTGTGTGTCAACAGCATCTGGGTGATGAGGATGTGGCCTCACATTTATCATAACCTGATAAAGGCAAGAGTATGAGAGGTGACAATTGAAATGTTTAGCTAAGATTCTGTTACTTCTGGTCTTCTCAAATAGGCTGAATATAAAACATTACCCTGTTAAAAAATATCTACCATATCTAAGAAAGTATTTACAAAGTCACCACAGCACTATGATTTAAGTTCTAAAGTGTATTTTAATTCAGCTTTCTCCTGGGTGAACTGACAGCAAGACAAGTCTTTCTAAAATTGCATTTGTCATGGACTAATATTTCTGGCCTTTTCCTTTTTTTAAATGGAGAGCTACTGTAAAATTACTAATCTGAGAAGAAATTTAAGTCACTCTCTGTTTGTTCCACCTCAGTATGATCCCTAATAATGTGATAAGCATTGCTGCATTTCTTGCATTGCTACCATGACCCAAATCTGGATTGTGTTTTCTGCTGAACTCATTTGTTGCACTGAGAGAGTTAAAGTTATTTTTTTCCTGTTGTGCATCCCGTTGAGGACTGTCTCAGAGAAATAGCCTTAGGTGACCGCACATATACAGAAATCAAACAGAGTCAGTGGATTAGCAACTAGTATCTTTAGTGGTGAGATGGAAACTCTTGGGGAGCATGGCTACATCATTCAGAGGTCTGTGGAGGAATTTCCAATCTATATCAAAGAACCCAGGACATATCATGCACCTAAAGCACAATTGTTTTGGAAATGAAAGCTGACATGCAGAAGGTCCATAGTTCTGCTTATTTAGAGTTAAACCAATCGTGAGGTACTGTACTTTCAACCAAAGTTGTGTATGTGTGTATATGTTAGTGTGTGTGAATGAAGGGGTTCAGAATCATCAGTGAAGCTTTGCCAAAATCAAAGAAGATGTTGACTTGCTCCTGGAAAAACCTTTAATATTCTCTCTACTTTGAAGATAAAATTTACAGAAATATTTTCCCAAGTTTGTGTCATCTCACTGTGTGGTTAATACTTTGACCAAGATAGACACTGGTAATATTACAAAACATATTTAAATATTTAGTCTATATATGCACAGAGCCTGTTTTCACTGTTTAGCTCACTGCTGTCCACCTGGAAGCTAGATTTATACTTATGCGCAGAGATGCCATCATCAAAAACAGACTATGTGCCTTAGTTTATATTGTAAGAAAGCCTAAGTCTAAAAGTGCTTGATCACTAATCCAGCTGAAAGTCTGCCAGAGCAGAAGCGAGGGATTTTTCCTCCTTTTATATGGAAGTTCTCAAGTGCAGATGATGCAGAGGATGTAATAGTCAAGGGACAAATAACAGGATAAGAAAACCATTTTAATACTGGAATGAACTGCTGTCTGAACCTCTGGACATAATTACGGGTCATTTCCACAATTCAAAAAAAGTGAAAAAATTCAGGTTTTGGAGTATTGAAGCTTCACAGAAATGTCAAACTTCTACTGACTGAATTCAGCCAGCAATCAATTTCAAATATTTCCAAGCTGAAAAAGTCTTGTAGAAAAGTGTACTTATTTTGTTTGTTAACAGACATAATCAGAATTTCAGGCCTTGTTATTGTGCCAGGCTGCAGTTCACCAGCATAAAGAATTAAGCCATTCTTACAAGAGAAAAAAGTAAATTAATGAGCTCTCAATAAATAATTTAACAGGCAGTGTAAAAAAATTTTGGGTCCACAGTAAATGACATGGCAGTGATTTATGCTGGATTCCTCTTTGAAAACCAAGTGCTGGCCATTACAAAGGATTACCCACAGACCAACACATAGTGACAAATAAAATGATAAGAAAACCATTTTAATACTGGAATATAGCAACACATAGTGAGAAGGCACAGAGTGAGGCAGGGCCTCAGCTATACTCCATCCTCTTTTTAAATATTTAACATTTAACATTTCTGCGAGGTGTACATACAATGCACAGGGTAGTTGTGCAGGTGTCTAAAGCTGACCTCTCCTGGTGGTGTGTTTTAGTGGTGCAGGGCAGAAGAAGCCATGCCAGTGCTGCCACTCCAGCTGGACATATCCCAGGGTCACCGTGATCTTGATGCTAGCAATGAGCTGTTCTCCCAGGCACTTGCTGAGTATTAGAAGATGCAGTGACTCGATACAGGTTTGGGCAGAGAAAATGGGACAAAGGAGACAGATAAATGTGACTTCTCTTTCTTCAGATCCAGGGAGGTTTCCCTTCCTTGCTGTTACTTGTACATTTAAAGAACTCTGTGTTTCTCCTTTGATAATTAGCAGAAACACTCAGATCAGGTCTAGCACTCTTCACACTGGTGCTCCCATGGGCAATGCTGCAAGAGGCAGTCAGTTCCGTTTAATGTCTTTGTAAATAATATGGAGCATTCACAGACAGCTCAGGCTGATGTTTATTATTGTTCAGTGTTTGGTCCCTTGGCCAATTCATAATCAATTTGCTAGCCTTGTGGTTGACATATAAACACTTTCCTGCACCCTGTTGACAGAAAAGGTAGGAATTTAAAAGAGGAAAAATGGTCATGCTTAATTCAAAGCAGAAAACCAGAGCAGACATTATATACAACAATAAAACTGCCACCATCAGCTTAGCAGCTGCATGTATTTGATCTAGAGTACCTTATAGTGGGTGACAAGGATTTATTTCAAATGCATTATTGAGGACGGGGCAGACACTCTAGGTAGACCTTGCATTCGAAAGTGTGTTGGAACACACAAGCAACAAATTTTCTATTAAAGTACAAAGTGCGTAATGTGCATGGATGGAGGTCACAGTTTTATTTTTTCTTGGGCATTTGTGTCCAAAACAAATTCAATAAATCTTTCATAGAATATTTAATGTGATTCTATATCAAATGCTTTGCTAAACTCAGTGCAAATTCTTTCTCCTCCACATTAAATTTCAATTGAGAAAAGCAATGAGATTAATTTATTACACTTTCTTTATAAAAATAAAGTTATTTTTATGTTGATTTTTACCCGGTTAAGTTATATCTTCTTTATTGAGCCTGTAGATATTGCAACTTAACTAAGAACATGTCTGATGTAGTTTGTAGTCAGACTTTCATTAGTCAAGCTGCTCATAGGTTTCTTCCTCCTCATATTTTCACTTGTTATTTCATTACTGATTGTAATCTAATTAAACAGATGGCAAATGTCAAATTACGTTTGCTACTTCAAATGACAAAACTCAAAATACACTCACACCATAATGTTTGTTGAGATACTAATTTCTGCAGTACAGCTTTTGCTACAGGCAGGATTATTGCCTATTATTAAAATGTTTACTGAATAGAAATAGAGCAATCCTTTGAAATGCTCAAAGGTTGATGTTTTCTATGAATTTTATAAAGAAGCCTCACAGTGCTGTTGAACCTTAACAAGGGATTTCATTGTTGAGAATGAAGGTGTGTTGAGTGAACCTTTGTGAGGAGCATGTCTAGTCCCACACAGGCCAGTGAATAGTCTACCTTTTGGGAATTAACTCTGGGGTAGGAAAGCAGTGTTTAGACATTTCAAAACACTAATTCTCAGTGTAGATGATGTTGACTTAAATGGGATTAGAGTTCCACTCCAAGTCATGGTGGATCTGGGAAAACAACAAAATATAGGTATTCTGAAATTTTTTTCACTCTTCTCCATCCCTGTTGAAAGTAGTAGGTTTTTTGCAATACTCTGTAACCATCAAAAAACAAAGATGTTACAATAATTTTCAAAGATCATAATTTTATTCACATTTCAGAAAACATGTTTGTTTTAAGAGTTTGTATTCCTTTGCTTTTCAAGAAATGTAACGTATTCATCCTTTTTTTTTGCAAAGGCAAAATGGGAAAAAAAAAGAAAAGAGAACAAATTGAAGGTGACATGTTGGCAGATTTTTTGATAGATTGTATTAGAATTCAGAAAATATTAAAATAAACGACAAAAATTGTCCAATTAATAATAATGATCATGATATCTACTGTTTTCAGTCAGAGAGTTCTATTTCTTTATAAATCTCTTCTCAGGAAAGACTCAAAATTTAAAATGTATTTTCAACTTTCTTAGACTGAAAAATAAAGAAAAAAACACAGAAAACATGTAATGTAAACAACACTGACATGTAATTTTACACCTGTCAAGTTTGCTGCCTATAACTTATCTATTACATGAGACATTGGAATGGCTACGTACATGGTTGGATGCAGACATCTCCATTTTTCTCAAGGATAATAATTTTTTCTGACAAAACTAAAATTTTGCATGGGAAACATTCGTGTTTGTAAGAGCATTATTCCATTGGAAAACCTTTCCCATGGAAAGTTCTCAAATCATACTGCTTGTTTTCAGCCAGTAAGTTTGATTTAAGTATTACTATTACATAGTTTCCTGCTATGACTATTAACTGTAACAGCTTGATATAGAGTTTGACATTTGTTTAATTTTTATTCTTCTCAGCTTCAATTAAAGTAAAAGTTGAAGAAATGAAGGGGAATTAAAAAAATCCTTTTCAGAGTCACAGCTTGATTTTTCTTTCTGACATTACAGAAATTAGTCTATTCTTACATAGTGCAAAAGATCTTGAGTCTTGTCAGCTAACTGAACCCCAGTCTTGTTGTATATATGCACTTTTCTCCAGTAACTTTAATTTTTGTTTCTCATAGAAATTTTAATTTTTGCTTTAAAGAACAATGTACCAGTGGACTTTTAGATAGTCTTTATATCCAGAAGCTGTGTATGTCCAAAGATCTAGACTCAGGTCGCAGTCCTCAATACAGACTCTAGGTGCCCAAGTGGGTTCTGAAGGAGGTGTGGGAGCTTCACCTGTAACAGCACTTGGCTACTATAACATCAGCAGCATTTATTTGACTAAGATAAAAATAACAAATAAATGAGAGGCCATTTCCATACCAAAGGAATTTCTGATAGCCGCTTCCCTTCCCAGTTTCTTCCTGCTGCTTCTGGGACAAATTTGTGTGCAATTCCTCTGAAGGGTCCTCCAAAGGAAGGGACCACCAATAGCTCTTTGGAAACCACAGAGTACTTTTTATGTTGCCAACCTGCAGCGAAGAAGAGCTGTGGGGCCGTGAGACAGTGCATTTGCATACAGCGATTTTTGTCTCTCAAGCATTGCAGAGATGCCTTATACAAAATTTTGCATAGTCAGGAGTTTCAAATGTAAAGAATATTTAGATAAAAATAAATGTTTAGCAGGGATCTAGCTAAGTGGGTAATCTCCTAGAAACTAAAGCTATACAGTACTAAATAATAATTGAATGGTACAGCTATATTGGCAATAACTGTATATGCAGAAGTTAGACCATCATGTTTTTTCCTGTCATTGATATTCAAATATTCTGAACTGGATTTTCACAAATCGTCTTCTGTCTGAAACTAATGGCTGGTTCATGTAAAGCTTAATGAAGGTTAGAGAGAAGCAAACAGGAAATAAACTCCCTCTTTTCTTGTCACAGCCTACGAAGTCACCCTCTATTTCCTTTATCTATTAGTGACTATATGGAGCTTAAAGATTTCACAGTCATACAATATGCTATGGGGTGGAAAGAGCAAACTATAAGATCTTTTCTCAAACTATGTTTACAAAGAATTTATTTGCTGAAACACAATCCCTGAGATTTATTTATCTAACTGGAATCTTTCACAAAGAAATACTGTCATTTGTGCAAGTGGTAATTTGTGCTGAACACAAACAAGCAACATTGTTTAGCAATTTTATGATACTATTTGAAAGTATGCATGTTTTCTATGCTTCCAGAATAAAGTTTAAAAAATTATAACAGGTCCTTTGGGATGATAGTGTAATTTATTCATACGTATGGTCATCTTTTTGTCATGTGAAGAGGAATAGAAAAAGGAGAATTTCTGTCCTGTTGGTATTAATATATTTTTTGGGCTATTCAGTGTCATTCCCCCTACGAGATCAAAGATCTTTAATATCCAAACCAGTCTGTTATTGTCTTCTTAACCAAGACACTTCACTAACAGATTCAATGAATTTGGGCTGGGTGTCAGATACCTTTTTCAGGGTCTTCAGTTAAACAGCAAGAGAAAGAGAGACCCTTCAGTGACTTCCCACCTGTCTGTTATTTCGCCATCAACAAGAACCACCAGCACTGCAATACCACGGACTAACTCTGAGCAGTTCATGAAATAGCACATTTATTAATACCAACTTATGACAATTTAAGAGGGTTCGATACNGTTCTCCCCAATTTTTCCTGAGGTTCCAATCTCATTTTATATCTTTTTTTTTTTCCTCTCACACAAGTTTTAGTAACAGTCAAGCAAATAAACAAATCTTTGGGGTGTTAGACTATTGCTTTGGGATAGACAAAGGATGAGACAGAGGTCTAAGGATCATGTCTGGTTTCATGCCTCCAGGATGTCTTGGAAGAAAGACTGGTGGTATCTCCATATCATCCCATTCTTTGGTTAATCTTATTTCACACAGAGGCTTATCAGTTTCTGGGAATGTCTTGCCAGTTTCTGGGGTCTTCCAGGAAACCACCAAGAGCTTATCTTTCCTTTTCTGACTGTATCTATTACCCCACAACTTTGTATGTGAATTAATCCACCAAAATTTTCATTAAGGCTTTTCATTTCAGGTTTTCTGTTAGGTACTCATGATTCCATCATTATGGAAATACTGTATTAGTCAAACAGCAACTTAAAAAAAATTTTTTTTAACTATTCATTTTCAAGAAATGCAAGTGAAAGATTCTTGACAAAAGTAGTATCATTATCTCAGTGGGTAGTTTTTCACAATGTGGCCTTACTCTGAAATGCACATTGAATGAGATTTCTTACTTTCATAAATGTAACAATATATCTTACAGGACTGAAGCTCAATCCATTTCAAAGTGCAGAGTAAATAAGTTAATATTTCTGTCATTATATTGCCATTTAAAAGAAATTGCAGCATTGCTTCTTGAAGTTTGTATCATATTATATATCATATATGTCAAAATTCAAAAATATCCTGTTGAACATGGACAAGCATAATATTTTTATCAATGTTCAAATCTTATTTGCTAAAATGTGTTAATGAAACAACTTTCAATGTCTATAAGTAGAACATGCTCTATTTAATTGTAATGGGGATCAGTCTAGAAACTAAGATTTGCAGATAGAGTTCCTGGTGTTAGGTCCTTCTGGCCATGTAGGATACCACTGATTTTGAAACTGGTTTATGTTTTCTATTCCAGGCTTAGGAACTTAAGGCAGTTAAACTTGTTTATTCTCTTTTCTACACTTTAAGAAATAAACTTAGTCTGGCATATCAAAAATATTTTTGCCCCTATCCTGGGTTGCACAAAGTTCTGGTATTCACCTTTTCTTTTCCCTTTTCCCTAAATATGCCTACTAAATTGGACTGTGAGAGGAACCTGAGATAAGGGTGGTACTGTTATCCTAGGAGAAGAATATATCTACAAATGTCAAAGACTGGAATGCTGATGACTAAACAAGTTGCAAGTTTACAACGTGCAAAGTAACCACCCAGTTGCTGAGGGCACGAACACCTGCCACCTCAGAGTAGAAGTCAGATGTTGCACAAGATAAAGAGAGAGGCAAAATCTTGCTGGGTGGGGTAGTGTTTGACTGGGCTGTGATAACTCCCCTCTGGGGAAGCACTGAGACAATTCACACACATAGCCTGAAGATATTCATCTCTGCTGATGGCCATAATGAATCCACCTGTGCTCACAAAACAGGCAGCTGTAACATGTTAGGAGGTATCAAAGACTCCTGAAATGTCCTGTGATCCAGTATTACCTCATCCAGTCCAGAATTCCCTGCCCCGGGGGAGGTATCAGGGGCATTTCCACCTAGCCTAAGCCCAATAAGAGACCACACTCGGACTTCAGTCAACACTGGGTTTTATTTCCCTCGATGGATCCAGACTGTGACCACCACTTTGACAGACTACAACCACCACTTCAACCAAGGAACATCAAAATTGCTACAACTAAATCTTGTTGCTGGATACAAAGAGTGTCTTGTGGGTTCTTTCCAGTCACCTGCAGGGTCCTCAGCCCTGATCTGACAAATCCTTTCTTATTAGGCTGATCATATTAATCAGCTGTGACCCTAGGCATTAGCCCTTTAGACATTTAGGAGAATATACAGTTTCATTGGATTTTTTTTAATAGTTGCCACTGTTACTGCTCCAAACACGCAGTAGCATATTGAGAATACATTCAAAATGAACTTCTAGAATCACGAATCAAAGGAATTCCCTCTCAAGCATTAACATTGAAATCATTAACATACACAAAAAAATTATCAGATATCAGGTGTAGGGCCTACAAAAGGTATAATTTTTGAAAATAACAAGGTAAGGATAAAGAGGTCTCTGGTTGAAGTTTTGAAGGGAATAAAATCCTTTTGTTATACATTGTTAGAAAATTTGGTATAAAACTTCACCTTTGTTGTCTCACAATTTTATTTTACTGTATCTATCATTGTTCCTACTATAGTGTGTTTTATAGAACACTTTAGCCTTTATTTTACAAGCTTTTCTGTTAGACATTTATAATGACACTGGAAGAGTCCTATGTTTTTATAATTTGTTTCCTGTTCTGGAGCTTCATGAAAAAATACTTTGCCATTTTCTTTGTTCCATACTAAAAAAAATCAGTATTTTTTATAGCCTATCATAATGTTTTGTCTCCAAAGCACAACGATAACTTAGTCTTTGGGAAGACTTGCCAGAATGTATAAAACAGGTTGTACCTTCCCTTATGTTGTTTCTTATTGGCCATAGGCCTTTCTGCTGGAGGCATAAACTGCAAAGGGGATGATGCCCCAGACCCACTTGTGATCTAGGTTCACATTTAGGCTCTTTAAACTCCCCTTCCCCTGTTCATAGTCCTAAATTACTTACCTACTTGATTCTCAACCCAGTAAGACTCAGAAACATGTGCAGTCATCTCATAACCACACAACTTAGTCATGCCAGCATGAAGCTGATATTCCAAACTTTCACAGAAGTCCAAATAAGAAATTTCTACAGCTAACTCATTGCTAGGGACACATCCAGTAAATGTTTTTCAGTCACTGAATGGGCCTCCCATAAGGCATAAAGAATCCTGCAGCAAAGTACTAGGAAGTCTTTCTCCTTGAATTTTAAAATATTATATGGGGAAAATGTACTGCATGGGGAAAGAGCTATGTGTACATGGGCATTCTGAATTAGTTTTAAGCTTAAGTGTTTGATATATTCTGTGTTTTCCATGTAAAGTGCTCTTATAATAAAAATATTGAGTCCTTTTATCATTAAAACCTTTCTTGCTTTAGATAGCCACAGATAGAATAAAATACTTTCATACTAACCTATGTTAAACTTAGTCAAAAGGATCCCATTCTTCAGAAAAGATAAAAAGGAATAGTTCCTTTCACAGCTGGGAAGAGATACAGAAGCTTCTTTATTTGTGGACTGATTTTTTTCTTTTTTACTTTTCTATCTGTAATAAACTTGAAATATTTGTCTCTACCTGAAAGCTGAAATATGTCCCTCAAATCAAGCCCCCATGACAGTTAGCTGTCTGACACCATACATTGCATTGCCCTGGGATTTTGAAGTGCTTCCGAGTCTAATTCTTTGACAAGGAACAGAAAAGCCCTCAGGGTATGGCTGCCAGGGACACTGAGCTCCTCTGTGTTCACAGAAGAGGTTGTTGGCTCTAGGGTCTGGTAAGGATTAAAGTGCAGTGTGTTTACTCCTCGGTCCATTAAGATGCCAAAGTCTGTGCATTTGATGGTATTACCTTTATTTATGCTGAAAAATATCTCTCAATGTAAAAAGATGTTACCGTATGTTGCTAAACTGCAACCAGAGTAATTACTTAGTGGATGTATTTCCACAGAAGCTGTGGAGAGTTAAGTGCCCAACTCTTTTATTTCAGAAGAATTTCAAAATAATAAATAATAGGAATTCAGACTTCTTAATTCCAGGAAATCTTTGACAGTATGCAGGACGTTATGATTCCTTAGCACTTTAGTCTTTCTTCTGCTCATCTGTCTTTATGTGCAGCGGAGGTCACATAATGTGGGAATGTGAAAGGGTGGTCATTACAGAGGGGGGTGGCTGCTTACAATCCTGCTCTGTCCAAGCTGATAACAAAGACTGGTGCCTCTGCTGACTTCTGACAAAGCCATTGCAGCAGTTATGATGGTTACAACGGCTTCTGCTACCTCAACATCTACCTAGGGAAATTGTGCTGTTGCTATGGTTTCTGAAAGCTATTTCTTTTATTTTTTTTGTTTATGACACATTTGTGGTACAGAAAAGACTGTAAACTCCTCTGGCCAACAACTGGCTTTGGGGCTCATGTTTGAGCATAATATCTGGTAATATGGTTTTAGCCTGTTACAAACTGTCTTATCAGTTCAAATCATAAGTTAGACAGGGTGAAAGAATAGTCTGAACAACTGGACACCAGACCTACAGGGAACAAAGGCTCAAGTTCTTGCACTGTGTCCATCCAGACTGAATTTACCATTTCTTAGTCTTGTCTTTAGGATAGATTGAGAAGAAATGTGAGTTGGGCCAAAGTGATAGATTCTCAGGATCTTCAAAATAATTTTTGTAGAAAAAATTCTCAGAGAACAGTTTATTAGATGGCATCTTGGAGCCAAAGGGATTAAGCTGCTCTCCTTCAGCAAGAAACAAAGCCTACAAAGAAGATCAGGCTATAAGCAACCATAAATACACATTTTTTACCCAATGGCAGTCTGAGAGCTGTATTTCAGCACTTTCAGATGATGTTTGCCAAAAAAATTGTAGACATGCCCACATATGGGCAAGTAGCAGCCAATTTTTAAAGCAACAGGGAGGAAAATCACAGAGAGTTTATATACAGCATTCAATATTTGTGTGGTACAAGTTGATGCAAACCAGTCACTTGCTAATAGTTTGATCTTAAAACCTTTCCTTTCTAATAACACTGTTCAGACATGATATGTGCCATATTTTATCAAATCATTGTGGAGTATAGTAGCTCAAAGATATTACACCACTGCTGACAGAACATGATATGACCTGACAAGCCTAAGATAACCTCATATGATTCCATATTTATCACAAACATAATTTTGTATAGCTGAAGACTGTGTTTTAAGTCATTTAAGGCTAGGGGTTTTGTTGTTGGTGATGGTGTTTGTTTGTTTGTTTGTTTTTCTAACTGGAAAGGAGAGAAATAGGGAAAAAACCCTTTTCAAATATCTGCACATGTCAAGAGCAGTGAGTTTGTGGGAACAGCTAAATGAAATGACACTGCTAGGAGTGCCGTCTCTAGAGTGGGAAAAAGAGTAGGAAAAATCTATTTGATGAGACAAAAGCAGAATCAAAAGCAAGTCCTTCCAGTGCTGCTCACCACAGCTCATCCTCACCGGCGCATTTGCCATTAGCTGTTCACTATCCCGAGCAGAGGGATTCTCAGCCCACCTGCTATGCAGGTGCTGTGACGCAGCTGCTTTCAGGGCAAGTGCTTGCACAGCAGCCCCAGGAGTTCAGTGTCATGCTTGAGTCCCTAATACAACAAAGTAAAACAGCTCTAATTAGCTCTGACACTTCTAGCACTTACTGCTATCACAGAAAGGACTTACAAATCCTAATACTATAGTCTTTCTGGATCAAGCCTTGCCTTGCCCTCTGTAGCTTGGGAAATGCAGTAAGAGGTGTTAGTAACCAAAATGTTTACTGTCCAAAAGGCTAAAGAGTTTTTTCTTTCCTCCTTTTTCTGAGGGATTTCAGCTTTAAATGGTGACTGGTATTGTAATAAGTTTTTTATTCACCTGGAAGAGGAAATTTAACTGATCAAACTATAATGTTTTACTCTGTGTTTGAGTGATATAGCCTATTTTTATGATGATTGATGAGAAAAATCATTTTATGTGTGATTGATGTTATCTAATTTGGATATCTGCCTGAAGTTGAGAAGACTTGTATGTTAAAATTGCCTACTTTTTCTGCCAAAACTCTAGAGTCTAGACAACCAGCTCTGATGTTGACCTCTGCATTTAGAAGTTTGAAGTTAGGTCAAATGCATCCCTTACTTGGGTTCTAAGAGGATCAAAATCAATATACACAAAACTGTAGTGCCCTGAATAACACAAGCATAAAGTAGAAAGTAGTTAACAGTATGGTAACATACCCGGAGCTGTCATCTAGGTAGTGTGTTTCCTTTCTCTTCTGCAGGTGTATACATAATTAGGGTTTGTAACCAGGAGCTATCACAAAGCAGGGTAGTGCTTTTTCAGTTCCTCCCCAAGCAAACAATTCTTATGAATTCAGTGGATCTTTTGTCTGAACTGGGACCATGGATCTGTGCTCAGTATTTATGTTTTGCCACAGGGTTTTATCCTTTGCCAGCAACAAACTCAAAGGGATTTGCACCAGTTATTTTATAGTGCCATTTTAGTAAAAATAAAACAGACCCCAGAAAATCCACATTCTGTTATTCCTTCAAATATGAATGCTAAGCTAAACTGGTATTGTTATGGATTTGAATTTATTTAGTTTTTAATTTTTCATATGATTTGTTGCATCTCCTTGGACATATGAGTCAAAATGTCCTGTATATTACATGTTACTATATTTTCTTCCTATCTCAGAAATCTCATGAAAAGTGAAAATGATGCTAGAATAGGATAACACTTTAAAATAAAATATAGTAATCTTTCAAGCATCATTAAACAGAAGTTTTGATCAAAGTTGCCATGAACTGCTCATATGCAGCTTTGCCCAAAGAAAGAATGGATATTTCTTTTCACATATGACTGACGATAGCAAGAGTACATAAACAGTCCAATTTTACTCAGAATTACTTGACTAACTGGTATCATTTAGTCACTGTATAAATCAGACACTTTCCTCTCCAATCTATGTGTAATGAATATTGATAGCAATATCACAGGAGTATTAAATGGCAAGTATTGTAACTAGGCTGAAAGTAATGATGTAGAACAGCAATAGTATAAAGATTAGTGGGCAATAAGGAACAAACAGCGAAATCAAAACCTCAGTCCTGCTGAAGTTCATCAGTTTTGCCACTGACTTGAGCAGAGCAGTGAAGGGTTGTGTCACATTTTTACCTTAGATATTGAGAAAGTAGCATTTATTAAAACATTTCAAAGGTTGTTCTACTTAAGTTATAATTAATTGGAATTTCAAAAGAATTTGAAACATTTTTTCTTAAAAGTATATTGAAAATAAGATATTTGTTATGGACTTGATACTTGCAGTAGTTTTGGTTCTGGAATGAGTTGTGGATGGAACATGAATCTGGTTTCACTGTTCAGAAAGATATGATCCCCTTGTGGCTATGCTGAAAAGCTCATTAGAAGCATCAACATCCATTTTTGTTTGTTTGTTTGTTTTTCTCCCACTGCTCTTTGATTTCTAAAAGAAAAATGAGCAATTTATTCCCATATGTTGTGAGCATGCATTTATTTACATCTATCCATACTTACCAGCACACCTTTCTAGAAGTTCTATCAGAAGAGTCAGTACTGTGTTTCCATGCCCCACTCTGCACTTCATCACTTCTAACTGACTGTGTGGGTGCTGGTGAGTGCAGCTGAGGGAGTCACCCAACAAGATGGGGTGACCTACACTCCAGCTGTGCTTCCCACTTTCTGTTGGGAAGCCGTGTTCTCACTTTGTATAAGGTTAGGATCTGCTTTAGTATAATGCTCTGTATTGACAGATGAAATTAATATTTTATATGGAATTTATTTGTAGTTCTGTTTATAAGGGCAAAAGAAATACCCTATAATTTTCACGGGAGAAAGAATACTCAGACCTGTTTCAGCCAGGAAATAGCTGCGTATCTCTTAAACAAGACAACATTATGTTGTCTTCTATGTTTGCAATATCCTGTGAGATAGGTAAGCTTGCTTGTTTTCGAATATCCGTGTTCAGGTGACAAATAAAGCTAAAGACACATTATGGAACTGGTCTTAATTCATTCAGAATGTCTGTGAAAAAGACTTAAAACCAAAATCTTATTTGTGGACAACCTTGTGTTGTCCTCAGTAATTGTGGATCTGAAAGAATGGATTTACGTGGTTTCTTCTAACTCTTCTCAAAATATAAACAAACTGTTATTCCAAACAGGAGGACTAATATTGCACTTCACTTCATTAGCCTCTTTGTATTAGTTCATTAAAAAAACCAACCAAACAAAAACACCCTAACTTTTTTATATACCTTTTTGTGGTGGATGAAAGATCACAAACAGCTATTTATTTCTGGAAATTTACATAGTCTTGAAAATGAATCTTTTTGTCTTTTGAAACCCTCTAAATTAATATTTGCCACTTCAAATTATTAGATTACATTAATTGAAGAGTGCTTCATACTGTGTGGGTAACACCTGTCATGATAAGAAGAGGATTTAGACAGCTTTGGAAGTAAAAATAGGCTAACACTTTCCTCATTAAAACATGAAGAGATCTGCAAAACTCAGACTTCCATAAACCAGCAGATAGTTAGTTAATCCATTAAGCAATCTTAAAAAAATAATAGAAAAAAGGCTATCAGTTTTAACACACTGATTTCCACAGCAACAGAACTGACAGTTTTAGTACAAAGCATATGTATCTCCCAGGAAAGAAAGTGGAAAGAAAGAGGGAAAACTGCTCTAAACAAGGAGAGAAGTCTAAAAAGAATGGTATGGCGGTAGCTTTACATACCAAGAAAGACATATGAAACATTCCCTCAGTGCCATCATAATAAATTTTATACTCTAGGGACTTAGATATTTGGGTGGTTTGTGACAGTGGGTTGGTACATGCTTACATATGGTAAGTGCTCACATAAATGTAATTGAGTCTCATAAAGTTTCACCACGGGGATGCAGTCTCACACAGATTAAAAACTGAAATTTTTTAAAGGCTTAATTTTGGAAATTACCTCAGGGGCTAAAACTCACCCATACCTATACTGGCATGTATGTAAATGTTCCATGTATTGATGCTTTAAAGTACAAGTAAAGCTGTCATCCTCATCACTGAACAAGGGTTGCCACAGCAGCTGAAACACTACTTAGTTAAGAAGAATTTTAATCTCACCATTCCTTGTCTGAAGGTAGAAGTTGTGCTTGATTTGAGCATGAAATGTGTCCCGTACATTACACGCTCATATATAAAAATGGTAGAGGCAGCTTTTTCTTAGAGGTCTACTTATTTCTTTCACTTGGTCTTTCTGAACAAGTCAGATTTACTATTTGATAACAAGAGTCTTTAGCAGCCAATTCTGTTTGTCGAAAATTGAGAATTATAGAATTCATGTGTGATGTCACTTCTCTTGAATGAGTGGAGCTTCATTGCATATGGATTTGTCCTTATAATTAAAACAATGAGGTACAATTTATAGAAACCTCGTAACTGAAATCCAACTTCTATGTAAATAACTTTGTAGATAAGACTGGGAAAGACAGTGTTGGTGGTGTCCCCAGAAAGCAAGATTCCAGTGTTTTCCATGAATTATACTAAAGTGAGTTTTTAAGGACAAAGCGACATTGCAAGTTTAATATTTATGCCAAAGATGAGACAAATAACTATCCTCTTATTGATTACTTACATGACCACAGAATTACTTATCATTAGGGTCCTGAGACTGAAGATGGACATAAATTGAAATGACTGGGGAAATTTTGTCTCAGGACGGGAAAAAAAAGGTTACAAGTTAAAAGAGAAACAAAAATAGGGTCATTATTTGTTCTCTAGGGATTGATTAAGTGTGTCAAAGGCAGTCAGCCAGCAATCTCTCAGTCTCTTCACTTCAGTGGGAGGTAATGAAATTTAATTAGTGAGAAGAGACAGCTTTCACACTAAGGGAAGGAATGGAGAGAAAACAGGAACTTCAATGTGTGCAGAGAATAATGCTACAGTACGTAACAATCCTATTAAAACTGAATTAATAGCCGAAGCTGTTTGGCCTCTGCTCTTTGTTGCGGGGCATCCTCATTTTAAATAAAACCATGAAAAACAAGCTAAAGCTATATTTCTGTTATTAATGGTATGAGGCTTAGTTCTGCTAGGTCTGAAGGCACAAGCACAACTCTGCTCCTTCATAATTATATAAATCCTTCCAAGTTCAGATTATAGCAGTCTCAGGTTTTTTCTCCCCCATTAGAATCAGTAGTTAGTTTGGGTTCTTTCCTTCTTTTTTTTTTTTTTTTCTCTTTTGACTTGCCTATTTTATGGACTTATGTGCCCTGAAGTTCAAATAAATAGCGGTTTAGATTAACCCTGTTTTTATGTGCTTGGATCTCATTGAGAACCCCCAGGCAGGGTTTGGTAAAATGCGCATTGCTAATGCATCTACAAATATTCACAGGGCTGGACTGCAGCAGAAGTGCTATAAGCTTATGTTCAAATTCCTTACAATATTTGCTTCACTCAGGAGTGAAATTCTCATTAAAAAGAGTTTCTGGAAGTGCTGTTTGCAAGCAAGAGCTTAGAAGTGTGACCGAAACATTCCTGAAGGGGTAATGCATGCCAGCTGTTCAGTGAGTCTGAAACAGGTCCTTTAGTGACACTGAAAGATGTCCCAGAGAAGAGGGGTCCCTCCAGCCCAGCTCAGCCAAGGACACTCAGCCAGCTCACCCAGCTCTGGATGGGCCAGAGAGCATAAAAATTGGCATAGGTGTCATCTGCTGGGTGAATGCCTGGGGTCCTGTCTCAGTCGGGTGGGATCCCATGTCAGTCTTCTCTCCAGGATGCAGACCAGCCCCACTGCTGATTCTTGAGGGCAAGGTAAATAAATGAATTCTGTGATTCTTCAAATGCGTGTACCCTCTAAAAACCCCCAAACTTAGAGTATTATCCATGCACTGATGCCCTTTTGTTTCTCATTTATTCCTCAGATAATCTACCAAGATCCGTGATAGTTCTGTATCTTCTGGAAATACAGACACTTTATAGATTTGTGCGTATGGTGTCTTAGAAGCAGAATCAATTTGTTACAAATGGCACAGTGTGCTAAACAATCATTAGGCTTTTTTATAATACATAAAGTGAAAATAACAATGTTTCATTTCCTTCCTCTGCTCCAGGGATTTAATTCTCTAATTCTCCTTGAAATTTCTGATTGGGCCATTTTCCCTAGGATGAGGCACTGCCAGTCTCTGGCAATGCTGTTTGACAAACAGCAGTCTCTGATTTCCCATATCCTGGATACTTCAGAGGCAGCTCCAGTGCCAGGCGTCTCACAGATCCTTGGGATCCTTGGGCAGAGGCAAGTGTCTGGTTTAGCAAGGCCATAGCTTCTTGTTATGACTTGGGAGTCTAGAAGCAATTGTAACCTTGAATTAATTTTGTTCTTAGATTTTTCTGCAGAGCAGTGACTCTGATCGTGTTACAAAGCTATTTCCAAAAAACAGAGTTTTTTATTATGTTGTTTGGGTTTGGGGTTTTGTTGTTGTTTTTTGCTTTGTTTTGTTTGTTTGTTTGCTTGTTTGTTTGTGTTTTTTTGGTAGGGGTGTTTTTTTGTTGTTGTTTTGTTTTTGTTTTTTTTAACAGACACTTAGTAGTGTGTATTGTTAAAAAACCCAACAAAACCAAACCCTGACGATTATTAATTTCAAGTTATGGCTGTTTTACCATTCAAGGCATATAGGACTATGGCTTCCGTGTCATATGTATGTTTCTGAGGGGCCTAAAGGAAAAACAAAATAGCAGATGAAAATGCCAAAGCTCATGCTTAGAATGTATGTACATAAGGTCCATCAGCTCTTTTATTCCTTTTCGTCTCATACTAGATAACACTTTATAACTGGCATTTGATGTTTTTAAATAGGGCTTTGAACCATTCTAAAGAAATCTATTACGGAAACAGAACCAGATAAAAGTCTGTCTTGGTCGTAATGAATGTCTAAGTGGTAGCAAAGCTTTCTCAGAAGCCACGAGTCCAAGAAAATCAAGCAGTGTTAGAAAAAAGAAAAACTTCAAACTACAGCAGCAACAAAATATGTGATGGTTGACATTCTAGACAGAGAATGAAGGTGGAAAATGTAGGTTAATTTTTCCTCAAAGAAAAAATTTCAGCATAAAAAAAGGCTTTAATTTAATGTTATACAGCTTGATCTCAAAATGAACCTAATATATCATATTTCCCAAAAGATACTCCAGGATGTTTCAATTCTGGTATCTCCAGAGTGTATAAATTGAGTTGCAAAACATGATTATAAATATAAGGCAGAATACATAATCTGGGATTGTTTCATCCAAAAGACAGCTGTCGAGAGAAAGAGGAAGGAAGTAAGCTTTTTTATTTAAAATAAATAACTAGTGTTTTTTGGTATGGTCTATAGAATCAGACATATCATGTATGAAGGCAATTAACCTATTTCTTACTTCAGTCCTTTTGCAGGTACTTTTTACAGGGGGACCAGTTTGGATGACAAAACACTTAGATGTCTCATCTTCCTGTGCTGTAAGGTTGAATATATGTTTGCACTGAATAACACTTTACCAAATGTGTCAGAAATAATCAGTGTTAGAGAACATACTAAGATAGGACACTTCATTACACGTTGCTCTATGTGCAGCTGAGAAGCACTCTGACATTCCCGTCAGGAATGTGACATAAGAACACAACTGGAAGAATTCTATTAAAATGTAAGTAGAAATATTATCAATATTATAAAACTTCCTTTTGATTCCACAGTGAGAGAAAATATATCTGAATGATTCTAAATCATTGATTTAAAAAATTATTTTATATGAATGTTTTCATGGGGCACAGGTTATGATATAGTCCATGATTTAAAATATCACCAACAATATTATAAGGAGAACTCATACACAATGACACAGACAATTTGGATGTGGATCTAGAAAAGACACACTAACTTAGGCAGGATAGTGGAAACCTATCAGGAACATTGAATTTTTAATGAGAAAGGCTTCCTCTTTTTTTTTTTTTTAATGATAGAGATTTTATGCTATTATAAGAAAGGCTTGAAGAAAATGTAGACTACCTCAGATTATGCTCTGTATAGAAACAAAATTAGAAACATACTGTCTGTCTAATGTACTTTTTAAACTTTAAGTATATGAATAGTCTCGCTAAAATATTGCCTACACACTTTCACATACTAACTTACTTAGGATAGTTGAAGCCTATCAGAAATATTTCACTGTCAATGAAGAAAGGCTTTCTCTTTTTTTTTTTTTCTTTTTATATAGAGGAGATTTTATGTTGGAATGTTAATCTAATTTTATTTCTATACACTTTAACCTAAAGTGGTAGTATTAGAAACTCCTTATTTACCTATTTTTCCATTTCTCTACAGTGTTTGAAGAAACATTGCAGAGCAGCATACTTAATAAAAGAGTGTCTGTGAACTTTAATATTCCAGTTTATATATATATCCTCAGCTGATGCAGCTGAGCAGAGCTCCACTGATTTCAATTGCATTATGCTCACACTGACTGCTAAGCCTCTTAAAGAAACTACACTGAGGCAATAAGTCCCAGGCAGCTGACATTATGTAGGATGGAGTATAAAATTGGTGGAGCTTTTTACTTCTTTCAGGACTGAATTAGAATTTTCTAAGCTTTTTCCTGTAGATTTCTGTTGGTTGTACTTGGGCAACAGATGTTCACTTAGTTGCCATGCCTCATAGCACTGGAAAAACAAGGTGAAATTGAATTTAATCTTCTTGCTAGATTGTGGTGAAGCTGATATTCACTTAAGGAAGCGATTTTGCTGAAAGACATTGTCTTCCAGAGGAAGGTAAAAGAAGGTGAAAGCAAAAGGCAAACAGAGGGTGCCAAAGACATCTGATTCAAAAATATCTCAAAATTCTAGATACCTGAAGAGACCTGTCTCTATGTGAAAAAAAGATCTGTATCAGAAGTTCAGCAACATGGCCAATTTTTTTCAGGAAACTAGTAAGAAGATACTGCAGGGTAATGTGTGGATGTAGAGGGTTTGAGAGAACTACACATTACAAAAAAAGTCTGGACAATGAGGTTCATCCCGCTTTCTGAAATTTCTCAAGGTGCAAAAGGCTGTAGAAGAAGCAAATCTAGTGAGATTGCATTTTATTTTGTCAAGATTTCCTGCTAAGAGTCCCTCTCAGTAATGCCATAAATTCAGAGGCTTTTAAGACCAGAAATGACTTTTAAGTCTTCTAGTCTTGCTTCATAAATGACCCAGGACACTGAAATTCATTTCAGTAGATATTCACATGGATATACCAGTATTGAATCTAGTAGCTAAACCAAATTTTCTAGGGACATTTTCTGCTAGTTTGCCTTCTGCAGTGCACTAGTTATCAGTGAGATTATGTTAATGAAAAGACAGAAATTAGTACAGTGAACTAACAGGCTGTTTCCACTCTGCCAAGGATGCAACTCCATTTGGGGTGGCTAGAAATCTCGTGGTGGAACAGTGAGGATTTTACAGTAAAAGAAGAGGGTCTACTTGCCCTACTGCATTCTTGTATGCCAGCTGGCACAGGCTGGAGCAATAAGATTTGAAGTGAGTATTTAACAGAAAAGTGAGAACTAGTAACTTCGGACCAATTATGCAGGCCTGATGGTGTTTCTTTTGCAAAGGATATCTACGTAGTTGTTATGCTTAAAAGAAGTAGAACTGAAAATACAGGAGGAAAAACGTTTAGGTTAATTTTGTAGCATTGAGGGAACTGAGTTTTCTCCATAGACTCTCTACTGTAAGAGCTGTAGTGCCTGGCATGTTCACAGAATGATTAGCTTGACAGATTCTGCCTGCACTGTCAGGAATGAGATAATCATTATTGCACTGTAAATATTAACAAGGTAAGCCTTCTAGCAGGGGCAATTTAAAAAAGAGCCATCAGGCCTTAAGCTGAAAGATTACTGTTTTGCTTCTACCTGTAATTTTCTCCCTGCACATTTCATGTAGGGATCAGTCTAGTGTCCAATGTTCTGCTGAATATCCTACAAAAGGCCAGAGAGACTTAGCCTTTCACAGTGGATTTTAAGTTACTCAGACACACCTGGGATGAGAAGATCTGTGACAAGGAAATTCAGTAAAACACTATAAAAGTTTTTTCAGAGGCTGAGGATTATTGCATTCTACATAAATACAACAATTAGAATACAAAATTCAGTAATATTGGTCATTATTTATGAGTAAAACTGGACATTGCATTCAAATTAAAGTAACAATTTATTCTTAAGCAACCAAGAATGTCAGCAATTACCAAGTTACCAAACCTTAGATGACATTGTAGTGAAGAAGGGCAAATGAGTCAGAACCAGTTGAAACAGTTAATGAAGGAAAGGTGAAAAAGTTTCCTATCACAGTCTCATCATGCTACAACGAGGAAGAGTTGTCTGATAAAAAAAAAAGAAAGAACTCCCTCCCCCCGGAAACTCTTTAATGTGTTCTTTGGACACAATGTTGATTAATGATTTTTCTTGTTTTACTTTCACTTTTTCTCAGTTTCAGTCTCTGTTGATCTGAAATGTCATGCTTGTCCTATCCTTGTACCAACCTGCCTTTGTGCATTTTCAGATTTTAGTCAAATAATAACGATTACTTTGCTGTCCATCTTTCTGTTTCTTTCCTCTTCATTTCACTGTTCATGATTACTTCTCATCTTGAAATGCAGTAGCATGCAATTTGCATAACAAAAATTTCAATCTAAGTAATAACACACTTCAGAGTATCAATCAGGGATTGTGCACTGTTCCTTCATATCACTTTTAAAGACACTACATAAGGCTATTGGTAGCATATGAAATCAGCTCACCAATATTGATTTTGCCTGTCTGTTAAACAGAATAAAATAATAAAAAAAGTTAAAACAGCTAAAATATAAAGTTTCCACATACTAAACAACCTCATTTAGGTAGGTTCAGAAGTAGCAGTGAATTTTAGGCATCGGTTCCAGTAATTTTTATTTTTCACCTATATATTTCTTTTATGTTCCTATTTGGAATGTTTGGTTTTCAATATACTAGAATTTCCCTGTAGGTCGCACACAGTTATTTCCCTTCCGAAGAAGAAAGAAATCCAATATCAAAAATTAAATCAGTATTGGAAATGCATTTGGTTACTTCGTAGTAAAATTCCTCAGCAGTTAATTTCCCCAAACCCTGGAGGGCTGAAATGGAGAACTAAATATTCAGTTAATTTATAAATACAAATTTACTGAGGATATGAAATATTAAATTAATGAAGAAACATGATATTACTCTGAACCCTATTAATCACATAAATTTCTAGAGCTAATACTCTTTGAAATTTTGGCATATGTGATGGCCATTTTGTATAGTGGTATGCAAAAAAAATGCTCTCTTATGCCTCTGTTTGGTACATCTGCCTGTTTTTTCCCATATGGTAAATTATTAGGGATAGGGAGCTTTACTTTATTGTGTTTTCAAATGGTGAAGCTTTGTAGCTTGAAACGTCAATCTTTAGATTCTACAGTAATACCAACAGTAATAGCAATGCCACAGAAACTATGATTCTCCTTGATATAGGAAGTAGAACAATATATCTTCTTGATTAGGAAGTAACAGAGGAATCTCAAAACACATTTTATGGATATCAACTGCTTTTTTAATCCGCATTATGCTAATATGTGCCACTATTTATTTTTTTGAATTACAGGTATTTCTGCCCTTTATTTTTAAAGCATCGCTTTTACTGGAAGTTCACAAATATGGGAACAAATGCCATTTTGTTTTAGGTGGAGCTCTTAAAAATTAGCAAGTACACTCCAACTGAGTCATTGAAGCTTGCATATATATTCGCCTGGACAGTGGACATATCGTTCATTTTTTGACATAGGTAGAATATGCCAAAGTGAATTTGATAGCTCAGCAGTCACAGAATCTTTAGGATAGACTGTGTGCTTTTAACTGACTTCAGGACATGACCTCCTAAAATAAAACCTTCAAAAATAATTTGCAATGCCACCTGAGCAATCCAAAGAATAAAGCCTTGAATATAAATAAATAAAAGAAAACAAATATAAGAGCCATGAAAACCACATAGCCCAAAACAAGCCCATTAAAATGAATGCCAGCTGTAATTAATAGTTAGGATTTTAATATTTCGAGTAAGTCCTTGAAAGCTATCATTACATGTGCAAACTAGGAAAAGGTTCGTGAGCAGAAAATCTCAGAAATACTCAATAACAATTTATCGAAAAGAGGAAGTCTCAGCTATGTTCAGATAATGCTGATAGAACACTCTTTTATCTCAATTCATGCAAAAGTTCAATTAAACTAATGCTTGCAAAGTGCTTTGGAGGTGAAAGCAACTGCTGCATGATTCTATCATGTTAATGATGCCGCCAGCGAATTCTCTTGCACAGCACTTCTTCAGGGAAGAATTAAAATAGGCAAGAAAAGAGAATGTAACTCCCTTCGTCTGAGACCAGGGAAGCAAGGCAAGGATTCACAACCAGGTCTGCTATTACGGCCTCTTGTGCCCCCTGTGACAAGTCTCACAAACTTCTGACTTTGCTCCTGGGACCCTGTATACATTTGTGGGCTGTTGTAGAGGATTACAGCTGCAGAAATACAGTAAAAATGCTACCTAGGATCACACCATAGCTGCTGTGCAAAACTGCAGCCCTGAATTCAATTGCATATTATGTTTAACCCAGATGAAAGTCCGGGTGTGGGAAATAACTGCATTCATATTGTTAAACCCTTGAAACTGTCCCTTGTGATGTGTCAGGGATGGGGGCATGCCAGCTCACCTGCTGAAGTTGCAAAGCAGTGGCAAGACACATCCAAACAGCAAATGTCAAAGGTACTGCTTTATTTCCCTCTTTCTACCTGATACGCCTCTGTGGGCACTGCCCCTGCCCCTTGGGGAGAGGGAAGGCTCGCTGCCTCGAAGCACACGGGAGAAGCCTGGATCTCATGAGCAGTATGAAAACAATGTTAGAGCATTTTCCATTGCACACCACCATATGATATAGGTGTGCTTTCTTTTCGGCATTTTAATGTCACTTGCAAGAGTAAATTTCTCTCTTCTTGTATATGAGGGAGACATTTTTAATATATCTGCCTTCTGCTCCCAGTCTATCACAATCATATTCTTCAACACTGCCTTGTCTAAAACTGCTGATCTAAAAAATGACTATCCTATCTTGCATACAGATCTAATAATGTATCTGTTCCTAGATGGCACCAAACTTCTTCCCTAACTCCCAAACAGAAAGAGAAACACCGGAAGGGAAATGTGCTGTGGTTGGAATACTACCTATAATGCAGGAAAATGATTGCTGTCAGTATATTTTTTCTAATAGACTACAGATATTTAAAACTCATAACCAAAAGCATGTCAAGGAGGTTTTGTTCCTTTCATTTCCATAAAGAAGAAAAATCTATAAAGGAGGAGGAGGAACAGAACTACACCCTGCAGCTTGATGAAAAAATTACTAAAAGTGTTTGGTGTAATGCAAATCTAGGATAGTATATTTTCCTTCCATTAAAGGCATTGAAAAAACAATGCAAAGCTAACAGAGTTTATGTCACGCAGTTGTTTATTAAGTCACTTACAATAGTAAAGTCAGGTAAGGTATCAATTTTCTGACTGGGGAGAGTGGTTTTGCTGTTTCTGTCTTTATGACAATCTTCAGTTAAAATGTTGTCATCACTTTCAGGGGCAAGTATAATCTTACCTCTGAATTATTAATTAATTATTAATCTTTAGAAGAACTGAAAAAAAATTGACATGATCTTCGCTTGTACCTGTCAGGGAGTCCATTGAGTCTGCTGAGAAGCCATAACCTGACTCATAAAACTGAACCATCTGTAAACTGAAATTACTGTGTACAAGTCATGAGTCATGGCATCTATTTTTTATGTCACAAATGCTATATAATTAGAAGAAGATTTTCATCATCTAGAGTACATTGTTTTGACTAACTCGCTAACTCTACTAACTCACTAACTCTATCTGGACTTGCGCAAAGCACCTGACACTGCTCTGAATGACACGGAATCATAGAATCATTAAGGTTGGAAAAGACCTTTACAATCATGAAGTCCAACCATCAACCCAGCACCACCACCATGTTCACCACTAAATCATGTCCTTAAGTCTCACATCCACATGTTTTTTTAACAGCTCCAGGGCTCTTGACAGGCTTGAGAGGTAGGCCTGTGAGAAACTCAGGAAGTTTAACAAGGCCAAGAATAAGGTCCCTGCATCGGGGTCGGGGCAATTCCAAGAATGAATGCAGGTTTGGAGGAGAATGGGTTGAGAGCAGCCCTATGAAGAAGAACCTAAGGGTGTTGGTGAAGAAGAAGCTCAACATCACTTGACAACGTACACTTGCAGCCCAGAAAGCCAATCATATCCTATAGTGCATCAAAAGAAGTGTCACCAGCAGGTCAAGGGAGATGATTCTTCCCCCTTACTCTGCTCTTGTGAGTCCCCACCTGCAGTAACATGTTTGGTTCTTGGGCTCCCAACATAACAAGGACATGGTCTGCTGGAGTGAGTCTAAAGAAGGGCCATGAAAATGACCAGAGTAACGGTGGGATTATTCTGACTCCATTAGAGGTTCACACATCAGCCAAGTTTATTAAAAGCAGTATCTAAATAGCAATTACATGTGGCCGCACTCAAGTTTAAAGTTAAAACCTAGAGCTTGACTCTAACTACCTAAGTTACTACTACTATGCTTCCTATATCTAACCTACCTACCTCTAGCAGACAATTTGTCCATCTCATGTAGACAATACGTCTGTCTGTCTCTCTGTGCAAGCAGCAGCTATATAACACAACTATAATGCTTACATTAATCACCCAATGACTTGAGGGCCAATGCTCCTGTCCAACCACAGATGTCAGGCTGTGTCCACGAGACACAGTCCACTGCAACCTCTCTGCCAAGCATGCCCTGATCACAAAGGTGCTTTACTCCACGCACGCAACATCAGAGGTCTGGAATTACCCTGTGAAGACAGGCTGAGAGAGTTGGGATTATTCAGCCTGGAAAAGAGAAGACTCTGGGGAAATTTTATAGCCACCTTCCTGTACCTAAAGGGAGACTGAAAGAGAGTTGCAGAGGGAATTTTTACAAGAACATGTAGTGATAGGACAAGGGTGAATGGCTTTAAACTAGAAGAGAGAAGGTTTAGATTAGAAGTTAGGAACAAATTCTTTACTATGGGGATAGTGACATACTGCAGCAGTTTGCCCAGAGGATCTGTGGATCTCTGGATCTGTGGACACCTCTGGAGGTGTCCAACTACAGGTGGAATGGGGATTTGGTGGTCTAGTGGAAGGTGTCCCTGCCTGTGGCAGGGTTGTTGGAACTAGATAATCTTTAAGGTTTCTTCCAAACAAAATTATTCTATAATTCTATTATTATAAAGTATTACTGTGTTTAATCAATCCGTCTACCATTGTCATCACATTTTAAGTAATTTTTCTTGAACTAGTAGTAATAGGGTTGTATATGCAAATAATTCTGATTTCAACAAATAAAAATAACTGTATCTTCCCATTATGCTGAAAGAATGATTCACTTGACTTTCTTATTCTAACGGATACTTGAAAAATATGTTTAATATTACATTAATATTTCTGGGATAACAGCAGAAAGTGAGGTGATATTTTAAGGCTGTTACCTACTCCACGGAGAGCAAATTTCATAAACTAAAGTTAAAATAGTTGATACATTTTCCTTTGTGAGACTCTAGTGCAATAAAATCAAATGTGTAGGATTTAACCTTTCCAAGAAAAGCAGAGATAAAAGTGTGTTAAAGAGGGTTTTTTTTTGTAATTTTTTACTTGAATTTGTTTTTGGAAATATTTCTAGAAACAAAATGAGATTTCCTTTTCTGAATACTTCTGTAATAATGTATTTCAAGCACTGCATATGAATCATATTTTTCATTTGATATGTAGAATTGGTTAACTAACAATAAAAGCACAACAGCTTTACCTACTTAAATATATCTTCCATAAAATAAACTTCATGCCTAGAGGGGACTTTATTAATAAAATAGGATAACTAGAAAGTACTGACTTTATTTAATGAAAGCACAGTTTCCATTAAATTTCAGAATGCACACAGTTCTTTGATGTTTATTCAAATTATGCCAAGGCATATGGTGGCTAAATCTTCCCAGATGTACCTAATGTAAGATTCTCTATTAGGAAGACATGTGGGAATGTGTTTATTCATTCTGCATAGGACTGAAGGGAATTTATGAATTAAATGAACATGTATTTCAGTTTGGATCAGTCTATTGTGAATAAGCTACTACTTCTAGTAAGGGGTTCAAACTGGAAATATGTAACATAGTAAAAGAATGCTATGATCCAAGGCAAAAGACAATGTAAAATATGTAATTCGTGCTTTTCAGTACAGAGTTTGACTTTTTTATTTCAAAAGGACAATAAGTCCACAGATTAATATTAATGGAATTGTGATCACACGTGCTTAGCATGTGAAGACACTTGTAAGGCTCAAACCTACTTCTCCAGGTCTTCTGTGCCCCGCAAGGTATGGCACCGCAAGGAAGGGCAACATTCTCCTTCCATGTTATGTCTAGGCCAAGAGAGATAAACTTCACAAAACTTAAGGGAGAGCAAGAAAGACGAAGACCAACTGTAGAAACACATAGAAGTAGCTGGAAATCTTGAATTCTACCTCCTGTGCCTAGGAAAATTTATATTTTAAACATAATTTTTAGCACAAGTGCATAAATATTATGTATTACAGCTGGGTTTTTTTTTAACAAAGCAACATTTAAGTATCAACATTTAATTGTGATTATAGAAAGGACCTCAGTACTACTTTGGTCTAATCCCTTTCTAGAGCATCTCTAAGCCAGGCAAAACTCTCCACTGGTACCCTGAGAATAGAGATGTACTGTGTTTGCAATTCTGTCAGCATTATTTGTATATAATTGTTCTATTTGACTAGTTTGAATTCACTTGACTTAGACACTATAGGAAATGGAAAACAAAATTCAGGTGACATTAACAAAGTTTGCTTTTATTTTTGAAATAAGCCATATAATACCAGTTAGTTTCCTCTAGCACAAGATGTATCAGGCCCCTGTTCTAAAAGAAGACTTTCTGTGACCTAAGGTGAGAAAAAATGCATTTCATGGAAGTGTTTACTCTGCAGCACTCCACCCCTTGAGAGCATTTGTACTGTTAATGTAGTCAAATTTCCTCCATCCATACACACACACAGATACACATGCATCCTTCCTGCATCTTGCCCGCATTTTTTGAATTCCTTGTTCAGTATTTGGACCTTAGCACAACTACTGACAGACTTCTTTTTCCTGTCAGTGAGATGGATCAGAGGGAGTTTTCTTTCTCCAAAAGCTCTTTGCTGGGTAGGTAACTGCTGCTGAAAGAGCTGGCTGGGTGGCTGTAGAAGAAACACTCTAAGGAAAACAGTCAGACTAAAAAGAAGAGGAAGGACCTCATATGGAGACAGTGCCAGAACATGTATGGGTTCTGTTTTGGATCAAGACTTCAAGTGGAGATAGAAACTTTTCTTTAAAAAACAACAATGAAAAACCCAACCAAACCAACAACAAAAAAACCTCCAACCAACCAATTCCCTCTCCACCCCAAAAATCCCCAAGCCAACCAAAACCCAAAGGTGTTTGTGAGCCTTTGAAAGAAGTGGAGCTGATGCCTAAAATGCAGCTAGTCAAACTGACTTGAGTATTAAAACACTCTTTATTCACTACATTGAGTGCCCTCTGAAGTAAATGCCAAATGGAGCACCCCAGTTACATAGGTTCTATAGTTTTTATACAATTCTGTAATTAGGCTATCTGACCATTACATCACTGTTAATTCCCCTTTTCCCAACAGTTGCGCCCATAGTTCCACCCTTGCCATGCCTCTAACACGCCTCCTGTATTAGGTCTGGGGTCTTGAAATGATCCTGTCTCCTTCCTTTCTTCATCTTCCTTGCTTAACGTCTCAGTCCTTTGTCATGCTACCAGCTCTCTGGAATATCTTCAAGCCCTCTGGACCAGCTTTGACTGGTCTTGCTGGATGTTATGGCTCCTCTTCAGTACAGACTTCATAAAAAACTGGGTTTTTTGTCTAACATTCCCGTCTCGTAGAAAACTCTTAGCAGAGGTGAAAACTAGTGAAAACTATATAAACTATACTTTAAAAAACTTGTACAAAATTATTAGAGAACTATATAATATAAGCTTTACAACATCAGAGCTCTCACTAAAGGAGTGACAGCATACAGAAACAGTACCCATTTTTATTATTATTATTATTATTCACAGTGTATTTTCTTGTGTGATGGAGAGAAACATGTTGTTACAGTACTGGCAATGGCTGTGGATGCACCACGACAAGAAGGGATTCCAATTTAAGCTGCCATAGGTACTGATATTAACCCATCCACGCTGCATTCCCTTCTGCACTAAGTGACACTAAGCTTATCTGATCACATAATTCTTTCTATGAGTAAAGCAAGTTTACTCAGCAAGCCCAATATAAAATGCCAGAATTTTGCTTATTCAATCATAATTGAAGACCAGCAAAAGATCATATTAATTATTCTTTTGATGCCCATTTCCAATCCAGTTGCCATAAACTTTTCAGCCAGGATTATCTTTCCATTTCTTTAATGATATTAGTTGTTCCATAAAGAGTCCCTTCAACCCAATTGTGACTGTATTACTAAGGCAACCAGTTGTGTACTATAAGCAGCAGACATTTTATTCATCTTTTCACAGTCAGACTGACAAAGCAGTGCTCTTCAATAGCATTTTTCTTTCATCTTTAAAAACTAAGTCCCTATGGAGCAGTACCAATTTATGCCAGTTGAATATTTGGATCAAAGAGCCAAAAAAAAAAAAAAAATTTCCAACAAAGAGAATGGCCAAAAGAAGGAACCCGGGCTACTCAGTAATGACTGATCCATGTGATGAAGGATTCCCCAAAGTCTGAAAACACAGCTGAGGTTCAGATCTTTAATTAGTACCACGGAGTCAGAGTGCCCTACTGTTCAGGGCTGAGGAGAGGGGAACTGAAACTACATCTTTTTGTTGCTCTCCGGGAAGCAAGGGCTTCAGCATCTTCCCTCTCTGTCACTTACTGCTCCTCTAAGGCATGCACAGTAGGTTTTTTCAGCCTGTCAGTCAAATCCACTGCAAAATGTTAAATTGTGTTCTCTGTGTTCAAGCAGAGAATTCACTGTACTTTAGCATTATCCTTTTTTTAGAGATCCTAGGGTTGGTAATCTTGCCGAAGCCCTGAGAGAACTGAAAGGACTGTCACATTGCTGCGGCTGGATGTAACACTGCTTACATCAAAGAACTGGTACATGTAAAGCAGCTGCATTAAGGATCTACAAGCTGCCTTCATTGGGAATGCTTCTAAATTTTGAGAATTTGCCTTTGCAAACACAAATTTTTATCCCTTTAATTTGTATTTATGTGTGTTGGGCCCCACTCTGACCAACCATATATTATTCCAATGTTGCATTCCTAATAAAACAATACCTCTGTTTTCAGGAGGAGTCTGCTTCCTTGAGCATGTCTTCCTCAGGGCAGTGGTGCTCAGCAGACACAGCCTACATGCTGAAAGGCTTCTCTGTGCCACATGGGGCTGAATCCTCCACTGAGCCAGGCAGTTACACTCAGCTCAGCTCCTGCCAAAATTTGTGTAGGAAGGTGCTGCTTCTTCTACTGCTCTGCCCAAGCTGGAAGCTTTTTGATCTATAGGGACTCCCATCTGGAAACAGCAAGCATCTGTCCAGGAGAGGTGGTTTCTGCATGGGACCATATCCCTGGTTCACCTTCCCTCCCCTGCCACCTCCCCACCTTGGATGTTGCATGTATTGGTGTGCGTACACACACTTGTGTGTGCTGACATACACAGGTGTGTATGTGAGACCCACATACTGCTTGTAGGCTCAATATGCCTCTCCCTGACCATGTAATCCTTAAATCCAGAAAGAGACCCAAAACACTGACCTGACTTCCTCCTAGGCACCACTCTGGCAGGAAACAGTGAGCTCACTGCACCAACCTAGATCAGGGGCCCCATGAGGATGTACCTGCCTGATCTAGCCTAACCTCCTCACCTATAAAGTAGCCTCCTGCCCCACACCATTCGTCTTGGGACATTTACCTAGTTTACCCTCAGTACCCAGGCAGACTCAAACCCAGGCACTGTAGGAAATTTGGGATTTCCTTCATCTGCTGTTTGCCTGACTATACTGTTGGACTCCAAGATACCTTTAACTCTGTAGTCATTTTGCTAATAAAATACATGCAAAAGCTAAAATCCTTTGGCCTGAGCACAATGAGAAGTTTTCATTCAAAGGCAAGACTTGAGATTTGTCCTTTTAGAGCTACTCCACAAAATGTGCACCTGACATTCCTCCGAAATATAACAACGCTTTAACTTCAGCAAAATAGTTATAAGCAGTGCCTTTTTTCATGTGTATGTGGTATTTTGTTTGCTTATTTGCTTGTTTTTCCTGTATGGACAAAATGACTCCCACAAAATTGTTATAAGGGTTTGATTTTCTTTTGGGTTTTTTTGTGTCTTTTTTATTTTATGTTGTTTTCACAGAATTTTTAGGGTTGGAAAGGACCTCTGGAGATCATGTAGTCCAACCCCCATGCCAAGGCAAGGCCACCTAGAGCCACGTAGAAAGGTTACACAGGAACACATCCAGATGGATTTTGAATGTCTCCAGAGAGAGATATCCCATTACCTGAACAACCTGTTCCACTGCCCTGCCACCCTCAATGTAAAGAAATTCTCCCTCATGTTGAGGTGGAACTTCTTGTGTTATAGTTTATGGACATTGCTCCTCATCCTGTTGCTGGGCACCATCCTCTTGACACATGCCTTTGAGATATTTATCTGCACTAATGAGATCCTCTCTCAGTCTTCTCATCTCTAGTCTAAACAGGCCCAGCTTCCTCAGTCTTTCCTCATAAGAGTGATGCTCCAGACCCCTCATCATCTTTGTGACCCTCTGCTGGACCTTTTCCAGTAGCTCCTTATCTTTCTTGTACTGAGTCCAGAACTGGACACAGTACTCCAGATGTGGCCTCACTAGGGCTGAGTAGAGTGGGAAGATCACTTCCCTTGACTTGTTTGCCACACTCTTCCCAATGCACCCCAGGATACCATTGGTCCTCATGGCCGAAAGCAAACACTGCTGACTCATAGTCAACTTGTCATCCACCAAAACTCCCAAGGTCCTTCTCAGAATTGATCTTTAGTAGGTAGTGGTAGTAGTAGGTCAGCCCCTAACCCATACTGGTACTTGGGGTTATTCCTCCCCATGTGGAGGACCCTATACTTGCCCTTGCTGAACCTCATCAGGTTTCTCTCTGCCCAACTGTCCAGCCTATCAAGGTCCTGGTGAATGGCAACACAGCCTTCAAGTGCATCAGGCACTCCCCTTAGTTTCATTTTGTTTTGTTTTGTTGTTGTTTTGAATTGCTTGTTCATTTAGTGTTCAGTGGTTTGTTATTTTTTTTCTTTCAGTATAGGCAGAATGATGAGGGCTTTTCCCTTAAATATTTTCTCAAAAACAGAAACTTTATTTTGAGTGAAATATTTAAAAAAGAAAAAAAAACCAATACACAGCCTAAAACAGATACCAGGAATGGAAGGTTCAGCCTAAGATTGTAATTTTTATGAAATTTTAAGCAACAGAAAAAATAGTCATAAGAAGTGGAAAGTGTCAATCATTTCCTGTAATAGATGCCATTGCCTATGTTCTCAATGTTTAAATCAGGACATGCAATATTGAAGGCAATGCCTCAAAGTGCACTTCAAAGGTGATGTAGATGTTCTAAAAGAGGAACATCAAGCAATTGTCAAAAAGGGTATGTTCTTGCAGCTAAATGACTCAGTTTAATCAGCCTATTTTTTTCCCCACAGTTTTGAAACACTGAAGGGACTTTTGAAGATGGAGCAAAAAAGGGAGGTTGATGGCGTAGCTGGGGTCAATGCTGGCATGGCTGCTGGAGTAGCCTTGCTCTGATCTGGGCTCTCACAAGCCAAAGACCCTGAAAATCCAACCTTTATTTTTCATCTGTAAAAACAATCAAGAAGGAATGCCTTGCTTCCCTGTGTTCCTTAGCTAACCTCTGAAACAAAGAAACCAGACTAAATGCTACAGTCAGTGCTTGGTAAAACGAAGTGAAGGTGAGAGCAGCAGCATGAAGCGCCTAAACTGGAGACTTCTCTCCATGCTCCGCATTCCAGCCGGGCTTCCAAGGGCTGACAGTTCCTTGGGGTTCCAGAGGCTGTTTCTGTACCTGCAAACCCTGTCTTAGGCACGGAGTACTAGTAAGAAACCAAAAATATTTTCAGTTTTTGTTCTGAAAATTAGTTTTGAATCTTATTCCTTTCAAATTAAGCTTCGTATGTTGAGAGAGAAATCTTTTAAGCTTCAGTATTTTAGCTTATCCAATTACTGAAGAAGATTCAAGCTCATTTTTTCTTTTACTGTTCAAAAAATGTTACCTATCTATAAGGACTGTTTTTGTCTGATGTTTTGAAGAATTTTGAAAGTAGGAATCATGTAAAAATTATTAAAATACCAACAAAAACCTTATTATTTTTCAAAGACCACCTATGTTCTCTTTTATATTATCCTGCTCTTAATAAATTGACAGAATGGTATAAAATTTTGGTCTCCCTTTTCCTAGAGCAGAAAAGCTTCATCCCTTTCTATTTTTTAATATCTTCATCTTGGATGAAATAACTTCAAAAGGATCCAATAGTTTTATTCTTTAAATGAAAAAGAAGTAATAACAAGAAATCTCATAAGAATTCTTATAAGAAATCTCATAAGGCAAGAGAAATTCCATCAGTTACTGCTTGTAAACCATCAAAATTAAGAATTCAATAAAAAAAGAAGGAAAATATATTTTTGCATATTTTTCAGTTCTGAAAACATTACAGGATAAGAAGCTAGAAATCTCTAATCAAAGTCTTTGTTTGGAAAAATCCCCACAAATAAAACTCTCTTCTTTTTTTTTTTTTTCCCCCACTGACTACTGTTGTTACAATGTTGAAGTATTCTAAAATCAGTGAAAGTCCTGTCATAAACATCACTGTATAGAGACTGTGAATGTCCCCAAACCAGCATAACTTTTTAATGGCTGGCAACCCTAAAAAGCTATTTTTAAGAACAGATTTTAAGTGAAGTTTTGCCTCTAGAAGAATTCTGTGTATATTCAGATATTAAAGGTTGTCTGAAATAAAGAAGTTGGTGGAAGCCTTAACCAAGAAGACAAATTATATGTCCACAATATCTTTGTTTTTATTTAGTTCTATAAAAGACTAGTACATAGTGTGTTCAAACAAATAAAAATGTTTCACTCCTAATATAATTTTATGAATGCCTTCAATTTTTGATTTCTGTGAGGAGAAAACATGTCATTAAACCTATTTCTATTTATTCTATTGAATACTTCTCATTTTATATTGTGATAGATTTAATCCTATATTATTAAATAGATATATTTCCTCTTCTGCTTTCCTTTTAGGGACACATTATCTCTCTTGTTCTTTTGCTTTCTGCAGTCAGTGCTGATCTATTGCAAAGTACAAATTAATTATTTTCATTATGAGCAATCATGACTCTATTTATTTGCTTTTTTACTCAAGTTATATAGCTGTAATTTCCAGGTAGTTTCTTTAACCTAATTAGCTTGAAACCTCTCTTTGCTAAGAAGACTTGAAACTCACAATGAGTTTTTGTGTTCAATTGGAACAGTCATGATGAGTAGAGAAGAGACCCATCAGTCTATGTCAAAAAGCACTTCCCAGGGAGTCTTCTGTTCTGAATTTTTCTAAGGAAAAATTAAGTATTCAATGTGGCAAATTAACTGACTTCTTATTCATCCTATTTACCCTCCTGAAAACAAAATTATGTAACTGGAAGATCCACTGATTTATTGCACTGCCTGTTACTGGCCCCTGAGACCACTACTCCACATGTTAAGGATCATGAGTTAAAGAAGTCACAGGGATACTCCTGAGAGAGTCTCCTAGGGTACTAGTCTCCTCTCCTAGGGTACAAGTGTGTCTGCTGGTCCAGTCAGCAAACTCTAGCTCAGTGCCTTTTGATTAGAAAGTCAGCTTGAGATGTAATTGATCAGGTGAACAACATCTGTGCAGATGTTAAATGCAGGATGATGAAACTTTAGAATTCTTTTAAACTGCATTTGTTAAGGAAAAACAATTAATATATCACAGGCTTACAGGAGGCAGGATCACAAAAGCTGTGGAGATAAAAAAAATAGGTACTGGCGAATATTGAGTATCACGCTGACAAGGCAGGACTTTTCTCTGCAGCAAGTTCTCCAAAGCTTTATCGTGATTGCTCTTATTTTGTCTAGAACACTATTTCTCAGTCTAATCAATCTGCTTTATTAAGGCAATTTTCACAAAATCTAGTTTTAAATAATACTTTTCTGTATTTCATTTTGCGGTTTGCTGTAGTATCTTGAGCAATTCTTATCTTTCCTTTGTTTTTACACTGGTTTTGCATTTGTCAGCTATTACAAAGTTATTTAAGCAAGCTCCACCTATTTTATGTCTTAATTTTCCCTCCTAAATCACCTTTATTTATGACAGGATGAACCTTCCTAGTATTATTTTTCTGGTAGTCATAAAATAACTGATGCATTAGCAAAATTAAGAAGAATCTTACTGAGAAAAAAGATACAATAGAGAAAAACAGACAATGTCTTCTAGGGTGCCAAAATTTTTGAAGTTTCAGTGTATTTCTTTTTGAAAATCAGGGTCCAAATTCAAAGGCAAGATAACAGTTCCTGGTTGCTTTTAAAAATATAATCTACTATTTTATAATAGACCCGTAAATGATATAGCAGTGTTGTTGTTTCTTAAGGTGTTAAGGGTTGTAACAAAGGGTTCATGCTAAGGAAAAAGATCTAGTGTTGCAAGTTTCTATTTTTTATTATTATTTCAGTAGATTCATCCACTTTAGCTTTTCCATTTAATCTTTTTTCTTGAGCGAAAGAAGGAACAAATTGCTATCTTAATTCATTCCTGTAGCTGCATTCACTACACTAATTTTGAGTTCCATTCAAAAAAAAAAAAAACAACAAAAAACAAAGACAGAAGAGCAAAACAAAAAGTAGGTTTTGTTGACTGAGTTACAAAGAAGGGTGGCCTTGAGAGCATGAACTTTGCCTGAGCTATAATGAGTGCAGCAGTGTATAAAATTTAAACTTTTCTCTGTGGATGAATGTCAACAGTGGTTTGCTCCTTTCACAAATGATCAAGTAATTACAATGAATACACAGAAAACCTTTAAAATGTACCCTTTTCCTTTCCCAGAATGTCCATCAAGCACATCCAGTGGATGACAGTTTTCCACTTTCCCTTACTTGTATAATGCTGTGATGCTCAGAGAAGACGTGAGTGACTGAGTTCGTGCAGCTGCACTAAAGTTGCAAGGAGTTAGGTCACCAATATTCTCTTTGGAAACCTACTTTTTTGAGATTTTCCAGAAGACTTATTCTTCAAAAACACAGTGCTTCAAATAAGAACAAACTGAGGAAAAAAAATCACTGTGGAAATTTTAATTTTGAAGGGACAACTTGTCAAAAAACATGCCAAACTATATCAATTTTGATGAATATTCTGACCAAACAAGGTTTTAGGTCTTGTCTTTATTCTGTTGAGGCTCTCCCCTTCCCGCCTGGACAGTCACTCTTTGCCTACAGTTATGGGACCTCAGCAGCCGTGAAGCTGTGAACCAGCTCGTTTGTGCTGTCTTCTTAGATTTGGGGTCCACGAGGCTGTCAGGACCACCCTGTGGGAACAAGATGCTAGGAGCTAGGGTAGCAGAGGAAGAAAGGATAAAGGCGAAAAAGGGTTTTCCAAATTTCCAAGTGCTTTCCCATGGAGGTGTGAGCCAAAAGCTCTGGCCACTCATCCATCTCCTGAGGGACTCACAGCACTGCAAGAGGCTGCCTCCAGAGGGACATGAAGTCAGCTTTGCCAAAGCTGGACTGAATTTATATCATCTAGATACCAACATTTTCAGTCCCTGAAGTCAGCTCCAAATGTCTCCCAGAGCTGTGGGGCTTGGGAATGAAAGCCAGAAAGGCTTGTATCCTGCCCTCTTTGGAACTCATATTCTGTCTAAATTTGAGATTACAGTTGCCAGTAATAAAGAAAGAGATAGAGGCCTATTCAACTAGCTGTTCATTTTTTTTTTTTTTCCCCAAGTGAACAAAAAGGCATTTTGAGAGTTCCCCTCTTTGACTGCTTCTTTTGTATGTGAATTCTTCACTCCCTCCATGGAACAAAACACGTGATTTCCAGGCTGTTGGGACACAGTGCTCAGGGAGCGAAGGCAGAAGGGACACTGGCTGCACAGTGAGACCAGTCATCATGGCTCTAGGATGGCAGAAGGATGCATGCTGGTGCATTAGTAGCTAGATTTGAAACACTTGCTCTTATCCTTCTCACTTCCTACAGTCTTTCAAGAACAAGATAATATATTTCATTAAATTTGCTTATTTAATGCTTCTCTCTCACTATTCTCCCACCATCCTGTAAATATGTTTATGAGAACAAGTTTCTACCCTTAACAAAAGCAGATGACAAAGAAATGCAATATGATACAACTGGAAGTTTTACACAGAATCATACCAGAATAAAATTCTGGGACACATTTGTGCTTGCCAAAGTATATATTCTGTGTTTCTTTTCCAATAGGAGAAGAAACTTCCCTTTTTTTAGTTTATTTTTATCTAAAAATAAAATGCCTAAAAGCATTTTATGTACATCTACATATAAAATACATTATTTAAAATTAAAAGTAAATAATTACAGTATTAGTGTTGATATTGAAATTCAATTCACTGCAAAATTAGAGTTTAATCTACTGTATGTTTCATTATTCTGAACAAAAATATTTCTTTTTTTTCTTAAAGAGAAAAAAAAAAAGAATATCCAGTGTGGGAAAAATAGGTATTTGATACCAAATTTCTCTATCTCATACTCCGATGAATTTTGCAATAGAGAAAATTATAGCCAGATACTTTAAAAGTTTGAAGACTATTCAATGAACAGTTATCTAGAAAGGTAGAGAGTTTTGAATCAACTCAGATTCTCACTATTTCACAAAAAAAAAAACATGAATCAGCACTAGGGTTTTAAATGCATTTCAAAAATTTGTTTGGTTAGAAGAATTCATCAGGCTTTAATTAGCACTGTGATATATGGAGGCTTGATCACTGTTAGTGGAAAAAGGCTGAATTTTTATTTCCACTTAAATCAGATAGGGGACAAAACTAGCCGCTTCACATCTTGTGGTAAAATTTACAAAGCTTTTAATGCTAAAACTGGATACATTCTTGTTAAATCGTGTAGCTGGGTGTCTGCATGAGAAGGTACATCTTTCTGAGACAGAAAGAGAAAATATGAAAGATCTTGTTGATCAAACCTTTATTTATTCATTGCAGATAAAAGACTATCTGGAAAGTGCAGAACTCTGCATTCTTTGTACGCTTTAAATCCCTGATGACTGCACAAGACACGTAGGTGCACATGCACATGCTGTGTTTATTGCCAGTGTTAAAACATCAACAGTTGGGGGAAAGCAGTGGCATAAGAGAATAATGTTAGAAAGATAAACTATTAATTGGGACCAACTATTTTGCATCCAACTAAGTGTGAGCTAAAACTTAGATTTCTTCAAACAGAAGTTCATAGAGGGAAACTTTGAACATTTTCAGTAGGTAATCTCATTAATTACTATTTTCATCCAAAACACACCTGTGGCTATTTTACCGAAAGAATATAAAGACTGAAAAAATGAGTATTGCGGTAGAGCAAAACTCTATTGTTATAGTGAAAGTAATTTAAAATCTTTACTAACCAATATTAAGAATCTCAATATTCTGGTGGAAAATATAGAACGAAATTGAAAATATAAACTAGTTACATTGTCATCATAGATATACAAACCAACACAGACTGCTAAGATGACAAGAAATGTGTAGACGCTGCCTATAACAAAAGACGTGTGATTTGCATTGAAGTGAGAAGTAACATAAACTAGATTGAAACAATTCTTGCTCTGCAACAAAGAGAGAGATGTGAGAGCTGAGGAAAGGCTGAAGTCCCTGACTGAGGAGAAAAAAGTTCTGCAGAATCCAGCAGAGCCTGTGGAGGAGAGTGAGGGATGGAGTAGTGGAGAGAAGGAAGCAGAGACAGACTCTCATCAAACAACAGCGCCAGCACCACAGGAACCAAGATTTCCCTGCAATAACAAGGTAAAGTCTCATCAAACCTTGCTTCGCCATCCTATAAAGCATTTCACCCTTGCTGCTCATTTGCGGCAAATGCACAGTTAATGTAATGTATCCTGAAGCTTTGTCAACAATAAAGTCACATATTTGGTAAGTGGCAACAGAGAACATGTCTCTCTGCTTTGTTATCTCATGGTTGCCAGGATAGCTATCTGCCCTGATGTATGGAATCCCACGTCTAGCTTCTTTAAAAAAAAATTTGCGGTGGGGTCAAAAGAGACCTCCAGGTGCCTGTCCAGCACTCAGGGGGTGTGTAAAGCAATAACCTACAGCTTTCAAGATGAGAAATAAGATAAGATAAATATTTCAAGAGGAAATGAGTGGTGACATCCAAACACTACAAAGAAGTAATGCTTCAAGTATCTCTGCAAGTGAAAAGAAACTGTGAAAAAGAAACTCAGTCAATTTCTTTGTTGAGCATTTCAAGCCCCATCAAGCAGGCTGAGGCTCCCCCATCCACCAGAAGGATCATAAAGCTAGAAAATCTTTCAGGCACATGCATTCATTTGCTAGTTTAAAAAACGTAAGCAGTATTCAGGAAATTCATCCCTGTGTTAGCTATTCAGCTCTGTAGGATTGCTACTCTGACCAAAAAAAGCAAGGTCTCTGGCTTTGTTGATCAGATTCACCTATGGACAACATGGCATAGGTGTAGACACCATGTTTTTATCAGAGTCACGATGACTTGACAGAGGAAACTGACATGAGGCAAAACCCAACAGCTTTAAGTGAAAGCCTGTCTTGTTTTGAACAAATCTAACTCTTGAGAAATGCCTTCCCTGGAAAAAAAAAAAATCTCATTAGACTTCAGGATTTTTATTCCAATACCTGTTATTCAACTCTTCAAAAAGTCCAGCAGGACAGAAGAGACTGAAAGTTGCTCTGGCTGGAAAAGCCCCATGAGCACATTGTCAGCCCAATTAGACTGTAAGAAATTTCAAAGCTCAGGAGGTGGATGAAGTTAGTGACAAAAAGCCTGAGTGACTTGCCCCACACAAAGCCTCTGTGAATGGAAGGAATGATATTCACTGATCCAGATGGAAAAGATGGATATGAAAAATTAGATTTTAAGGGTGGCCCTTAATAACATTCTGTGCTGGAGAAGGAGGGGGCACAGGTAGGTGTGAAACACGTGAAGGTTGAATTTCAGTGGGTAAATGAGTCTGAACCTAACCTCTGTGGCCTCTCAGTTTCTTCTGCAATTGCAAAAAAAGGCCATTGCTGAATAAAAATGTAATGAATTTGCCCATCTCCTATCAGCTTAAACAGTTCCATGCAAACACATTGAAAGCTTAGCAATGTAATACCTTGCATAGTGACTTATCTGCTTTACATGCAGAATGAAAATAATGGATAATAGTTTGGATTTGGCATACTGCTATGAATTGTGACTTTAACTTCTACTGCTCTACAGGAACACATAAAGCAAAAGGCTCTAGAGACAGCTCATGGTGGATGTCTCTTTTGGGACAAATAATCCTTATTGATTATCCTTATCGATAATTTCTCTGCTTGATACATCATCTGAAAATATTTTTGATACCTTTTTTGAAATGTTTTCATATGCAAATAAATATTAAATTGGGATCACTTAGTTGATTATATAATTCTCTTGCATTAAGTCTATTAAGTGCACATTTTCATTGGAAAACTGCACCTGTAAAATAAATTCTTTTTCTTCCAAAGGTACAGAACATCTTCACAAAGGTCACAGTCTTTGTCATTAGTGACAGGAGAGTTCATCAATGCCTTTCAGTCACTGACAGGCATATCCTGCTCTCAGGTGCAGCTCACTCAGAGAGGGGTTTCTGTTTAAGTAAGGCTTTTTCTTGTGTTCCCTGCTGGTCACTGGAGTGGTTTGACCAGCTGCAGGCTGGTCTGCACATGTGCAGGTCTGCACATGGGCACATCCTGAAGGATGCCTGTGTCTGCAGAGTATTCCTAGTGCCCCAAACCAAGCAGCAGCTGGTGGGGCTGGTTGGCCCATGCTGCTTGGCCTGGGTACTGCTCGGCCCCTGGACCTTCCAGGGTACCCAGGAGTCTGCATCCCTCTCTGTTTTCCTGCCCAGACTCCTTTGGGAAGCAACTGCTGAAATACAGAAAGTGAAAGTTAATCACCAGAGGGGTTTTGATAAAGCTGTTTTTTCTTCTCTTAGTACATGTCTCAAAGCAGCCCCTCGTTGGACTGAGGGAAAAGGGCATAAACAAAGTTGAAGATAACTTCTCTGCTGGTTCCCTATGCTGCACACACACAGGAGGCACAGCCAAACTAAGGCAAGTGCTAAAGTAAACTTCTCTGAAATACTACTTGAAGAGTTCCTTGTGTCTTCTCTCACTCTTCCCAGCCATTTACTGCTGTGGTATTTAATTTTTCTCACATTTTTGACACAGTGATACCTTAGTTCGTATGCTTTTTCTTTCCTTTCAATGAATTTCAGCAATTCAGTAGTCAGCTCATAATGTCTTTCATACTGGTCAAACCAGTCCTCTATTTCTGTTACTCATTTATCTATGGCATTAATTTATTTTCTTTTAATTTCTTTTAATTAAGTAAAAATTTCTTATGAATCAGACTATATTAACCCACTCTTGGTTTTTATTGCACTCAAGAGATTTGCTAGATCTGCAATAAAAGTCATCCCATTCTCGTTAATCTTTCTCCTGGAGAAGAATCTATTACCGTATGGAACATCACCAGTTACTTCACCTGTTTGTAATGTCAGGCAAAAGATAATTTGTTTTATTCAGCTGAAAAAATCAAACATTTCAGCTGTAAAACTCCTCACAGGGAAATTCTAGCAAATGCTTTATTTTATCGCAGTTCAGGTAAGACAGGAGAAATAAAATAAAGCAAAGCAAGAATGATTCAGGGGACAGAATTAAACCAACTAGTAAGCTGCCAATCAGCTCTAGAAATTGGATGTCAAATTCTACCAGTAGAACAACTATTCCAACATATATTTTTGCATTTAACTACTATAAATATATACTGTTGCCAGAAATGAGATTCCATCAACATGTTTTCCAGTTCCAATGACACATTGCAGTGGAAATGCTCTGCAAAATTATGAATGAAACCAAATAATTTTGTTATTCAGGTTCCAAATTTCACTCTTTCTAGGAAAATCATGTGTTCAATTTCTTTGTTTTCTTGTTTCTGAACCTGTCTGTTTAGTAGAGGTAATCTGATGGGATATTCTCTAACATGATTTGTGAAACACTGTGCTGAGACTCAGGAGACCTAGGTCATACTCCACGGTCTGATGATAATACTTTATATGACCTTTGGGAAGTTTCTCACCTTTCTATATCTTAGCCTGAGCACTATTCCTTGGGAATATTATCCTCCACTCTAAAGTATGTCTGTAAAGTTGTTCATATATTCAAGAATACTCAAGTGAGCAAGTCATATAAAACTCAAGGACCTAATGGAAGTATCAGTGATTCTGCAGATTGTCCCTTAAAAATAATATAAATCTTTTTCAAACTCTTCCTTGGAAGAAAAGCATTCCAGTCATCTCTGCTTATGAAGGAAATTACTCCCTGGGCTTCCTGATCCCCTTCCTCTGCTGTGGGTCAGCACCTTGCCTGAGCAAGATTGCATCTCTGACTCCCTCTGTTACTGACCCAGTTAGTACATACATCCTGAAACTTCCCAATAAGATGTGAGAAAAACTGGGGGCAGGGGGGGGAAGTTTTTAATAGTTTTTTTTGCAAATTAATTTCTAAACCTGAAGATTATGACTTTCATAGGTCAGGTGACCAAATGCATTAGAATTATTGCTATAATAACACTGAATCCTATGATCTATTTTATGAGGATGCTCATCTATTACGTAGTTATTAATTTTATTTAGATATTTTTAAGATACAACTTTTTCCTTTTGTTTTCCCTCATTTTCCTTTTCCTTTTCCTTTTTTTATGCAATAGATGCTTCAACACATTTTGCTTGTGTATTTCAGGTGAAGTTTCTAGTTCTAAATTGCAAATATCTGACCATCTTGAAGAGTCCTTGGAACTGAGGGATACCAACAGACCTTAAATTCAGAAATGGCATGCCTCAGTACAGACAAAATCTTTTCATCACAGTGGTAGTGCTGAAGGAGACACAAGCAGCAAACACTAAGCAATCTCTTCATAAAAGATAGAGCCTTACATTTAAATCAATTAGACAGTACAATATTTATTTCGCATATACTTTCAGTGACTTCATTAGGCAATTGAGTGGAAAAAAGAAGTCTACCTCTTTTTTCTTACCCTCTTATTTTTAGACTAAGCAAATTAGGCATAATATATATCAATATGATTGTCTTAACTGGAAGTCACTTTCTTCTGTGCTTCTTTCTGTGCTTTTGTTTCCTAATCTGTATATAAAGAGTCATTGTTTTTCCAACAAGGAAGGCTTTTTCTCCTGGTACTATTGATACTATTATACACACACACACACACATGCAGAGATATAGAGTGTTACAGCATATTGTTTGACTTATTATTTAGTTGACTGTTTAGTGATTCTGGTAAGCCTGGTATATCTAAGACAGCAGGGGGACTGCTTGCCTGTAGCCTGTTGTGATGAGGAAGGCATTACTATATTTTGTCTTGCAGGGGACTTTAATTTTGCCAATTGACAGCAAAGAAATTCTGTTCAAAGGATCATATAATTGCATTGGTCTAAAAGACATAGATCCACAAAAGCAAAAAAGGATACTTAGACTTCAGAAAGTATGTTGAAAGAGGAAAGAAAAAAAAGAAAGAAAAAAGAGAGTACGCTATCAACTCCAGGAAAAATATGAGATTTCCTCAGAATCTATTCACTCAAGCCCATGCTTTATTTTCTTTAATTGTAATTTTCCAAAGGCTTTAGGGCTTGAAGTCTTGTATATCCATGGCAGTCGTCCTGAGCAAGGAGAATTGTACAAAACTCACTGAGGTCAGCTACTGAGAGGCTGACCCAGGAGATCCCCTTCCCTCCATTCCCTTTGAGATTATTTAAATCATATGTGGTTGTTATGAATAAGATTATCCTAATCAAAATTCATTTCCTTCTGCACTCTTTCCAGCAGTTTTGTTGCATAATCTGTGCATGACCACTCATTGTTTCTCCAATACAGAAGGCTACTTCTGAACACCAAGTCTGCTGTTTACACAGAGGCACATGGTTATAATTGGCTCCCCTCTCCATCATTGATGTGACTCTTCACGGTTTTCAGTGATTTCTATGTAAGTGGATTTGCCCCAGGAGAGGTCAGCTACTGGTAGACTGGCAATACTTGCAGAAGGTCAAACAGCCACCACAAATCATTGTATTATTCACACTATTTAGAGAAGAAGAGAATCTACATGTAGAGCAAATTCCAGGAAAGACGGGAACAGAGTATCCAGCTCGGTGTTTCAAATGTAAATAAATATTTTGCTGATAAATGCTAAACCAAATTACTAAAAGTCCTTATGTTTACTGAATTACATAAGTATTATTTATAGAAGTGAGCACTGTAGAAAGGATGCTCCTAAATCATAGAATCATAGAATGGATTGGGTTGGAAGGGACCTTAAAGGTCATCTAGTTCCAACCCGCCTGTCACAGGCAGGGACAACTTTCACTAGATCAGACCACATGTTGGAGTCCAGGATGAGGAGTTTACACCTCAGATTGCCCTGGAGGGTCTGGGACCCTTACAGAGACCCCAGGAGGATACAGGTTTTGATCTGTGTCCCTGGGAAGGACTTCCAAAACTGATGGAAGCAAGAGCAGCAGAAAAATAATTTGGATTATGGTTTAGTTACTTATAGAAGTGAAGCTTATAGTTTTAGGTTTTGTAATATAGATATAAAAGAAGACAACATGGAGGATTTTGGGTGTTGCCCTGAGTTCTTCTTCTTCATCTTCTTCTTGCTCCTTGCACTGCAGCAGAGCTGGCATTTGATGATTGGTAGAATAGATTTGAGGTAGAGAAGACGTGTTAGTAGTAAGTTAGGATTATTGGTACTGAATTGTAAACAGAATACATGCTACCTGTTAATTGGTTATTAGTGTCCTTAAAAACCTAGATACAGCTGCCATTTGAGGCATTCCACACCCTACTCCCTTCTCGCTTTGTGCTTCCTCGCTTTGCACACGCTTTGGTGTGTTAAACCCAGGTTAGGGTGACATGCTAAAGTTGTGATAAAGCTTAATAAACAGCAAGAAAAACTGAGAAGCTGCGAGTTTTATTCCTTTATCTGGTACCGGATTTTGTTACTAAGAAGAGGTACTCTAACAAGCAACCATCCTCTGCAACCACGAGAACCACACTATGTCCTTCATATTTGTTGGCTTCGTCCAGGGGGGTTAGGTGACGAGAAGGAAAGAGACGCGAGTCACAGAAGACTTCTGGTCTGTTGAATGGTGAACGACCAAGAAGGGAGTTTATTAACCCTTTAAATAATCTAACTCTAGTAACACTATTGGTGCATAAGGTATGTGTATAATTTACTATTGGTCCGTGTACAGATGTCACCTTAGCATTGGCACTGAGCAAGTGAAAACATGTGTACAATTGGACAAGAAACAAAAACATCCCGCCATTCACTCTAAGCGAGTAGCCATGTACTCAGGCTTCTGCTATAGGCAGGAAATGCTGGCTCATTTGCTTTTAAGGTCGTACTGCTGGTGTTAGCATCTTTTAAGGACATAGTACAGCTAGGCTTCAAGTCCAGCTTAACCATAGAGCCAAAATATGCCAGCTGTCAGCCTACACATATTCATTACAGATTTCCTTATTACCGGAAGAAATGCCAGTGCTTGGGGCAGAGCAGAGGGATGCCTAGCTCAGTATTTTGTTACTGCGAACATTTTAAGTGCAGAAAACAAATAGACTCTGTGTTACTTTATAAGACTACTGATTAGATACAGATAGATGTGACATTAGATAAAACATGCCATGACACCTGGGAAGTTCTGGGAATCAGGTAAATTGTCTGAAGAACAGAATTTATATCGAAGAAATACAACAATCATACTTTGTCTTACTCTGAAATAGTATTCTGAAAGTAGTGTTATCAACTTGTCAGATATCCCTCAAAAGAAAGAAGAGAATGAGGGGCACTAAACAGAAAAAGAGAAAATGTAATTTTTTTAATATAAAGAGAGTCAAGATGAATCTCCAAGTGGGTGCCTTTCAAAGTGTGTGGTAGACATTTTGTCTTGGTATACTAAAGTGATTTTTGTAGTTGTTTCCAAGAAACAGTTTCTGTGCATAATCTTTTTCCATTAATATTTTAAAAAATCCAACAAAAAAACCAACCCTCAACTCTAAAGCTACGTACTTAAATTTCTATTCAGATACTTGTGGAAGATTTAACCTTTAATAACTCAGCTTCCTCCAATTTGCAAACTTTTGGACTGTCTAATCTCAATAAATAAACTACCTCTGATCTGGGAGTGTTTAATGAGTGCTTTATGGAAGATGTATGAGGCACTGAAAAAAGGAAGGGAACTTATAAATGTATTGCATCCATAGATGCAATCCATAGACAAGTTATTACCTTTTTGGCCATTCCCAGTCAAACAAAGTGCACTTTTGAATATAAAACCAGCAGAAACTTTAATTTGAAAACTATGTGACTCTCTTCCCTTCAAGAGAAGGACACCACATGGATGAGTTTTATAAGTATGGGGAAGTGAAGAAGGAATGAAAGTCTTTGTGATGATTTCTTATAAGCATATAAAGCATGGCAAACTTTTCTATAATGCTTGGCCAATGGCATATATGGACATGAAGTCTTGTTTTCAGAGGCTGACTTGATATATTTACAAGTGCAGAAATACATATTTTTGTAGAGATTGAAGTTTTTGTAGATGTGAATATCATGAGTTTGCCTTTAGGCAAAAACACTTAAATAGATTTAGTATTAAAAACCAATATTGTATTCCTTGCCTGTGACCTGAATCTAGTGTGAATCATCCTTTTTAACATTTTCATAAATGTAAATGAAATGCCAAACCATTACAGCACTCATTAGGAACAATTAAAAAGCATTTAGCAAGTTTATGGCTGTAGTTCATTGGGCCGGTACAGCTCTGCATTACATCAGCGCTCCAGCACTGGCTATTCCCATCTGTGCAGTTATACCAACTTCATGCTGGCAGAGCAGAGTAGATAACGTGTTCCCTGGATGCTGCCAGAGTCCCTCTTCAGCCCAGCCAACTCCCTACAGTGACGGCTGGGAGTGTTAGGGGATTCAAGGCAGGATCTGTCCCAGGAAAATGGATCACTCACTCGTTATCGGTGAACAAAGGAGGCAGGAAGTCCCCCCTGGGTGACTCAGTCCAAATTTATTCCAGAATTCTGAGGTAGCAGCTTCAGGAATTTCTTGTGATCTCAGAGGGGGAAAACCCAGAAAGGCAGAGAACAAAAGACTGCAGGGCCTTTTAACTGGGGGTGGTAACCTGGGAACGGGCCAATGGGAGACTGGGATGGGAAGGGCTAGGGAAGGATGGACAAGCTTGAGTAACCAATAGGAGTAAGGGGAGGGATAGGGAAGGTCACATGTGCCTATGACCTGCTGAGAATGAGGAGATCTCCTAGGAGGATTTTATTGATTGGCATATTGCTGGAACAGGAGGTGTGTTTTAGGTCATTGATAGGGGGGGAGGCTGGAAGAGAAGTGGAACTTGCAGGGGGAGTTTTGGGGATTTACATAATGGGTATATACATTTAACCGAATGTACCATTGCAGAATGGGGTGGAACAAACCATTATGAAAAGGCAGACGAACTTAACAACACAATAGTAGCTTTCAGGTTGTTCTCAAATTTATTTTAAACCCCATAGCCTTTATTTTAGTTCAAAGCTTTCTTTCCAACTTGGCTAACTGATTCAAATGCAGCTGAATGTTCCACAGGATGTATTAACCAGGTGTGTGCAGACATATAACCTTATCTCCACTGTTTCACTTCATTATACAATTTATCCACAGCATTTCTGTTAGCTATTCATCTCTCACTGATGCTATTTGAATTTTTTTTTTCTGTCTCACTATCTTATTCCCCTAAGTACTGACTCACCACCATGTTACTCTAGTTTTCTACTGTGTGCAACTTTGCTATAGTACATGGACAGAAACGGAAAAGTAGTGACGTGATAAATTATGTCTGTCATGCATTAAATATACTTTCTTTGGGTAACCCATGAATGCCCCAAACAGAGTAAACGATATGGCTGTACTATTTAATGTCCAATATATTTATACCCTGGTATGTAAATTACATCTCATATTAATCACTGTTTATTTTACCCCAGGAACATAGATAAGCATTAAACTTAATCCTCTGTGCTAAATTTTGCTTAGCATAGACTTTTCACTAGTCTTAATTCTTGAGTAACTTCTCAGCTTGAATTTTAAAAAGTAGAAAGCCTTTTTATTCTATGATGGTGACTACCACTCAGTGCTGCTACAGCGGAGGGCTTTTTGTCATGTTAGATTTCCTATCTCAGTTCTTTATAACAGACCATCTACTTCTTTAAAGCCCTAGATTCACCACTCTGAATTCCAAGTTATCATACAAACATACCTAACACTGGAGCAATCCTGTAGGATAAGCACATGCAGCAGGTTTCTCATCGGGAAGTGCAGAGGAGCCCTGGTTTCTGCAGCTGGATATGAAAATATTTTGAGAAGAGAAAATTATGGTTTCAATTGGGACTCTTCAAAATTCTTGACAGAGATCTTAATAAAGATAAGGAGAAAATAAAATAAATACTGAATTTTCCTGAAGGCTACAGCTGGGATCTGAATGGGCTAGAAAGGCAATATTTCACTTTCAATAGGAAAAGGTTTCACCTGCAGAAAAACCTTGATCTGCCACTTCAGATAGCAGAGGAATTTAGAATTGCTTACAGAGCTTACTCCCATCTTTTTTGTCTGTAGATTTTTTCCCAAAGAAATTGGCTTTGTTATTTTCTAATCCTTCTGTTTTGCTCAGATGGTGATAAGGGCCACATTATAATGAAATCAGGAACTGTAAAGGAAGTATTTTATATCTAAGGGAAAAACCATGTTTCTCCAGATTTCACTAAGGCCAAACAAGCCTGAACAAAGAAGCTTATGATTCTGAAGACTGGATTTGCTTCCTTTAGCATGACTGCTCCAGGGCAGTGGGGAGCTTTTCATGTTGCCAGCTTTTTTTTTTCGGTAAATTTCCTTTCAGATAGAATGTGATTAATTGCTGAAGGAAAAGAAAAAACCTGTTTCTCTTTTATTAAAATGGTGTTGAACATATTTACTGTCTTATTCTGAAAAAAAGGAAGCTCAAAAAAGACATTTTCTATGATTCTAGTAATGAGCCGTTATCTAAAAGCTTTGTTCCCAGAAAAGCTACTGAAACAACTGTTTCACCTTCCCTCCTTAGGCTCTTCACTTTATAAACATTTCAGTCTAATACACAGATTTGTCAGGATTTACTAACGAAAATGAGTACAGGGGACTGCACCGTTTAATGGGCCAGAAAAATATCTCTCAGTTCTGTGAAGTGACATTTGCCATCATATAGTGACCTCCACAGAGTTTGCAGTCAGATTCTGTTCTGCTTGCAGGGTATCAGTGGGGAATAAGCCCTCCTGGGACCAGTGAACGTCACACATGTGACATGCCTACCTAATAAACACTTTGCAGCCTATTCGCTGTGGCAGTTCTCCTCCCTTTGCTATGAATTGGCTATTCTACAGCTTAAGCTGTTGCTAAAATGAATGTGTTCTGAGGGACAGTGCAGCTGCCTCTCCACCATTAGCAGGCTCAGACAAAGCTTTTCAAATAGATACTAGAAGAGCTCAATAGAATAGAATAGTTTAAGTTTTTCAGCTGGAAGGGACCTACAGTGATCATCTAGTCTAAATGTGCTCAATGGCACCCCACCTTCGCAAAATCTAGAGCTTGTAAATGTCAGGGAAGTCATAGTGTGTGAAAAGACTTGACACACCACCAAAGCAGTAAGATTGGAAGGAAAATAGGGTTTGGTTGGTCCTCTGAACAAATGCATAATTCCCAGTGATACAAAATTTCTCTTTCAAGTAGTAGGAAAGAACATTTTTACACTGTCTCCCATAGCATACTCCTGGAAAAGCTGGCAGCCCGTGGCTTGGACAGGTGCATTCTGTGCTGCGTTAAGAACTTGCTGGATGGCTGGGCCCAGAGAGTTGTGGTGAATGGTGCCATATTCAGTTGCTGTCCAGTCACTAGTGGTGTTCCCCAGGGATCAGTGTTGGGCCCCGTCCTGTTTAATATCTTTATCGATGATCTGGATGATGGGATTGAGTCCACCATTAGCAAGTTGCGGGTCAGTGTCAATCTCCTGGAGGGTAGGAGGGTTCTTCAGAGGGACCCGGACAAGCTGGATAGGTGGACTGGATCCAATAGCATGAGATTTAACATGTCTAAATCCCGGGTAGTACACTTTGGCCACAACAACCCATTATAGTACTACAGGATAGAAACAGAGTGGTTGGAGAGCAGTCAGGCAGAAAGGGACCTGGGGGTGATGCTGATTGACAGGAAGCTGAACATGAGCCAACAGTCTGTCCAGGTGGCCAAGAAGGCCAGTGGCATCCTGGCCTGTGTCAAGAATAATGTGGCCAGCAGGAGCAGGGAAGTGATTCTTTCCCTGTACTCTGCACTGGTTGGGCCGCACCTCAAGTATTGTGTCCAGTTCTGGGCCCCTCAGTTTAGGAAGGATGTTGAGGTGCTGGAGCATGTCCAAAAAAGGGCAACGAGGATGGTGAAGGAACTGGAGCACAAGTTCTGTGAGGAAGGGCTGTGGGAGCTGAGGTTGTTTAGCCTGGAGAAGAGAAGGCTCGAGGGAGACCTTGTTGCTTTCTACAACTGCCTGAAAGGAGACTGAAGCCAGATAGGGATTGGTCTTTTCTCCCAGGCAACTAGTACTAGAACAAGAAGACACAGTCTTAAGCTGCACCAAGGGAAGTTCAGGTTAGACATTAGGAAGAAGTTCTTTACAGAGAGAGTGATTGGGCAATGGAGTGGGCTGCCCAGGGAGGTGGTGGAGTCACCGTTCCTGGAGGGATTTATGAAGAGATTGGATGTGGCACTGAGTGCCAAGGTCTAGTTGGCAAAGTGGTGTTAGGTCAAAGGTTGGACTCGATGATCTCAGAGTTCTTTTCCAACCTAATTGATTTTGTGATTCTGTGTAACATTTATGCCTCACTAGTGGTTCTTTGTCTGCTTACATCTCACTTTTGCAACATGGAGCATTACTATTAATATATTCATACATTATTAAAATTTGAAAAAATCCATCTGTGTATGGAAAGCACTTCTAGGCAATTTAAATCGAGCTGAATACACAGCTAAGATGTGTATTCGACTAAGATGGCACATTAAGGGCTTAAAATTTTGATCCTTGTTTCATTTGTCTTTCAGTCTCTACTGATGCCTGTCCTCATTTCTAAGTTTCCATGTAGCTGTAAAACTTCCTGCTTTATGCTGTGGTTGTGTAATTTGACAGACTTCAAGACACACTTTCACAGTCACAGAGTATTCTGAGTTGGAAGCAATCTAGTCCAGTTCTTAAGTGAATGGCCTCTATAGGGATCAAATCCATAACCTCAGCATTATTAGCACCCTGCTCTAACCAACTGAGCTAATCTCATTTTTTCAAAGCCCTTTGCTCAAATGATTAAAGCTACTGTTAAAAACACCAGTTCTGAATACCCAGAAATTAATAACTTAGTAATCAGAGGTAAGTAATTCACATTTTCTTGCTAATTATTCATATTTTCTTGTTTAAAAAAGGAGAGTGTTATTTTTATGAAAAGTTAACTGTTTGTTAGTGAGTGCATCAGCATAACTTGATTAGCCATGTGGCTGTTAGAAGAACAGTACAAAAGCAAAAAACAATTGTTCATTTTGTGTACTCTTTAGAAGTTAACCTACAGCCTTTTCCACTTTGCTGAAGGTCCAGCAAGCACAGTACATAACTTTGTGCCCTGAGCTTTTAGATGGAACTAATGTAATATTCATTAGTTGTTTTTCATGGTAGAGTTACCACTCATCACAGTTGAGTGCATTCTTTAAACCAGCTAATCATCTGATTTGATCATTTGTCATGAAAACTAGGTGAATATTTATTTTTAAGCCCTTTTTAATAGCTGAGCAGTGTGACGAGGGAGAGGAAAATGGGTTGGTTTAGAGCGTCTGGATGAAGGGAGTAGTTGTGTTTAATCAAGGCCAGATTTATGAAGTGGATGCCAGTGTAAAGACTCCTGTTGGAAATGGTCCATGTGTAATACCATGGCTTGACCCCAGTTAAGTACACAAGGCATGTCTCATCTAGATCGAAATTAGAAAAATGAAGGTAGTTACATTAAAGATGGAATAAAGATCATATGTGAACACTTGTATGTCTTTGCTCCCTAACTCTTACAACTGCCTATCAGATTTTGTTTCCTAAGGCTATTCACACATTCCTTTTGTGATTTGATGTCAGTAAAAGTTTATGTTTTAAAAAAAAAAGAAAATCCCCCTTCTGCGTCAATACAGCATGTTTACAAATTTCATGATACCTTTCAAAGACTCTTGTTATGAAAACCAGGGAGGAGACATACTTTGTTAAAATATTATTTTTTCCAGGCATTCAAATCATAATCCCATCAAGGTACAAAAAAAAATCAGAAACAAGCAAAAGATAATTTACTATTCCAGCGTTCATAATGCATGAGAAAGAATTGGCTCTTTCCTGCTTTTCTTCAGCTCTGTGAGATTTTAATTATGTTTTAGCACAGTGCTTGTTGTGATAACCTATAGACTGATAGCCTTAGAGGGTGTGCTCCTCTTTTTTTGTGGACTTGCTACAGTACTTGGTACTTTTTCTTCCTACTGCTGGCTAATTACACTTACCTTCAAAGATATAAGATAACTTATTTTCCAAACTTCACTATTTTGGACTTTTTACATTCTGATTCATACTGGCTTCAGAAATACTTTTTTCCCCTCCTCCCTGCTAATCTGTTATGACTAGTAACAAATTCTGCAGGGGAATTCTGGTTGCATTAATACATCTATTACAAAATGTAATTAACTCATCACTAAGGAAGCAGAAGTCTTTCCACTAAACTTCAGTGGAAGATGGTTCAAGGACTCAGAAAATAATTTGGTTGAGCTCATGGGGTATTAGCAGTCTGAAGGAAAATTAGTAAATAAGCAATAAAGAAGTATAGATTTTTAAAATTGTTTTTATTTGGGTTTGTTTTGCTCAGGCTGCTGTTTCCTGAACTGGTTTTCTTATAAAAACAAAAAGAAGAAAAAGCGAAACAAAATAAATTTGTTGAAGATTTCAGATGCAATTATCTACACAATGCACCTATTTTCTTGTCAAGAGCATGTAGTTCTTAGAAAGAACATTGGGCAACTTTCATCACCTGTATTTGTAAATGACTTGATAGAAAAGCAAAAGGCCTTAAGAAATCATGCACATGCACAAGAGTGTAAACCCAACTGATGCCATTTTTTCACTAAAAGGAGAGCAATACATGAATATTCTGGTTCACATACTTCATATGCTTACAAACATATAAAACCATTTGAGAAAATAGAGGCATAGTGTCTGTGTCCTACATGACTAAACACAGACTCAGGCATTTTCTAACACTCTTGCTATTTACCTTCTCAGCATATATTTTATTGCATTATTTTTCATTACATAAGATTTCTCTTGGAGAGGTTGACAGGAAGGTCACAGTTTTCATTAGGGGAAAATGACAGTTGAGAATTTAGAGTTCACTCTTCTGAGAAGCAATTGTGATGTGCAGGTCTCTCTGCAGAAGTTCTATCTTTTTACTCTTTATGTCATATCTTTTGCACTCTATAAATAAAGAACAGAAAAATTAAATCTAAAAAGTAAATACAAGAACATTTCCTCAGTATACTGCTTTTATAAATATACACACACACATTCAAAGGAATATTTAAGTGATTTCTATAGTTCCCCTGTGAATTAGGTACTCTGGCACTCTCAGTGACACACTCAGCTCGGCCAGCTCTGCCACTTAGAACCTCCCTTATGAAAATAAGCAGTTCAGTGCTTATTTTTCTACTAAGGTGACACCCCTCCCCCCCAGCTTTGTGCAGCTATACCTTCATAGCTGTCTTATAAAGCAATGTATGTGGAAATGTATGCGGAAAATTAGGTGACTAGTTTTCAAAAACATTTGACTGATGAAGAGCATTTGCAGAGCAAATCAGGATCTAGCAAGTCACCACCTTGACCTGGTTCTGTCTCTACAAAGAAGCCAGTGTGTGATTTCTATGTTCTACCTCCTTCTTCATCTATAGTTAGAAATTTAATGAATGTCTTTATATTCTACAATAAGGCCTCCCTATCCTGAAAATTTTATTGGAAAGAGAAATAATGGCAGAGAGTCTTTAAGAGACCACCTGACAACCCAATCTTTGCACTTTTGGGTCCTAAAGAACTTGCTGTTCAGTGATCTCCCTTTCACACCTACTCCAAGTTCTTCTGTTATACCTAGGACACTTGATAAGACTTGGTCAGATTGCTCTTACAAAAGAAAAGCTGTAAGGACTTTTTTGTGTTAGTGTTTTATACTAGTGGACGTGAAAATGAAAAATATGATTAAACTCTTTTTTTCCAAATATACTATATTTTTCAAGGTGTATGCAATGTATTTCAAGGTATACCAAAATTATCTTTGATCTAAGTTTGCATCAAAAGTTAATCCAAAAGTTATTAGTTGTGTTTCTTTTGTTTATATACTCCCATTAGTTCAGGAGCAGTGCCACTTTTGATTTTTACTGTTGAAGGTAAAAAATAAATTTAAGAAAAAGAGCAGAGGAAAAAAGCATAGATCTGCTTTTAAAATGACATCTACTAGAAAACACACCAAAATAAGGAGTAACAGCCTTGCTAATTTCTCTATAGATTGGCTAAGTTGTTTGAGTTTCTAGTCCAAGGTAATTTAGAGAATTTTTCAATATAAGATGTTAATTGTGCCTAATAAACTGTATTTTTTGAAAATATTAAGTTCATATTCACCAAATAAGTTAGGTTTTTTTGAATAATTTTTGCATTTGTGTTTGTGCTTCAGACTTCTTTTTAATGAAAGCTTGATGTGGACATAGATGTAAAGGAAGGTGTGAAGGACTGCAAGATCATTACATTGTTAAATTTTAAACTATTTACCACAGGAGCAAAGAAACTAAATCCTGACATTAAGAATAACATATGCCAATGAACACACTTCAAGTAATGGATCCTTGTTATACAACTAGAACTGTCCATGATGTAAATATAAAAAAATAGGATCTGCACTTTAGCTGAACCCATAATATAGGCTCATCATCAAAGATAAGGAGTGAAATACCCTATTTCTTTCTTCAAACCTGGTACTTCTCTGGAGGCTCATCCTGCACTATGGCAAGAAGATTTAGCTCTCAGTGACTCTCATATCAGCAAACCTTTAGTAACAGATATTAAAAATTAATTAAAACCAAACCCCACCAAACTCAGAACCCTCCTGCATTTCTTCTGCCATATCTACTCTTAAACAGTCATCATAATTCAACACCAGCCCCTACCTTTTCAACAGTCTTCAAAGGAAAATACAGAAGATGAATGAATGCTTTAATCGTTGGGCTTTCTTCTGCTCCCTGCAGTGACTTCCCTGGGGAGGTGGAGAAGTGGTGATTTCAGTGGAGTAAAGTAAATTTCAGAAAGTAAATTAAAACCCTGACTGTGCTTTCATTATTTGTTTTTACTGTGCTGTTTACATCTATCTCATGATTAACATCCTCTGTCCCCAAACATAAATCTGGAAACATCATTGCCATCCTTAGGCAACCATATAGAATATGATGAATCTAGCCATTTCTCAAGGAAGTGTCCAGTCTCATCAGACAGAAATGTCACAAAGTGGCACTTCCAATGGCTACATGATTATAGAGCTCATTAGAAATTAATGTGTTCTAAGGATAATTTTTCCCTTTCCCCCCCCCCCCCCCCCCAAATAATTCTCTTCTTTTTCTTTACAAAAAGAAACAACCACAGTACTATTGTAATGTCTGAATGTTCTACAGGTGAATCTTTCCCTTATTGTTTTATCCTGTGAAGAAAATCAATTTAAAAATTCAATTATATTGTGTGAGACAACCCTCTATATTGCTTTAGGATTCCTCCTGCCTTTCTAAGAAGGCATTCTTAGATTCTCATCATTCTGCCTCACGGGAGAAGCTGAACACTACAAGTAGGGAGTAGGAGGGCAAGTATTTTCAGTAACCTCATGGAAGTCCAGGACAGTAAGCTCATGGAAGGCCAGGCAGTCAGCTTAGGTCTGCAGGCAGCAACTTCTAAAAGAAGAAAAACAAGATCCTTAAAATGCCAGACCTACTTCGGTAGCAAGTGTCTCACAGTGGCCACTGAGATCATTTTTGTAGTGTTTGGTGTGTGGTGAAGCTCTCTTTGGTTTGGCAGTTTTGCCACACTGATCGGTGCTCAGATCTGTGTCTTCACTCACATCTTTAACATTCCGGCTCCAAGGTCAATGTCTTTGGTCAATGTCTTCCAGGAAGTCAAAAACATGAACGTCCTTTGTACAGAGCAAAAAACCTCAAGTGAATACAAATGGAAGTCCATTTCAAAATATATAAAAAGTTATGTTTGCACATGTGCAAGTACTTGGATGTCTTGATAGAAATTTACCCATCTCTGCAAGTCTTAAGTCTAGGCTTAGTCCTAAATACCTCACTAGATTCTCATCATTCTGCCTCACTTCCCTCTCCATACTTACCTGGTTCTTTTGTATCCATGCAGCAGGCAACAAGTCCACAGTTTAATTTTCCTTGCCTTTTTCCGCCTTCCTTGTTCCTCTGGATGCTGTCTGTTAATGAAAATGGAAAGGCTCTGTTTTCAACAGTCAGTGAAGCTGATCACATCTGAACCCAGCCCTGCGCAGTCAGACCTTGATGTGGCTCTAGTCCTTACATGTGAAAGGGAGAGCAAAAGAGAGCAAGCTCACTTGTACTCCCACTCCATCAGTAATTCTTGCCAGGGCTGTTTCAGTTGCAGTTAGCACTCCTGTCACATAACAACTACATAGCAATTTCTTCTGATCTAATGTACATAAAGCCCCTGAGCATAGTAGTGCTGATTCCTCCTCTTTTCAGAGACAACTATCATTGCCTATTTGCCTATATGATCCCTATATGATTGCTCTGCTTCATTACTCATTTTACAGTTGGATTTCAAAAGAGAAAGCCTGTTAATAAATCGTAATCTAATGAATCATTCAAGTCATCCAGGCACTTGGCTGCTGGCTCTTTTCTCATGCTGACCATTTTTCACAGCAGTATTTTGTATATTAAGATATTTTGGTCTTTTAATCATAACAGGTTGCTAAGCAATGAACATATTTACCCCAGAAGAAAGGGATACTACTTTAAAATATTCCCTTAGTTTAAAATGTTCTTGTACATTTTGAAAGAATAACAAGTAAACAAACAAAAAACCTCTCTTCCCATCTGGTAACAAAAATTATATTTGATTATCTATGATTTATTCTTTCAGCAAAGATTCTATTTCTTTGCCTATGTGTTAGTTTGGTCTTATACTTATGGAAGAATTATTTCCCCAGACTGCAAAGTATTTGCAGAGTAGAAACACAACTCTTACTTTAACAGCTTTACCTACCTTTCTTCTCCCTCCTTTTCTCTTAAGCATATGTTGTGAAAAAGAAAATTTCTTTGATTTTATCATGCAGAACCTGAGCAACAGGATCCAGCTTCTTAAATACTTAAATATCCAGTACTCAGTTATTTTCCAGGTTATTAAAAATGCAATATATTCTCCCATATTGGTGCCTGCATTATGAAAGCCTGAAGCACCATTGGACATAGCTTCTTTAAGTAGTGGGGCATTCATTGTTTAAAAGAATCAGACACAGTGGTACATTGGAATGCATTTTTCCATGGTATTTTGTGGATGTTTTGTTCACTTCAGTCTTGCAGTCTTTGCTCTATCTCATCCTCTGAGATTCTGTATCCACTTAGGAACCACAGGGACATTTCTTGTTGGACAATTATTTTCAAAAATCTGTAGCTGATGAGCAATAAAACAGTAATATATATACAGCTACTAACAAATGCAAAAAAAAAAAAAAGGAATTTGTAAGAAACAAACGGCTCCCTACCTTACTAGGCTGAACATGATGTGGATTTTGTGGAAACAGGTTGTGTTTTAAAAAACACTGGCATTAGGTCTCAATGCTGTTACTATTTTCTCTTAATTTTTTTCAAACCTGGAAACTGCAAGAATGACAGTAAAACAAAAAAAAAAAAGACCCATTTGTCATTGTCTCAACTTATAACCTTTCTAAAGCTGCAGGGGATAATATGGTATGGGGAGCTCGACATCTGAGACAGCAAGCTTGTCCAGCTTGGGAACAGCGGTATACAGGAGGTACATGTGGGGTGTCTCTGGTCTTGTGAAGTTTCTTGAGCTTTAACATGCCATATGGAAGTTTCTTGAAAAAAAGTTAGCTTTCCTGACCAAACGAGGGTGAAGGGAGTAAGGAGAGTGGTACCTGACACTTTTTCACAGAATATTTCTGCATGGAAGGACCTTTATTGTCAAAAAAACCCAACTTTCTTAATTAAAAACGTTTTGTCCAGCTTCAGTGATTATCCGATGTGCTACTATCAGACTAAATACTACAGGTGAGTCTGAAGTCCAACATGTGTATCACGGTCATGGGAATTAACATTTGGAATCACCTCTAAAGCTTCAGGTACCCCAGGACTTGATGGCAGTGTTCCAATAGAGAAGAAACATGCTGCCTGTTACTGTGTTGGATCCCAGGTATGGCACACAAGTCATAATTGAGATGTAAAATTTAGACTCAAAATGGCCTGTGATTGCTAATTGACTCTCCTTATCCAAATGTCTGCTTCTGTACCCACCTCAAGTTCTGCTTCAGAAGATTCAGTCATGGTATTTCTTCTAACCAAGGGTGAAATCCTGACTGATTCTTAAACAACAACTGTGGCGTTTGGCATAGAGGAGATGATGAGCTTTATTCTCTGCAATTTCCTTTCCAGCTCCTTTGTGGTCAAAAAGATGAGGCCATAAAGGTGTGGGACAGTTAATGTATCCAATGTCTGCGTATCTCAGAAGCCTCAGAGGGATTATATCTCATCACGGATTAGACTTCTTTTTGGAAATTTTTCCATTGNTTTTCCATCACCACCATGATGCTATTAAACTCTGAGGAAGATAACAGGTAACCCAACTAAGCAAGGACAGAATTCCTCAACAAGGGTGTGGGAAGTGGGCTCCTTTGTCTTTTGGCATGGGACATAATGACCCTTGATAGCAGGTCATCCTGGCCCTGATGGCTGTGCCAGGGTGGGAGTGCCTGCCTTTTCCCCCTTTTTCCCCCACCCTCTCAAGAAGTACAAAGACTCTGTGAGAGACCAGCTGGGCTTACTGGTTTTTCAGCTGCCATCCTGGGAATAGGACCCAGTGTTGCTTCACTCGTGCTGTTTCTTCCTATCTGCTGCCCTGGGACCAGATGTGCTGCTTTTGGTGGCCTTTGCCAATCCATCTTCAGTGACCAGGTGAATCCCTCAGCAGCGCCCAGAGAAGGAGAGCCCTGCCTGTGCCGGCCCTAGCTTGGATCCAGCCTGTCTGCCTTTCCCCATCTCCAGCTGTTCCT
>WEIV01013038.1:595465-611576 GCA_013390005.1 Calyptomena viridis | reverse complement strand
AGTTTGATCCTTTTATTTCTTTTTCATAAGTTTTGTTTAGCACTTTCTCGTTATAGGGAACAGTGTTATGTTTTGGGCACAGTGCAGGAGATATTGATCTAAAATAAGTGACACATCCAGTGTATATGTTAAACTAGAATTTTGCCCCTCCATAAAAAAGTGCACAAAATCCACTGGGAAATGGGTACTTACAGCATGCATCTGAACATCACCAGTTTAAAATAGGAGTTAATAGGCTGTTGCTCAGTTAGCTGTATGTTTGCAATAAAGTCTTGTGCTTTCTGGCATCTATACAAACATGAGGGAAACAATGAAAATATGTTGGATCATAAATCCACCTCCAGAGTTTCTCTTCTGAGCTGTACTAACATTAAAGGCAACTTTACATTTTCCACCTAAAAAATAATTTAGATTGGATCCAAAAAAGGGGTATGTGCAGATGTTTAAAACTGTAAATTAACATCAGTTTAAAAAGGTAAGTTCATTCTAACACTTCATACAATTTTTCATGTCAACAACAAATATTTCAGACACAAGCAAATGTCAGTGGCTCTCTGCTTAAGTGGAACAAAGTCTAAAAATACAGATGCCTGGTCTCAGTGGGCCAGTCTGGACTGCCTGAGCTGATCACTTGGATTCCCAACACATATATCAGATGAAGCAGGGCTGCCCTATTAGGTAATCCAAGAAGTTGGTGCTGAGCAGACAGTCATCTGGTATCAGTCCTCAGCTTCCAAGCACATGAGTATGAAATTGCCACCATATCATAATTCATGAATAAATAAACAGACTTAGCATTGGACCCAGCTTGAGATCCTCTCCTATGAAAACAGGCTGAGAGATCTGAGGTTGTTCAGCTTGAAGAAGACAATATTCTCTGGTAACCTTAGCACCTTCCAGTACCTGAAGGGGCCCTACAAGAGAGCTGGAGAGAGCCTTTTACAAGGGTGTGTATTGATAGGACAAGAAGGAATAGCTTTAAGTTGAAGAAGGGTAAATTAGGTTTGATATCAGGAGGAAATCTTTAGTGTGAGGGTGATGAGACCCTGGAATAAGTTGCCTAGAGAAGCTGTGTATGCCTCAGCTTGGAAATATCCGAGACCAGGCTGGATGGGGTTTGGAGTAAACTGGTTTAGTGGAAGGTGGTTTGGTACTAGATGATCTTTACAGTTCCTTCCAGACCAAACAATTCTATGATGATTCTGTTATTTAAGCCTGACGTCCAGAACACATCAAATCTTGGCTTGAATTTAGGGCCTATGAGTCACTGGCAGAGTACAATTGACTCCACATGAATGACTATGTGTAGTTATCTGGAAAAGTCTCATGCCACTTCTCGGGCATCAAGACTTAAACAAAGTTAGCAGGTTAGCTTCCTGCATCACTCTCCTGGACATAGCAATATGTGTCACATTTTGATTCGGTCAGTCAGCTTTTTCCAAAATCTTTGCTCAAAATGCTTATGAAAGGGAAAATTAATCAGAGCTCTTGAGTCTTTCCTAAGCTTTTCCATTCCAGTGAGAAAAGGTTTTGATTAAAGAAAACCAAGTCAATCAGATTTTGATAAAAGTACTTCCACAACTGCATGTTAGCACTTTAATGATGGTATAAGTCCTCTCATATCATGTTTGCATTTTCAATATTTTCAACAGCACAGGCAAGACTACTTATCCTACTGTTATGTTTGTATCATTGACAGACAAGAGTGTCCTTCTGATGTGCTTGAGATCTGATGTGATCTCATTGTGATCTCTGCGTGCCAGATGTGGTTTCATATAAAGTGTTCATATAGAATCATGTCTGCCAGTATATTTTATAACTACACAATTTCTAACTATCTATGGAGAAAAAAACACTTCATAACATAACTTTCAGGCAATTTGCAAGCTTAAGAAAAATTATCTTCTCACATAAGCACTTAAGTTAATCATTTATATGCAGTTAAAAACAGACTTTCTGGCAGCAGATATGATTTACTACTAAAGTAGTAGTGTAGAAACACTAGTGAGGAAAGAGAGTGTTTTTTCTATGACTGCAATCCCACCATGATAAAAAAGTACTCTTCTGGGACAGCCTGCAATTTAAACCCACAGATCTCTTGACTCTTATCTTCATAAATTTCCTCTTCCATTTTAATTTCTTTTGATAATAAAATTAAAAAAAAGTTTGATCTACATGATGATCCTTGTTAATTTAAATTGGTGAGATTTCTGCTTCTTCTGTGTTAGTGTAAAATCCATCCTGACTTCATTAAGACTGAAATTTAATTTCTTAAGTGGAAAAATGCATTCTTTATGAAATTATATTTGCCAGTTATACTCTAAATATTTAGTTTACTTTGAAGATGACACTAGCATAAAAGACACACAAGAAAGAAATTGACCTGTTGGAACAAGTCCAGAGGAGAACTTCTAAGTTTATCAGAGAGCTGAAGCACCCCTCCTGTGAAAACAAGGTGAGAGAGTTGGGGCTAATCAGTCTGGAGAAGAGAAGCCTTTGGGGAGATCTTATAGCATCTTCCAGGATCTAAAGGGGATCTACAAGAGAGCTGGAGAGGCACTTTTTTACAAGGGCATGTAGTGATAGGACAAAGGGAAATGGCCTTAAGATGAAGTAGGGTAAATTTACACTAGATTTTAGGAAGAAATTCTTTACTATAAGGGTGGTGAGGCACTGGAACAGGTTGCTCAGAAAGGCTGTGGACTCACCATCCATGGAAGTATTCAAGACCAGGCTGGATGGGACTCTGAGTAATCTGGTCTAGTGGAAGGTACCCTGTCCACAGCAGGGTATTTGGAACTAGATAATCTTTAAGATCCCTTCTAACACTAAATATCCTATGATTTTATGATTCCATTCTATGATATTCCATGTACCTAGGCTGGATAATTAAATTAAAGACAATAAAATACTTCAAACCAGTGTGAGCTGGTGAGAGTTATAAAGATGGCCATGTTCTTGGCTGACACAAATCAAAGTGTATCCAATGACATCAGTGTAGTTTGGCTGATTTTTTTGCAGTTAGTTATCTCACTTATACAGAATAACAAAGGAGAGTTAGCTCGTGGCAATTTCCTGTATAGGGCATACATAAGGAATTAACATGATTGTGCCTGTCACTTTAAAGCAATTTGCCTTAATATTATTTTCTTACAGCTTTGATCTCTTTTCTGTTGTTGTTTTGGGGGTTGGTTTGTTTGTTTGTTTTTCATGTTCTCCAGTAATCTCCAGCACAAGCATTTACAAAAGTGCATCTTTTTCTGGTTTAATATCTCCTTACGCCATGGGGTGACAATACTTGAGCTCTCCTTCACTGAAATGACAGAGATCCAGGAAAACTCCTTTGCTATTTTTCCAGGAGTTAATATCTCTTAAGATATATACTTCTTATTCAACTGTTCCCTTTCAGCGGTAAGGTTGATTGAAAACTGCTTTTCATAAAATGAACTCTGGAGAGGCCTCAGTTTACATTTTACCATAAGCATGATGATGATGTTAAATATCACAACAATGAAGTCAGAAAATGCGATGGGCTTTTACAAAACCCCACAGGATTAGATTTTCAGCTGAGGCTCCAGTGAAAACACATTTGAAGTTTAATTACCTGAGTTGCTAGGTTGATGTAGGTGATACCAGAATAACACTGCAATTTTGTCTGACAAAAATATCACAAAATAATGATAGTTGAGAGTTCTGGGTTTATATTTGTTTCTTTAGTTGCAACAAAGCATGAAAAGCTGTTGTGTCAATAATGCAAGACAATTACGTTATCTGCTTCTGAAGTTATTAATCTTTGTTGCACTATGCCTAGTTAAATCATTCAACACAATCTTTTCACTGAAAGAATTTTTGTTGCCACATAAAATATGGTAATGTACATTGACAAATCATTTTTCCATTCAAGATAATGCAATTAAAGTTGATTTTCCATTAAATTATCCTCCTTTTCAAAAATCAGCAGGAAAAGCGCTGCAGGTTCTAACTTTAATTATTTAAATGCTTATAAAATATACAGCTTGTGAGGGCTGGATGAGCAAATAAATTGAGGGAATGATGAGCCCAGGCATTTCAAAACTCTCAAACATTTAGAATAACTACTGGTTAAACCTGGAGAGCACTTATAAAAAGGTAAGAAATGGCAGAAAGAAGTATCAGAAACCAGGAATCATCATCTAATCTTATTATTTATATATTTACTTTGTTAAAAACTATGAAGAAAAGGTAAATAATTTCATGTTTGAGATTGTTGATTCTGTAAAGTAATGAGGAATTCTGCAAGATAATCAGGAACAAGTTTATGCTGATGTTAATCAAGACAAGTTTTATGATGGCTGTGAAGTTTTTAGCCAGTTTTAGTGTATTGACATTGGCTTCGTGAGTGGTATACAGCTCATGTGCAAGTTAGTGTCTGAAAACACAAATTCTTGGATGCAGTTAGTGGATGTAACTCCTCTGAAGAATGAAGACCTTAATCTGAAATCTGGCCATAATAATAAAGTTATTCCTAGATCTGGATCCAAATATATGATTGTGTATTCCTTGCCTCTTTCCTACCTGTTGTTAAATCTAGCTGTCTTTCTGTCCCTATTGCTTTGCTCTCCACTACAGACATTCCCTAAGCCTACTTTAGGGCTGCTTCACATAACTTAGATGTTCAGCAAGCCTCTACATATCTCTCAAACTGATTCCTGAACACATAGTCTCCAAAATTAAAAAGGTTTCTCACCTCGTCAGCAGTCCATCCTATTTTCACTGTGATGGGACCTATTACTGCTGTATAAAGAACTAAAGGAAGAAATTTTAACCTTCCTTTCACAGAAGAAATAGATGGAAAAGTGTGAGCATATTAGAAGTAGGAGAATTTAGATAATTTGGTAAGAGGGAAATTTCCTGAATTTTGATCTTATTACCTAGGAATCAATCAGGTCTAAATCACAGCTGTAAAACATATACATTGTGTCTTGGTGCTTTACGGAGAGTGTGACACTTGGCTTGGTGTCAGAAATGGAATACCTCTCTGGAGAGGCACCTTGGCCAAATATGAGTCAGATCCAGGCTGAGGACCGGCCTCACACCCAAGATGTGAAGAGGTAGAGAGGCTGGACTTCCAAATGCCTCTGTAGAGACAGACATTTTTGGATTTGGTGGGGTATTCCCAACCTACTAATCAGGGAAATGCCTATCACTGGATGTCTTTACATATTCTTCAGAGTTGTGTGCACCTGTGATTTGGCCTATCAGTAGGTTTTGCTTTTGGGCTGTGGTATGTGTTTAAATCCAGAATTAAGAGACATCTGGGTGGTGAAAGTTAAGCAGATGGGGAAAAAACAAAACAATAAAGTCAGGACTAACTGATCAAACTGCTATCTGAAGGAACAAAGCTATGGGCAGATATGCTTCACAGCCTGAGAGAGAAGTGGGCGCAAACTGGCAGAGCATCTGCATTTCTCCTACTGTACAGAGGCACCATTGGTACCTTCTGTGTTTGTTAGAGTTTTCTGTGCTGTGTTCCTGCTTTGATTATACCATGCCACAGATACTGAAGCAGTATTATAAATAATACATTATAATAAAGTCACATAGAGGAAGGTACAGAATCAGTATCCTTGCATATAATTCAGGTAAACTAATGGGGATTGTGTAGGAAGTTATGAATATCAAATTTTAGTAGTGCAGACAGACAGAGTAAATTACCCAAGAGATTATCCTAGCTCTGCTCTCTAATATCCATGGATATTAATTGTCAGCAGAAACAAAATAAACTCTGATCCAACACATGAAAACACACTTCATCATGTTCAATGTTCAAAAAGCAATTGACTGAATTCTGCTATCAGTTACAGTGGCAGGATTCATGGGGAAGGGGGAGCGAAGTGTTGGGCATCTCTGACTTTGTCCACGTGGAACACCTCTGTGAGAAGGCTACAGGGGTTTATTTCCAAAAATTGTCTCAGCCTTTCCCTATTTCTTCCTTGATGAGGGTTTGCAACACATTCCCTGTGTCACAGCTGCAAAGGCTTCTTAGAATTTTAAAATGGCACCCTGGTATAAAAGCAGAGTTTCGTTTCTCTGTTCTCAATTTCCTAAACAAAAAGAAAAAAAGGAAGCTTACAGTGAAAAGTGGGCTGATAACTTCAGATTTCCAGCAATTACTGATGTACTCTACAGTGTGTCACAAGAGTTGTAACACAAGTCTGAGAAGAGTAAAACATCCACCCATATGTAGGAGAAATACTATCTGAAAGACACCGATTTGGTCTCCTTTACACATTTTCATTTCACTAGCAAATTTATCATGGTTTTATAGGCAGGAAATTTTTTTAGGGAAATTCTGACATCACTGGTGTCAGTGAAAATATTATAATTGATTTCAATGGAGCAAGGTTTTAATCTCTTGCATCCCGAGGTGCTTTACCTCAGGAAGCCAGAAGTAGCTTCCTGAACTTATTCCTTTCTCCTTTCAGGGGTACCCTTCCACGCAACGACTTGAAAGATAGCCTTCTGCTGTCAGTTTTTCTTTGTAAAGATGCTGTTCAAGACTAGCTGGATAAATATGTTCTATAATTACAGTCCAGAAAATTGTTACAAAAGCAAACATTACTAATTAATAAGAGATGAAATTAATAACAATGCCACTTTCTTAAACATTACTGTGAGAATTTCAATAAAGCTTGTGGTCCACCTTTTTGATAAATTACTCCTGCAAATAATTTACATAAACCACTACACAGATGTTAAGCTGTTAAATTGTATGTAATCAAGTTACTGACAGACTGAACTCTGTCCATCTGTTAAGAGGATTCTATATCCCTATAAGAAATGACAATGCAACTGAACCACCCTATTAGTTGATACTTGCCCTAAAAAATTAACAACAAGACATTTAACCAGTGTCAAAGCAAATGTCCACTGGATTATAAATACAGATGCTATATTTTCAGATAGTATGTCTGGGTAAAATGGGTTACGGTGAGGAGGGATCTAGTGAGGAGAGACTATCAACTTACTGCAAATATTTTGATGTATGTCTATAGAATATTGTTAAATTTCATTTATACATTTCTTTTTTCCTCTGCTCTGAGAAAAAGCAGGCCAAGCAGATATTCCAAGTTTAAAGAAGAATTGAGAAATCAGCAGATGCTAATGTTAAAACATGTTTCAAAATCCTTAATTGTATCCTAACCTTTTCAATTCCACTAGATACCATAAAGACCATCACTATGATCTCTCTGGATGAACTAATATCATTATTGAAGTTGTTGCCCAGTATATGTACCAAAATAAGGCATATTTTGGTGTGGTCATTGCATACAAACACACAGAGTAAACGTGGAGTATTAATGAGTTTGTGTATGGGACCTTCATCTGAGCGGAAATGCTGCTAAGAGCCCGTTCTTCCCTGGAATTTCCCATTTTCTTCCTGATTCCAAATCTTGTAAAAGCCTCCACTCAAAACCACCCTTTGCCCTCCTCTTCCCTGTCCTAAACTGTGTCTGATGCAGGTTAATCTGGCATTTCTCTTTTAGGAATTTATAATGATGTTTATGCTTCCTAAGACAGGAATTGCACATGTGAAATCATAGTAATGTGTTTGAAAATGAAAACTTAAAAAAATTCTAAATTAAGAAAACATAAATGATATTCTCCAAATCTTCTTCTCTTGATTTAATTCTGTGTGAAATGTTGTATTTGTTTCTAAGAAATAAGTTGCATTGCACCTGTAACAAACTACATTTGAAAGACTAGACTCCATTCCTGAAAATTTGTGCTTGCTACTGTTTTGTGTGACCTACCTCTAAGTCTGGGCGCACCAAGGTATATGAAGAGACATCTTTGCTTAGTCTCCAGTGAAATTACATATTAATTTAAAACATGTAACCAAGGAAAAATATTGTTCAATTACCATTAAAATTTAATGTACTTGCATAAGCATTTCATAGCAGTGTCAGGCTGAGGATACAGAAGTGCAGAGACAAATATTCAAATATGAAAACCCATTACTGTTCTTTTCTCTTTTGAACAGAAATTAATATTTAACCTCAAGTTTGATGGCTTTTTATTACTTTGTTTTTTTCATTGCCCTACATTAATGTATATATAAGGAAATGTCTGTGTGTGTAAAATGTATTGTGTCCATGTAATAACAGAATATTAGGTGTAGAGTTGGGGTTTAAAACAGGTTTAAGGGACTCAATAGTCTTCCAGTCATTACTTTTTAAAAGGACTGTGAAATCTCAGTAATCTAGGTGCTCTGAAAAATCTGCTCTTCAGTCACTTGTTAGAGTCAAGCACTATGAAGTGTAGGGTGGTGGTTGGTGATATGAGTTCAGTCAGTTTTGAAAAGCTGTCTCCTGAAGTAAAAACCTGCCTTGACTTCTCTTTAAAGTCAGTCTAGGTCATTGGCGTTGTGTCCCTTCCTCTTTATCAGAGTCCAGAAGCTGATTTTGAATATGTACAAAAACAATATTGTGTTTCTGCTGATTATGAAGAGATATGACTGGGAACATAGAAACCTAAACAACTGCTCTGGAAATAGTAGCCCTCCTTTTCTATGAGCTTGCAACAAACACACTCTTAACAAACAGTTTCCTAATATTACCTCTGTTCTTAGCCTATGTGTTTTTATGGTAGATTTTTTAGCATGCTGCACTCTCTTGGGACTTATCCAAAATAAATCAGCTTTTTTTCCTCTGATTAATCTTTATATGTGACATTGAAACTACTTTTTTTCAATAGGAGTTTCAACAAGTGAGCTCCTGATTTCCCAACAGGGTTTCTGGAGAGAGAGGAGACAGGCAGTGCATTCTCACTAACAACTTGGAAATGATGCAATGTAGAGACTACTCTCTGGGTCTAGTATTCTGGTTTTGGAGTTAGTTTCATTTTGGATCAATGATCTTTGAGGTCTTCATTTTACTTTGGATGGGAAAGAAAACAAAGCTTGTGGAGTGGAACCACTCTCTCCCTACCCCTCTGTCTTCCCTAAGAGTGTGTATTTTGGTAGGAATAAAAATAAGAGCAGCCCACCTCCCAACCTGATATACAGCAGAGGTGTCATAGATTAAAATTCTTTGGTTAATCTTGTCACATCAACACATAACTTTGGGGAACAGGGTGGTCCCCTGCTAAAGCTGGTGATACTGCCTGAAAGGGCAGAGGAGCAAGCTCTTCTGCTAGGAAAGAGAGCCAGCAATTAAACTACACAAAGAAGTGGCTTACCAGTTAACCAGAGTGGGATTGCCTTCTGCTCCTGTTCTTGGTGGTGGGTGTTCATGCTCAGTTGGCCCACACCTCCCCACTCCCCAGATGGTAGCAGCCTCAAGCCGAGCACAGTAAAGTGATTAGTAAAGAGATGTTATTCCTTTGTCTACATTTTGCCTGAAAGCCTCTTGATTTCAAAAGTTATAGTAAATTTGCAGGAGGAGTTTCTTCCTGGTCCAGGAGGGTCCCGACTAACATTGGCTTAACCCAAGGCAAGAGGGTATTTCAGCTGTGGATTTTCTTTTTTCTCCTGCTGAAGCAAAAACATTTTGCCCACGTCTAGGGATGTCACGCTGCCCCCTCAGATGGCTGTACCCCAAAAAGCCCTGGCTAGCTTGCAGGTGGGTGGAATCTTTGGGGAGACTTGGGCACCAGGCGGCCAATTGGCCCTTCACGGAAGGGCTCAGGACGCCCAGCAACTCAGGGGCTTCCAGCTAGGCGGTACGCCCTGCCTCACACTCCGCAAGGAGCTTCTTCAGTGAGAGCAGTTTGCCAGACCCTAGCCGGAGTCCCTGGAGGAGGACCGGCGGACCAGATACCTGACGAAGAGGACAAAAGATGACCCTCATGGGTGGTGTAACAAGGAACCTTTATTAGAGGTCTATGCTTCTAGAAGAACCAACCCACAAGAGCCAAGATGGTTCTCAAACATGGGTTTAAGTAGGGGGCATAAACAGGGGGTGGAAATGGGGAAAGGACCAACCAGGGAAGGGAAGGAGTGGGGTTTAGGGATGATTGGCATGAGAGGAAGCCTAAGGCCTTGTACTCAAACCAACCAGGGACCGAGTAACTTGGAGAGACAGGGAAGGTTCTGGAAGAAGGGGAGGGGTCAGGGTACATATTTGGGAAGGGGGCAGAGGGACCCGAAGGCAGGGAGGTTGTGGGGGAGGAAGACACTGGTGGAGGGAACTAAGTAGGATCAAGGGAAGGGGAAGACTGGGGCAGTCCAGTTGCAAGCAGGGCTAATAGGGGATAACTGGGGATAACAGAACTGTACATAAAATGAAATACAAATGGATATATAAACTTATAATATACACCATCACATAGGGAGGTATGGACGAGTTTGCTTTGGGAGACTAAGCATTGCATAGGGCAACAAGTGGACAGAAAAAAAATTTATGTGATACATGAGAGACAACTTTCCTTGGAAAAAAGCATGATCACAGGGCTTCCTGTTCCATAAATGTGCACTTCTGGATCTGTACATGCTGCCTGCTCTTATGAAACATCAAATTACTTGTTGGACTTGATGATCTTGGAGGTCTTTTCCAACACAATAGTTTTGTGGCTCTGTGTTGTGCTGTTCTGCTTCTCTACTGCCAAATTTCAGCAGTACACTGTCTGTGTACTTGCTGATAGCAAGGCTGGTTCTCTGGATAATAATGATGAATGTCCATAGCTAGGCACTGTGCTCTACAGGGCCTCTAGATTCCTCACTGCTTCATCAAAACTGGAATTTTCAGAAGGAATTTGCCTGCAAAAGAAGGACTGCATATATCTGTCTTAGGTGTAGTTGTACCAACAGATGGAGAAATTTTTCCTTGAAGATTTGATTCCTTTAAACACCAACATGCACTGTGTAAAGATTAATGAATAAATATTATTTAATCATATATTCTTCAGAAAGCAAATATATTACTTACGTTTTCTATTAAAACAACCTTGTGTGTATAAAGCATTATAACTGACAAATACAAATACACTGAACCTCTAATCTTTTATAATAAATATACAGGACCACAAAGTTACAAGACAGTTTTATTTTCCTCTTGCACATGGATCTTCAGGTATACTTCAAATTAGAAAATATTTTCATTTATATTGCCTCGGTTCCTGTTCTTTCTTAAAGAAAAAAAAACAAACCCCAAAAAACACCCCAAAAAACCAAACCCCACAATGAGACAAAACACAAGAAACCTCCAAAAACATCAGAAGCAACAGCTAATATTCTTTCTGCAGAATTGCTGCGTACATGTACAGCTCTATTCTAAATATACTCTTTGTCATCTAATAATGCTTCAATGCACTGTTGTACTTTCATCTACATGAATAATTTGCCTTCAACTCAGATAATCTGAATGTCTCATTGTGAGTTCAGAGCAGCACACTCTGCTAATCACTGTAGAAAGATCTGTGATATAACCAGAAAATTTCAGTTTCAAAGTACTTGTAAATCACTTTAAAATTACTCCAGGTGAAATACAACAAACAAGTATGTTTCTAGTCACTCTTTTGGCAATTTTTACTCTTTATGCACAGACGAACATGAATTCAGCCAAAGAGTAACTTCACCTGTCTTATAACTTATTTGATAAAAAACCAAAATAAAACAACCCCACAAAACACCACAACACCGACTCCTCCCTTGTGATTTGCCTTGCCTTCCCCCCTCTGAAAGAATACATTTTTCTATATGTACTTGTAGAAGGCCCAAAGGACTCTTCACCAGCACTCTTCCCCATGAGATGCAAAGTGTTCAGGGTGGGTAGTCTGAGATGTGTGGCCGTTTGACACAATTGAAATGGAGCAGTTTACTCAGCTTCTTCTCAAAGTAATGTTGCAGTACTAAACCACCATAAAACCATAGTTTTGACACTGAAAAAATACCAATGAACCAGTGAATTTTAATCTTTATTTTGCTTCCAAAAAATTAAAAAACTCCATTGAAATTGTAGGCTCCTCTACAGCTCACTGACTTGGGCCTCTTTTATTTAATTTTTTCTTAAAAATAGCTCATGAACTTTCTGGCACCAAAGAAAATGGTTTATAAATGAAAAGCATGATTGCAAACCAAACATTGGACCTCAACTCTTAAAGATTATATGCAAACTACTTTCTGTCTTACTTTCTGATGGAGACAGTATTTTCATGTCAGTTTTAGCTTCCACTTTTTTTTTTTTTTTTGCCAACTGAAGTCATTAACTGTCTCTGTTTCCCCTACCCCTTTCTTTCATTGCTTCCAGCTGCTTGCCTGGAATGGCCTGAATGTCACAAATATTTTTCACACCCCTCTTCAAACTGACATGCGTTCCCTACATGTAAGGAAGAAAAAACACTGGTCTGCAGGTATCACTCCTCTGATGTCTTATCTGATAGGGTGCAGTGAGACTTCAATATCTTGTGAAAAGTCAAACAGTTTCCAACAGAGCCCTGTCACAGGAACTTGAGTGAATGCAACAGAGAAATGCAAGCTGTGAAATTTCTTCCTCAGCCCTCTGAGGGGATGAGAGGAGCCCTTTCACAACGCACAGGAGAATCTCAGAATTTACTAGGCTTTCTAGCACACGTGCAATGTCCAAGACAGGCTATGGGAAGTATGGTGAAGTGTAAACAGGAGGAAATACTGGCTACACTTGAGAGAGAGTGACATGAAAAGGTGGAATAGCAGAGAAGCGCTTATTCCTACTAGTTAAAAAAAGCATAATACTGTAAGTGTGTAGAAATCACAGTGTTGCTGCATCCAAGGAAACGTGAAATAGAGCTTTCAGACGAAATAGAGCTTTCAGCTACAAAGTGAAACCAGGGCAGGGCATGAAAACATCAAGGTTCTTATTTGAAGGGTAGATTCAGTAGAAAGAGTGTTATGCAGGCTGGAAATTATCAGGAAATTTCTTTAGGTTGAGGTGTATAAGGGACTCACACATTCTACCCCTCCTTAGCTGAAGGATTTCCACAAGGGGCACAGGATCTCCAGGGTATATAGGATTCAGGTTCCTCATTGGACCTGTGATGTACAAACTTCAGAAAGTTTGTATAAGTCTAGCACCTCATCAAAACAGCAAAAAACACCCTGATATCTTTTCTTCTGTTTGTGATCATGTGCAATGTACTGAATTTTCATTGGAAGCTGGCATTTTTTGATTTTTGGTCATCTCATACTTTTGCAATGAGTAACACAATGATATATGTAAATGATGAAACAGTGGAGCCTTGCCAGAAAGTTCAATGACTTTACCTATTTTTGTCTGGGAAAATTGCTGTCAGTTCTTATTGGAGCTCTCCAGGTTGAAAATGCATCATTCATCACGGGTGAGATCCTCATCTTTCTTTCCCCATATGTCATTTCAGAGCTGTTCCTTTAATTGAAGTGAAACCACTGTGACACTGTAGTAGTGGAAGAAAATTCAGATTCTGTCTCAAACAATTTGCACAAGTCTTTATTTGCCTGTCTGTGCATGAACAAAAGCCTGATCTTTCAGTTTATTTTGTTTTTTTTTTTTAATGGATTAAAGGACTGAAAACTATTATTCTCACAACAATGGTAATTTGATATTTTTCTTTTTATCAAGTGAATGCACTTTAGTATTCACAATGCAAAAAAAGCTATAACCAGTTTCTCATTCCTTCACTGTGTCTTTGGAAAATCTAAGGTACTCCTTTTATCAGTGAAGTCCTCTTTACTTGTCTAATCCTACATATAGTCACTAGAGAAGAAATTTCAGCTTATAATTTTAAGCTTGAAGATCTCAATAATTTTTTAGAATGTTAGTCACTTACTCAAAGGTAGGAAATAATTCTGAACTTGCTCATTTCCTAAGCTACAAAACTGAGATAACTAGTTTTCCTGACAAAAGAAATGTTTTTGGAAAGAAAACAACAACAAAAAAAAATGTTAAAAGCAGTTAATGTCACTTTAAAATCCATCCAGTGTAGATAAAGAAGGTCTGAAAACTTCTGGAAAAATTCTGGGCAAAATCAAAGAAATACGACTGATACTAAAGACTGAAGTTAAAAACCTTTGGCTAATGATCGGTCACCATACTTTATTGAATTAATTAAATAGTCAAAGGATAGTCTGGCATGGATGAAGGTTGGCTAATGCAGGAAACATCAGCAAAAACTTAGGTCTAGTGAGCTATGATATCTCCTAAATCTTCACTTAACAAAACGTAAAGAGCTTGCAATGGAAGCACATCTGCTTTCTTGTTTGTCATGAATGTGGTTTGTATTGAAGAGGCATATAACATACTGCTTGACACTACTGACATTCAGATGCACTGACCACATTCAGGCATTCATAAATATTTCCCAGGCAAGTCTTAGATGAGGACATTTAAAGGGAATTACACCTTTATTGCTGCAGCTTCAAAGACAAGAGCTAGCCTTTGCCGTTGCTTTTCAGTTATATCAGTCAGGTGAAATTTTAATTTTCTTTTTTTTTTTTTCCTAGTCATCCTATGCCAGCTATTTTGCATGACCTGATTTTTCTGGGTAAAACAGATCTTCATTATTACAAAGCCCAGACGAGACACTCAATGTCATCTAGAGATGAAGAAATGTAGGTTATTGCCTTGTCTCTTTGAGATGGCTGAGAATGGAAATACCAACAAATTGAGGTTTTCTTGGTATTTCCAAGATGGAAGAAAGAAGGTCCACAAAGCTCTGTTTTTATCATGGTAAGTTCTTCATTATGTCTGAAGTGTGCAAACATGGCTTTGAACAACAGTGTTGTGAAGGCTTGAAAACAGGGATTTCTTGGTTTAGGGGACCTATGTTTTACAGCCAATTTTTTTCCCATTAATTAGTCAGTGATTTAGATCTAGCTCTTTGTGTCAGAGGTTGAACTTACACTGATTTTAGACCTCTCATATTCATGCCTGACACATCATACCTCAAGACAACCTATCCGTTTCAGATAAGCATCCAAACATTTGAATACTTCCCTGAATCTAAACTTAACTCTAGGCCTTTTGAAGTTCACTCAGCACTACTACAATATCTAATCCATTCATGAATATTCATCCAAGGTAACAGTGATTGTGATGCTATTTTGTCACTTCTACATAATTGAAGCCTCTGGCAACACCTGTGAAACCTGCCTGATTTTTCAGCTAAGCAAAGCTATTTTTTTTATGTTTGTGTCTTATATCACAAATACCACCCTGGAAACACGATCAAACAGATGATTTTGAGAGTCGCAGTCTAAAGAAATGAGGAAAACATAAAAATATTCTGCAGGAAAGGTAAATTAGGAAGATTTATTTCATTAGAAAGCATATAAGCTTTAGTGATCCATCTGTTGGCAGTATCTCTCCCTACTAAATGGACTTGGATTATAGAGCGTTGGAATTCAGGAAGCAGTACCCTTGAGTACTTTTGGTGAAATGGTGCTTTTAATGAAGCTTATCCTCTCTTGCAATTGGCTCCTCTCAGAGCTTGCAACTCAAATTCCCACGTTTGGTGGGTCAGTGGCTTGCTTTGAGCTGAGCTTCTTCCCTTTCAGGCCTGTTGGGTCCATCTCTCTCTTAGGAGAAGAAAATGATGTCTTGGTTCACTTTTCCTGTTTTTGAAATATATTTCTTTCTGCATGCCACAAGCTGCCTTCTGATTACCACCACCTTTCCTATTTCTATAAGCCTGAAGGTGGTCTGCAATATCTCTGTCTTCATTAACAGCCAACCCTTTTCTCTTGGTTTTAAGCCACCATGGAGGCTGCTTCTAATTGTCTGGTTAACTATAGCTATGGGAGAGGAGGAGGCCATTTAGCAGTCTTTACAAATGGTTACCCCATGGAACTTTTCCTGGCTTCACTCTCTGTTAGTCTTATTTTCTCCATCTGTAAACCACGAACCTGAAATTTCATGAATTTGTAAAATATCCTATACAGAAAACTCACAAAGAACTTCACTGATTCAAGACAAGAGAGGTACATTCTTCAGAACTAAAGTAAAATAATTAGATTCACAAAAGGTTCCCATCCAGGGGTGGGGTGGTAATGTTTTTGGTCAGAAGACCTAAGAATCTACTGTGCCCCTTCAATTTACAATATATGAACTGATGCTTTGGCAAACTGTCTGCAGTGAAAGTTAAGGAAAGATAATTAGAATAATGCCCACTGTAATTTCTG
>WEIV01013038.1:508060-576516 GCA_013390005.1 Calyptomena viridis | reverse complement strand
ACAGCTATTAATTTGATTCTTGTATTAATCAGCAGAGTAGCAGTTTGCCAGTTTCTGTTGGTTTGGTGTTTTGTGTGGTAGGTTATGAACATGTATGTAAGTATTTTTGTAAGTTCTAGCTTTTGAAATAATTAAATATTCATGTTGTTTTTTGAAAAATTAAAATAATATATTTACACGATGGAGGATTCTGCACTCACTCTATCTGAAAACATGGAGCCTAGAGCCTATCTAACAAATTAGTCATGTATTTGCAGCACATTCTCATGTTTAGCTTCATTACTTTACTCAATACAGTGCCATAAATTGTGAGAGAAATGCCTCGACACACAATAACTTGCTAGGCAGTGCATTCAATACAGTCAGGGATTCATCATCTACCTCTTCAATTCTTCCTCTTAAATGATTTGATATGCCTGTAAAATCCTTTAAATTGTTGATGTCTATAGGTGTTTGTCCCTGGTCTGTCTCCAGATTTCTGCTGGGGTTGATTTTCATGTATTGTTACCTGTTCTTTTTGATTGCCTCATCCTCAGGTATTTCATTAAACTAGCCAGGTTTTTTGTTGTTGTGTTTGCTTGTTTGTTTATTTGTTTACAGGAAGAGTAATAAATCTCAACTTCTTGTCTGGAGAAAGTCTCTGCTTTTTCTTTTAGAAATTACAGCACACTTACTGTTTCAAACTGTAAAATCTTTTTAATAAATTATTTGATCACTGAATCTGCCTGTCCTGTTCATTTCCATTTTTGTTTAAGACTTCTTTACATCAAGTGGAGACAAACTATTTCATAGAGTGCAAGTCTGCATATAGTCTCAGTTCAATGCAGTACCTAAACATACACTTAACTTCAGAAACTCAAGCACCTTGCCCTAAGTAACTTACATGACTAAGCTCAGCCACAGGTCTAAGCCCCTTGATGAATGAGATTTAGCTGCAACACACACAGGCAAATCATCAGAGTACCATTGATGCTCACAAACCATTGAGGATTCAGCCCAATGACTTCTGTTAAGAAAACTAATTTATGTAATTAACAATATAGGATTATTCCTTTTGGTCTCCATTTTGTGACTAATGTTTTGCATGCAAGTCCCTTTAAGAGCAATTCATCTTCCTTCACTCTTGCAATCCAAGAGTTTGCTTGATCTAACATGATTCTCTAGGTTGCTTCTTTGGTCAATAAAAAGTGATGAGTGACTTAAGAGAGAAAGCTGGATGAGTAGCCTGGATTGAGTTTTACCAGTGTTAGGTAATAGGAATCCTACTCCTTGCATTGATTAACTCTGCATCCTGAAGTATTAATTTCTGAGTGTTATTCTAGAATCAAATTTTTCAACATTGGATCATAATGTAATGTAAATGTTTCTTAGGATTAGTAAGGTGCATAACATTCAATGAAATTATTTCTGTGATTCTGTAATTAAATGTATGCTCAGAAAGATTTCTTTTCAAGTAAGAAATCTGCAATAAAGGCATCAAGATACAAAACAATATACATATGTCACAATTCTCAACATGTAGAAGGGAAAAATGAACTTATATTAGATACTGATACATACAGAGAAGGCTTCAAAATATATCAGAAACTCTGAGCAAAAATGTCTGACTTTCAAAAAAAAAAGTACTCCCATCCCTTCTGGACTGTCGGTTATTCTAACATCTCTCTTTCTGGAGAAGCTGTTGGGTCAGAGTATGTTAGAAAGGGAAAAAGAACCAAAGGGAGGAGCAGCTGCTTCTTCATCTGGAGATATCTTTTGCCTTAGAAACCAAACACTGTGAAATTTTTACTGGTCAGCTTATATCAAAAAGATAGTGCAGTAACACAGGAACTGTCAAACCAGATCAGATCAGTGATGTGTCTGACCAAGTCTGTATGATGGACAATTATAAATGTCTAATATATTTTTATTTATGTTGCTATATTCAAGGCATTAATTAGATATTATTGGTGTGAGCTCAAGAAACTAAGCAAATATTTATGTGAAGCACTTTCAGATGCTGGATTTTTAGTATTTCTTGATTTTGTAATACCAAAACATAATAGAGGGGGGAGGGGGAAAAAAAACCCAGACAAAACACTTGATTTACTTCCTCTTATATCCTTATTTATCAAAAGCCAGCTGTAAATAAAAAATTTTAAAATTACTCATGTGTGGGGTGAGCGGAAGGGGGAGTTTCTATGTTCTCTAACTACAAGGGTTTTTAGAAATGCTTGAATCTGTCAGTTCAGCACATAGTCAGGTCAGATGGTCTCAATACTGTAAAAATTACATGTTTTGCAGTCCCCTGAGCTCTATTATTGACAATAGCATTCCATGCCTGGCAAAATGGGTAAGTGTTTTAGGACTTTTTTGAGTTAGATTGAAGTACACTTCTCAAAGGCATGGTAGTACTTTTGTCACAGGTGGGGCTGACAGTGAAGTGTATGTTAATGATGGCAGAGTATGTAAAATTTGAGAGAAACATCTTACTCTTTTAAGCTTGCAGAAAGAATAATGTTTTGTCTTTTACAGCTCATTACTAAAAAGAGCAATTCTAAATTTGTTATTCAGCTAAACTCAGGTTTTAAAAGAAGAATTTCACAGAGTTTGTGATTCTGTAATTGGAAACTTCTCAGGTAAGAGGGAGGGGAGACAGAGTGGGAGCGTACAAGATTCTCCACTTCCACTCCTGTTTCAAAAGCAGGTATCAAGGCTCTCAAAGCCTTGTATTTTCTGGGACTCCTTTTTAAGCATGGTCCTTTACAAGCTCCTGAAGGAAGACCTCCTCCTGTCTGCCCTCCAAAGGTTCAGTCTCTGGCTGGATGATCCTGTGAAGGGTAGGAGGGGTCCATGCAGCAGTAAACCAAATACAATCCCAGTTCTGAAAGTCTGGGCCTTGCAGAGCTTTGCCTCACCTTTCCACTGCCATCCAGTCACCTTGGTTTTCTCTTGTTTTTTTCTCTGTCTGAGAACCGTGGCATTTTGAAGGCACAGAAAAAAAATTGGAAAAAAAAAAGTATTTCAACAAAAGCCTCATTGATCCCTCATATTTGTTTTTTTGTTCTGGAAACATAACCTGACACAACATTTATTCTCTTTGTCTCGAAGCAGAGATGATAATAAGTAATCACCTTGCTCTGAAAATGCCACATGGAGAAATGTAATCACATGTAGTACCTGGCCTAATTTAGATACATAAGGCATCAAATATTTGGCCAGTTCTCTGCCAGTTCCACTGGAGTTACTCCAGATTAACACAAATGGAACAAAATTAACAAAAATATTGCTTATCTGCCCCTGGGTGATGTGTTGAATCCTGTCAAATACTATTTGTGTTATTGCCTTGACTTAGGGCTAAGGATCCTGTAGTCAGGATAGATTAACTAGGTTTGTCCTGGAGCTGATAGTGAAGCTCATCTGCATAATTTGCCATTTTCCTTCATTTAACTGTAGCAAGCTGCCCCCGAAAATGCCATGAAGTTGTCCTGTGGAGATGCACTCACACCTTCTCTTTGCTTCTCAGGCACCAAACAGGCACTCTGTTCATCAACTACATTTTTTTGTTTCTTGAGAACTGGTATATACATGCACTTAATCTACAAAAGGGTCGTACTTTTGCTCCTGTAAATGAGAGCTGTATTTCTCCATCATGCGGATGTACTTTGTTCATGCTTTTGTACCTATGGCATCCTCTCTCATATCTTATATAAACACAATCCCTCACTTCAGGGCACAGTGCCATAAAATGTTACAGAAGCAGACATCTACATACACAGCACCTGAGACCTACCTTGTTTAGATGGCCTTGGAATACTATTTTCCAGTCTCTAAAAGCATTTGAAAATGTTTTAAGCGAGGATAAATTTTCATTACCATTTCCATATATATTTTTTACAAACTAGTGTCGTGCACTCGGTACACTAAAACTCCCTTTTCTGCATGCTGCTGCCGCCCTGTGCCATAAAGAGCTGTGAAGCCAAGGCCAGAAGAATGCACGTCAAGCTGCATGTACACAGTGGGTATCTACACAAGATGTGTCTATTTTTCAAAAGTGTGGAGATGTTTGCAGAGATAATCTTTTATCTTTAAATTAGTCCAACGGGAATAGCTCTATTTATACTTCAGGGCCATTGCTAGCATAAGCCTTCCAAATTCTGTGTCCCAACCAAAGCTTCTCTTTTTCTTGTTCATGACTTCACCGCAATGTGTTTGCTGTACATACCTGCCAGTGACACTAAGTGTCAGCTTTTGCTGCAAGTCAAATCTATAATGCTGTCTTCATGTGACATTACACCAAGGTTTCAAGTATTGATTTTAAAGCTATGATTTTCAAGTTGGTTGTAATTTAGACTAATTTTTTTTTAATCTGTATTAGTAGTAATAATTTATGCTATAATATAACAGGCACTAGTTAAAACTAATTAGTTACGTTGTGAGTTTTGGTTTGTTTTTTCAAAAAAAAAGTAATAATGCGGAATTTGAATGTGAAGCAAAAAAGGACCCAGGATCTGTATATGTTTAGATATATACACTGACGCAGAATGAAGAGCAAGACTTCTGTGAGCTTTTTTCTCCTTTCCTACCTTTGTCATGCATATACCTGGAATATCTCAAGGCTATGTTTAAAATGTCAGGGTTGTTTCCTCTTTCTGGTTCAGAAGGTTCAATGATATACAAAAAATGCTTTCTTTCCAAGCTTAAAAACGTTTGAAAGTTTCATATCGTTGAAGGTTTTCTGGTTTTTTTCTTTTGTACTTGTAACAACTTTCTATTAGATGCCATAAACCCTAGAAAATATGTGTAAATATTACAACTAAATTATTTTTTCTTGCTTGCCTTAATGTACTTCTGTCTGTAAAAGTCAAAATTTTTGAAACACAGTCATAACTAGGTAGGCAATATTGACCCTGACTGGAATATGTTATACATGATATAATACTTATACACTTATATATAGTATATACACATATATAAGTACACATATATGCTGGTTTTGGCTTCGGATAGAGTTAATTTTCTTCACTGTGGCCAGTATGGGGCTAGGTTTTCGATTTGGGCTGAACACGGTGTTGATAATATAAAGATACTTTTGTTATTTCCAAAGCCTTTTCTGCTTCTTATACTGCCACACTGGCAAAGGGGCTGCTGGGAGGGCATAGGAAGTTGGGAGGAGCAGCTGACCTTAACTGACTGAAGGGATATTCCATACCATATGACATCATGCTTAGTATATAAAGTGAGGGGAAGAAAGAGAAAGCGAGAGATGTTTGAAGTGATGATGTTTGTCTTCCCAAGTCACTGTTACATGTGATGGTGCCCTGCTCTCCTGGAGATGGCTGAACACCTGCCTGCCCATGTAAAGCAGTGAAAGAATTCCTTGTTTTGCTTTGCTTGCATATACAGCTTTTGCTTTACATATTAAACTGTCTTTATGTCAATACAGGAGTTTTCTGTCTTACTCTTTCAATTCACTCCCCAACCCCTCTGGGAGGGAGGGGAGGAGGGAGTGAGTGGCTGAGTGGTACTTGGTGATGGGCTGGAGTTAAACCACCAAACCAAATGGATTTGCATGCCCTGCTGAAAATAGTGATGAGCCCATCAACCTGTCATCCTGATCAAGAAGGGCCACAAACACCGGCCAGACTATCCTCAGGGGCTCAGCCATGGAAACACGGTACTGTGTGAGTAGTCTGCAATCCATAATGATAGCAGCAAAAACCATCCACTTGTCATTGCATGTCAGGAATTTTGGGTGGAACCACAAGTACCCTTACTGCCGACTAATGATCTCAGGGCCACATCGTGTGTATATAAATGGAGAAGTTGTTATATTCCTCGTGGGAAAAAAATGTTATCACTTTTTTGACCTTGCAGACAAACTGCATTTGTGCATTCCCTCTGATTTTTCCCCTGAGACTCATTTTATATTTATTTACACTGAATTTCAGATGACATTTTTATCATCTATAGCTCAGTCTCTTGAAATCCTGTCTCTTACAGCAATACACTTAACTCTGTTGTTCACACTCAATGAGCAAATTTTAAAGAGCAGCATGCAGCAGCATTGCTCCAGCATGAACCCACCCTGACACAAACTGACTTGGATCCTTCAGGTCCTCTCTTGGGATTGGACAGAAGAGCTGCCAGTGCCACCAGAGGCGCCAAGGGCTGCTACCCGCGTCTCCCAGCACTGGCACTGGAGTTTTCTAACTAGGTTCAAGGCTTCAGGAAGTGTTCCTGCTCCACATAAAGACAGCAAAGAGAGGCTCAGCTAGCAGAGTGATGACCTGCCAACTGCTCTCCATTTACCTACACTCTCATAGGGAGGAGGCCAGAAGTAACCAGAGCAGCTCCTGCTCTGCCTGACTGCATTTTATGAGTTCTACTACACTAGCCAGAAAATCGCTGATAGGGTAGAGGGGTCTTTCTTAATGATTAGTTAATTGAAGTCTCTCTATTCTGACAAAGGGAGCATTGGTTGAGCGAGGGGTTTTTTGCTGGTTTTTTTTGAATAGGAACAAACCCCAAATATTTAACCAAAAAGTTCCTAACCAGAGCTAGTTATAACGAGATCGTATCTTTTTTCTGACTAAGTTAATTTGTGGAGAATGCACAGAAATATATTTGCAGCAGTTTGGGGGCACAGTTAATAATTTTTCCTATTTCTGATCTGCATCTGTGTGATTTCATTAACTGATAATTGCTTTTGATGTGGATTGCAGGAGATAAATGGTTCATGAATCAATAAGTGATGAGATTTCAGAGTCACTTATTGATTTTTATCTCCAATTTACTCTGCTTTCAATTTAATTATAGCCATTACACTCCATTTGTTTGAAAACATTGCATGCAAATATTTGCATGAAGTTTATCCAATGAAATTATACTTCAGTTGTTTTAAAATAAGTTATGACTTTTGAGCTGAAAAAAGTCACTGAAATTCCTGAATTGGAAAAATATTCATGTATGTCATCCCTTAACCATCATCTGGAAGCCTTTGATCAGCTTAATATACACTTAAAACTTAAAAACTAGTCTACATAAAAGTTTTCATTACTGTAGTGGGGATTCTAGGTGCATTTTTATTTCAATGCTTTTCTCCCCTGAAAGTGTATTTTAAGTCAAACAGATGTAAATAAAGCACGGCTTGTAATACCTAGTATGGAACTATTTGTTCCTACATTTTAAAAGTGAAAAACTTTCATTTTCCATTTCATATTTGAAGACTAAATTTGCCTCAATTCCTATCCATAAAATAATAATAAAAAAAAAGTCTTCAACTGAAACTTTTGCTTTTGAGTTTTAAAACATGTTTTATTTAGTCTAAAACAATTTTCCTCAAGTATTTGGGTTGGTGAGAAAACAGAAATATTTTCATTCCATTGTGATAATACATTTTTGGATATAAAACTGAAAGAACACTTTGATGCATAATGATATAGAGATTTATCTATAAAGATCCAAGGTCTTTTAAGGAAACTGATAGTTCCTCTGTCATGCGAATGATTTTCTTATCCTTATAGCTAGTTTTCTGCAAAACCTAAATTTTGTGCTATTCCTACATTCCAGCCAATTTCATGTTCTAAACACAAGCTTAGTATAATGATTTAGTACTTTTTATTACTGATTTAATACAGGAATCCATTTTATGTAGTACAATTCAGATATATTTTCTAGTGTAGGAAAGCCTCTAGTGTAGGAGAGACCTCTGATAAAGGGAAATTGACAAAACTATGATAATGGAATTACATCAGTTTAATTCCTTGAGAATCATGGAAATGACAAAGAGTTTTAATCTCTGGCATATAGGGTATCACAAAAAAAATTTGGGAACTCTGATGTCTTTCTCAATTTTTGAAAACAAAACTTACAGATCGTACACTTTAAAATATACTAATAATTTATAGGGGAATATGTTTTCTATTCTTGAATCTGGTTTTGGGGTTTTTTAATTCTTTTATACTCATAATGTCTACCATATCAACTTGGTGTGGCTAAATTCCCTACAGAACATCCCCGCCCCAGCATTTTTAGTACTCAAGTTTATGCATGAGTCCTCAATTATGAAATGCAGAATCAAGCTTTTAGCCCTATCATGGGAATGGAAAGCTTAAAAAGGAATATATTTTTAACACCTATTAGTGAGCCCTGTTTCAGAGTGAATTAAGATCAGTTGGAGTACTTCTACTGATTTAATTTGGCTGTGAAGGACCTCTACGAGCTGATACTCATGTTAAACACCCATGTAACTTTCTAAGTTTACAGAACAATATTATGTATTTAAAAATGTGTCAGCTATTTTGTATTAATAAGAAAAGAGCAAATAGAGTAGAAATGTTTAATTGTGGTGGTTGTTTGGGTTTTTTAAATTAGAAGCTGATTTTTAGTAGAAAGCAAGTTTATTCAGGGGTGGACTTACAGAGTGTGTTGAAAACTGTATTTCTACTAAAAAATTCTCTCCTCCAAGCTATGTGGACAAACCCTTGAGGATGTATGCAATAAAATTCCACAAAATACTGTTTTTTCTTCAAAGTGTTTCTCAGGGAAATTATGTTTTCAGAGCAACCCTGGCAACACATTTCATTATACTTAAAGCAAGTAAAACAGTAAATGAATTTTTTCATAGAGTATGGAAAGGAATATAAAGATTTCAGTTTGTAAAATTTCACAGTTACATTAGTTTCTAAGGAGACCCATATACAAATGACGTATTTTAATTTAATCAAATTTAATCAAATTAAAATAATCCAGAAGATTCAAATAGTTGTTTGGCAAATTTTACTCAATTATAACCTGGTTAAAAATTCTTAAGCATATAGTATAAGGTGTGGTGACATGTTGTTTTCTAGATTAGGCTTGTTTTGGCACTTTTTCTATTGACGCCTCAAACTGTAATAACACTTAGACCTGATCCCCTAAGAAAAGTCGTTAATGGAAGACATTTCTTTGCATCATGTGAGGTGAAGATTTGTGCAATTTTTTTTTCTTTTTGTCTATGCCCTCATCCTCTCCACTGCATCTCTTATTCTTGACTGCTTCCTAAGATCCATCTATTCTCCTCCGCTATGTATGTCTCCTATATTAAATTATTTTGTAATTGTTTTATCACTTTCTCTCTTATTTGCCAATTCCTTCCTAACTTTCCTTCCTTTCCCTTATACTTTAATACTGTTTACACTCCTTGTTTGTGGCCATTCCTACTCTGTATTTCTGAATTGATTTAACCAAGTTTCAAGCCTGTGCCTAGTTTTTCCAGGCTTTCTGAAAGATTTCTAATATTTTTTTCAGCTTTTTCTGTGCTTTTTCTCAAGAAATGGGATATGCATGCTTCCTAAATCTAGACTTGGTTATGCAATTCCAGCAGTAAGTCTCAATGTGAGATAATGGATTTGAATCTCAGTGAATGGTATAATTATTTGGGTTGGAACAAGCCCAAGCCCGTGTGTGTGTGTGTGTGCAGAAGCTGTTGGTCCCTGAGGGAGGGCCAAGCCTGCAGCCCCACAGAAGGCACATGGCTCCAGCCCCAGAGCACAGAAAGCACACGGTGGCCAAATGCCATGTGGCAAAGGCTGTCAGTCAAAGACCTGTCTGGTAGCCCACACCACGGCTCCTGGAGCCTTTAATTGTCTGCAGCACATGTCACTCTGGCCTGCAGGGCAGGATGTCCCACCTGGGAGGGGTGACCACGGTGGCCAGACCACATAAATACAGCAGAACATGGGTTCTGTCTTGCCTTTCTTTTGGGACCCACCACCATCATGTGAAGGTGTGGACTTCCATGGGATTCTTTGGTGGTAGCTATTTAATTCTCTTATTCTAATCTCTTCTTCCTTCTTTTTGTATTCTTTTATTCTTTCTGGCTTTCTTTATTCTTTTCTTTACTTTTCTGGGTAACTTAAAACCAATGGGTTACTGACTGCTAAGTGCTTTTTTGGAATGTTTAAGCTGTGTCTTTGTGCTGGGTGCTTCTGTGTAATGCTTCTACCTTACTTATATGTCACCCCTGAAACATTTTGCCAAAATGTTTCTTTTCTGAATTAAAATAATTAAATTAAAAGAAATGTGTTGGGAAAGCCTGTTAATGTTTTCTCTTTATGTGATTTCATGATAATAATGAACTAAAGGCTTTACAAAAGTTTGGTTAAGAGAAATATTTTGAAGCCTTGAATATATTTTTAAATGTAATACTTCCATTTGATGTTGTGATTCTGTGGCTCGGGTGTTACATTCAAGAATATAGTTACATGCTATTTTGCATTTTTCTGTTAAAATTATTTTCCTTCCTTTTTGCTTCTTTGTGTACAGGACTAGAATCATGACCACTGATATAATGTATCTGTAGGCTTGTACAGGGGGGTGTACAGGGGGGTCGGCAAGATAAGGAGAACAACACGGATCACAGAAGCGCTTCAGGTCAGCTCTAATGGCGAACGACCCAGAAAGGCGTTTATTAACCGTTTAAATAGTTCTGACTCCTAACAACTCTATTGGTACATGAAATATGTTTATACTTAATAATTGGTTAGTGTCTAGGTGTCACCTTGGCATTGGTACTGGATAAGTGAAAACATGTGAGCTATTGGATAAGAAACAAAAATATCCCGCCATTAACTTCAAGCAAATAGCTACGTGTACAGGCTTCCGCCACGGGCAGGAAATGCTGACTCACCTAAGGTCGTACTGCTGGTGTTAGCATCTTTTAAGGACAGAGAACAGCTAGGCTTCAGGTCCATCTTAACCATAGAACCAAATCAGACCAGCTGTCGGCCTACATGTATCCTATAATTTTCTGCCCCCAAATTCAAGCAAACTGTTGATTCCAGCTGTAATTGCTTTTTGAGTCAATGTCTTTGTGTCATTTTGGACTGAGAAGAATTACCTCTTACATACTGTAAAGCTAGTTGCTCCCAAGTGATTATTTAAGCTGCTGAGACAGTGCTTCTCTAAACAATTTTCTGCAATAATAATTGGCCTGTTTCTATGCATGCAGTTGTTTTTCTGTACCCTTCTGTTTTTCAGCTAGCTGTCTCTGTGATCTCCTGTAACAGAGTTTCAATATTCAATTTTCACAAAACCATGAATCCAGTTCTACTAATATGTTTGAACTCTGAGAAAAAGAATTAGTAATTTTCTGTAAAGATCCCACTTTTTTTAATCACAAATGCGTTTCTTGCCAGCTGAAACACAGCTATTTACTAAAACAGGCCAGAGACTGGAAATATTTTGCCTCTCAAAAGTGGACAGTGCTCAAAGGGTTTTGGCCTTCTCGTGCCAGCCTGTGGCACTGTCCATAGCCCTGAGCATCTGCCATTGCAGCAGGCAGGGAGCCCAACACCAGCTCCTTGGGCCATGTCAGAAAATTTTCTTTTTGTGAGGGAAGAAAGATGTGAAACCCTGAAATTTGGCTGCTTGGGCATGACCTACTGCAATTACATCCTTCACCCTGAAGTTTCTTGGCTCTTCTTGCTCTTTCCTAGAGCATCTTTGATTTAACTACTTCTTGCCCAAGGTATATTCAGAACTAGACATCAGGCTACTACACCTTTAGCTGCAACGTAAAATAGTGCAGCCTTCTATCTTCCATACAACAGTGACCATTAATATATGCAAGAACAAGATCTGGCTTCTTTTCTGACAATTTCATGTTCCTTAATTATTCCCATGTGATGCTCCAATAGCATAGCAATGCTCTTTTCTGAAGTAGGGCTACTATGCCATATTTCCCTGTTGGGTATTTCTATGTGTTCCTATTTCCTATATGCAGCATTTTGTCTTTTCAGCTTGTTGCTTTGAAAAATGTATCTAGTTTGTAAAAACAGTTTTAAATTCAGACTTGCTTCTCCAAAAAGAACATTGCGTTTTTTCCCCCACTACAATCTGGTGTCATGTAAAAATATCACTCAGACTAAGAGAAAAGCCTTGCCAAAACAGAATACGTCACTTATGGAATCCCAAGAGAAATGTCCTGGCATTTTGACAGAGACACATAGCTTGCTATTTAATAAGCAGAGTGGTTAAATTACCCATTAACACATGCTGTTGCATATAGATAATATTTACTCAATTCATTTGAGGAACTGTCATGTAGGTTACTTCAAAAGTAATACTAAGTTCAGATATGTCACATCTGCCTTCTCAGCTTCCGAATAAGACAGCTACTTTGCCAAAATGACTGTGACTTCTTGGCCACTATGGACGTTATTTGTCTTCAAAAATTCATAGTAGCTACTTCTTTCACTTTATTACATTGCAAATTCTTAAAAAAAAAAAAAAGATTTTATTAACTTGTAGTGGTTTTTTTGGATTTTGAGTTTCCATTGAATGAGGTCTATCTTTTTCCCCTTTCATTTTGAGATTTTCCCCACTGGTAACAAGTGTGCAAAGATAATTGCTGCTAATGCCAATAAGTCCATACAAATCTGGAAGGTGGCATTAAGCATGCAGCAATATGAATAGCAGTACTGCATAACGTCAGCTAGTATTGATAGTACATACTTGGCTTCTGCAAATATCAAACAGGTACTTAATATTTTCACTGGTTTGGTGACTAAATTTTTTATAAATTTATATAAATTATCCACAGAAAGATGGGCAGATTCCTTCATGCAATAGAGCTGGTTTGCTCACACTCCACTTTTGCAGCAGTGGGCTGCTAATCAAGAGTTCAATTAGACTATATTTATAGTATTAACAAAATAAGAAAGCCACTTTTAAGAAAGCTGCATCTGCATTTCTTTTGTCCTTTTATAAATTCTTATGCAGGAAAACTTCCTTATATGAGAAATCACACAACCATATAATCATCTTCAAGCAGATTTTGAAGTTCCATAAAAGACCAGTCTGTACTTAAAATCTTTCATATAGTAGGACCTAATAATATGAATGGTTAATCAGCAAGGGAGTTTTTCATAATGATTCTCTGAAAGCAAAACATTTTGAGCTTAATTTTTCATAAAAGAAAGATGGCCTGCAATTTCTCGCTGGGACAGTCCCACCAACTGACTGGAGATTTGGAACCAACTTGAATTCAACAAGAAAAAGTATTTGGTATTTTGATGTTTTCACGAGTATTTAAAACCACATTAAAACTTAAGTAGCTTTGTAAAAACAATCATAGTTGTTTATACAAAGAGAAGTACTATATCAAATTGTTAAACTCTGAATTTTTAATGTCTCTAAGTACCTCAGTAATCACAAACTTTCATAATAAGGCCTCAGCCTCACAAATATTTTTATGAAGGTTTAAATCATCTGGTACATCATGAATACACAGCCTGTAAGCATGGCTATAAGTCCTATTGAGATCCTTCCTCTGAGATTTCCTTTTTTACATCTTCGTCATTCATTCAGTGACTGAATTCTGACTCCTAAATGAGAAAATTTTATGTTCAGCCAAGGTGTTGTTGTTGTTACTGTTGTTATTATTATTATTTGTGTGTGTGTAGAGAACTTACTGGGACTTGGTCTTAAACCCTTTATGTCTGTGAACTACTGCATTCATATTTTCAGGTTTCAGTCGAGAAACTTACTTGCTATTAACGCATATGTACTTTGGGAAGTTGTTATATTCAAATTAAGATTCATGCTTAAAAGTGACACCCAAAGACATATCTTCTGTGTTTTGCTGAAGTGTGAAAGCAACTCACCCTTAAAAGATGGGTGTAAAGGTTGTAACAGTATTGGGAGCAGAAGGAGAGAAAAAAGCAGAGACATAATTTTAGACTGAAGAGAAGATGAAGGACGAAGTGGGGTGCAGTAGGGAATGAAGTCCCAACAACAAAGAGGCCTATTAAAGCAAAAACGGAAACTAAATGGTGTGGGAAGACCCTTACACTCATAAAAACTGTGGCACATTCACCACAACTATATTGGTCAGCTGTGATTATAGACACACTTGATCTAATTTCTGCATCTGATTTACATGACATGTATTTGACTGTCTTCTCTACTAAGACGAAACAAGCTTGAGTGGGTGTACTTGCTTTGGAACAGCATACAATCTGAGCTTGAACTTGTCCGAATCTACCAAGTATAAGTGTAATAGAAACAATAAAATAAGAACACCAAACCTCAACAAGATAAGAAAATACCATACTTTTCTGTATGTTTCTAGCCCAATATTTTTACTTTTCTTCTAATATCAGGTTTATGAAATCTTCCTTTTATCACTTCAGATGAAAAGATTTAATTTGGCATTTCTAGAATAATTAATCAAATGGATTCCACTAGATAAATAATGAGAGCCCATTTACCAATAGTTAGTTTTATTCTCTTCTTTGTTGTAGTCATCAGTCCTACAAACAGAACACAGATTGAACAAGCAGAGCTGAAACTATAAGAACTCTTCATTATGCAATTTTAAATACTTGCAAATTCAATAGGCGCTACAGGAATGGATTTAATAGCAAAGGAGAAACAAAAGAGATTTGAATCCTTCTTTCACATTAGTATTAAGTGATATGGGATGTCTCTCACACAAGGAAGGAAAAGTTGAATAATTTGGTGACCCATGTGACTGTACTCAGCACTATATTTGTGTGAATCCCTTTCTGAGAGTGTTGATAGCCTTCTTTAAGCATTAATAGTGTCTGTGATTCTTCAACTTTCAAAGGAAATCCAGAAAAAGCTACTTTTATCTGGGAAAATTAAATTATTCTCAGCTGTGAAGTCTGCAGATTCTTATAGTGCTTAATGTCCGTATAAAAAAAGTATGACAGGATTTAATTAAAGAAAAACAGTGACCAAATAGGTCATCCTTTCCTATTAAATTAAATGGGATTGGTTTGTAAAATTTACTTTAAATTTGCTTGTCTTTACTAAGGAAGCTGCTACCAGGCTGTAATTTTTCAGAGCTGACTTACACAACAAGATTGTTTCTTCCGACTTCAGTGGGAGCAATGTCCAGCTACCACTGGACAAGTTTGAAGGTCATACCTGAATATTAAAGCTTCGAAAACAGTCTTTTCAGGTTTGACTCTCAAACTTAACCTATTAGAGGGTCCTACCACACTAACACTTCTGATTTTTTGTCCTAGCAGGTTTGATATTCACTTAATTGCAAGCACATAAACAGCTTGATTCTTTTGCTTTATCATTTCAAAATCGATTGGCTGTGAGTCTACATGTGTTCTAGGGATCTGAAATCAAAATATGACATCAGGCTTGGAGCTAGTAAAGATAGCAGAGAAATATTTAGCTTGTCATCTTTGTTTCTTTTCTGTCTATGTGAAATAGAATGTGCTATCATGGCAAAGAAAAACCCATCCTTTGATATGTCTTTGCTGAAGCTTTCTTCAGGTTTGAGTGAAAGGTTAGTTCATTGCTACTATGAACAGTTTATTTGCCTTTATTTCTTCAAGTTAGTGCTACTCATATGTTGCCTTTCATCAAAGCAACGCTCTACACAGCCTGGGGGATTTGGACTCCAGGAAATTTCATGTTGAGCAGATGACAATGTGAGAGTAGCAGTGAGACCTTCCCATGATAAGAATGGGTTGCATGAATAGTTAGCAGAAAAAGACTGAAATACAGGGGCTGTGAGAAAAACCTTTAAAAAAATTATCTTTATTAATATGTTGTATTACTCACAGCCTGTGTCTAAACTTCCTAAACCAGGGGGTATCACACAGCTGTCAGAGGCAGGGCCCCAGGGCAGTTAGACAACATTGTTTCTTTTCATTTAATTATGTAAATGCACTAAAAATTTCGTTTTGAGGAAACATAGTTATAATGATTGATTTTAAATAATTTTGGTTTTCTTTTCTTTATTTCCTTTTTATCTTTTTAAGAGAAAAAGGCCATTTTAGCTGGCCTTGTTGAGTTCATGCCACTAAACCAAACCAGGTGACAATAACTGCTGTGAATATATGCTTAAGGAGATTTATAATGTATGCTATATTTATAATATATGCTAATAGAGATTTTCTATTTCCACTGCCCTTTGATTTACTGGTTATATGCCAGAAGGACTGAAGCTGACCACAGTGCCCTGAGGAGGGCTGTCTGATGCTTCCTGTGATGTGAGCTCTGTGTGGAGGAGAGGGGCACAGAGGAGAGTCCTTAACATTAATGACTGCTCTGAGGTGGGTGGGAGGAGCGTGGCTGAGTGCATTTTCACTGCTCTTCATTAATGCTCCTTGATTCATTACTGCCTTTTTTGTCCTGGAAAAGCAGTTTAAAGTCTATGGACAGCGCTGCTTGTATATAGAGATACATATATATATCTCAGCAGTGAGCAAGTAGACATAAAGAAAGCACAGGGCAAAGGGTTAGGAAAATATGAACTCAAAAGAAAGACTCACAGACCATCCAATTTAGAGCTGTTTCAACCCAAGTGTATGAAGATGAGGTAGAGGGTGAGTGCTAGCTCAGATGGCCCTGCCCTGGCCAGCCAGCAGCTGACTGCTCCCCACACGGCTGTGTATGTTTTTACAAAACTGTTTAGAAGGGGTTTGACCTAGGTTTTATGAGAACAAACTGAGCCTGGAGATTGCTGGAGAGTTAATGAGGGTTAGGCAGCTTGACTTTGATAGGTCTCTTCTTCCTGAATAGCACTTTAAACTTGGCTCCACACATATTTGCTGACCAGGAATTGTTATTCAAGTACAATGACTGGAGTTCAATCCTTATCTGTGATTGACTAAGGAGATATAGTTAAGCTGACAGCATGGCACTGTTAGGCTGTGGAGAGTAGGAGGAAAGTCTGAGAGGAGAAAGATGTGGTGATGGAGGATTAGATATCTACTGAAATTTCTGAACATTCTGTGCTGAAGGAGTTGCCAGGGATATCACTGTCACATAAATTAGGTTATTATAATTTATTATTTCATGGTAGTGTCTCTAGTCCTTGAAGTCCAGGATGAGACAATATAAGGCAGAGGCTGCACCTGTGACTTCTGCCGAGTGACCCTAGAAGTGGCTGGTAACACATGTTGGTCCTGGAAACTGGTGCTTTGTGTCCATATTGCTGCCATCAAGTCCTGCCTTCCCTTGCTGAGGGAAACAAAGGGACTTTTCTGATGAAGTTGGGTGTGCTGAGCGTGGAGTGTTGGGGACAGGCCATAGGGCAGGTAAAAGAGATTTGAAAATTCCGTTATCCAAGACTTTGTACTGTGACACCTGCTAGTTTACTCAGGCCAGCATCCAGCTCTGCAGAAAAGGAGACATGGAGCCTGCCTTAAGGTTTATGACATACAGTATCCAGACCCAAACCTGCAAAGTTGGAGCCCAAATATTTAGTTAAGGATCAACCTCAGCCAAAAGAGAGATCACCTGAGCACATGGATTGGCAAACCACTGTGGCCAGCTCAGGAGAAGCCAGTGACCCTGGTACAAGAGAGCCACCCTGCCAGGCAGAAATTAGTCCAAATGAAAAGAACAACAAAATTTCAAGTGACTTTTTGAGAACTGGTTTCATGCTGAAGACACAACAGCTGATGGACTTTTTTCACTAACAACTGTTTTCCATGATTTTTTTTAATGTGTTCATAGAAGCGTTGAATAGGTGGGTACTGCATGTACTGGGAACTGCACTCATTGTGTTGCCTGTGAAACAAGAAGAATACATTTATATTTCTTTGAATCAACTGTGGGTTTTGTAAATGTATTTAATGAATGAAAAAGAAATTAATTGCAGTGCTTCAAAATACAAATCATGATGCAGGTGTAGCATGTGTTTCCATAAGAAGAAATTTATACTTCAGTGACTATAAACATCTTCAGTATTTTTTAAAAATTTTGTATTTGCCTGCTATTGCTTACTACCTGCTATTTTCTAGTAAAAAAATATATCATTTATACTGGTCAAGATATATGAATTTTATATCACAGCTCTCAGATTTTTCTTTCATTTTTTAGTTAGCAATGCAATAGGAAGACATATGATGCCAAACATTTATGAAAGCAAATAGAGCAAACATGAATAGCAAGTCTTCTAATGAATAAATCTGAATAATAAATATCCCTGTGGGGTGTAGAGGCAGATAGGTTAATTCTTTCACTTGAATTTTAATCCTGACTGAAAAAAATATCAGAAGGGTTTTCACATTTAACACTTGATTATCCTTAAAACTCAGAGAAAAAGCTTTTATTTTTCATATCTGATCTACAGCTGTGTTTGATTAACAGAATCAATAAAAGGATACTTATAATGTGATATCCATAGCATCAGAGAGCATGGAGCACCAGCAGTGCTGCTCTGATTTCTGTTATAATTTGTGGCAAAATTAAGAGTGCTCATTGAGCTGGTTCAGAAATGTCATCATAAAAGCACAAGACTAACCCCCCTCTACCTCCATATCTCTTAAAACTAGCAGAGAAGTAGGGATTAGAAGTTCTATCAATCATTCTTGTCTCTTCTTTGGGCCTTATTTTGTTCTCTCTTCAGTGGTTCTTAAAAAGAAAGATAATTAAAAAGTTTCCAATGATTGAACTGCAACTGAAAACAAAACCTGATTTTTCTCTCCTAAATACAAATTCTTCTCAATTTAAGACATATTTCAGCACCATTACTTGTTAATTTTAAAGATTGCTTTTATTTTGATCATGAAAGATTGTCAGAGGAAATAAGGGAAATATAGATCTTGAAAGCACCCTAAGAAGCTATGATTTTTTTTTTTATTCAAAATCATTAAGCAGCTTATAACCTTATAGGGGAAATCAAGGTTCTATCAGCATGCCAGAGTTATATGTCCGAGACTGGATGATCTGTACCAACCTCAGCCTTGGTGAAGTCGATGTATGTTGGGAATTAGTGTCCAGAAGATGTCTAGACTGTCTAGACCTTTTCTATGATGCTACATTTTTAACCTTGTTGTTTCAAGTTGGCAGCAGAAAGGTAATTAGGATTATTTATCAATATAGAGATTATTCTTATTTCTTGCAATCTGCTATATAAAATTTGCTATTTCCTTTAAGTAGGATTGTAAATTTACTCCATGACTAACATTGTATCTAATAAAATCTTCAGAATTTGTTTCCTGAGCTATTTACAGATTGTTTTCTTCTTTTGCAAATATGGATGTCAAAATGAGATGCTAATTTTTGGCATCCAAGAAAGCACATGACTGAAGATTAACTTTTGAATTAGGCTGCGGAAATTATTACATATGTCAAATCATCCCATGACAGGGATGTTAACACCCATTGATTCAGAATTGCACTCACAAGAGTGAGATGTCAAAGCCAACAACTGAACTAGCCTCAGGATGGATAACGGCAACATATGTAGGAATGATCTAATCTCAGACGTCCAAACATGATGACAATACATTTCCTAGAAACTCAGAATGTTGTCAGGTTTTGTTAACAACAGTCAATGGTCTATAGCAGCTTAGTATCAACTGTCTCTATTAAAAAAAAAGGGATTATCAACTGTCCCTGAAAAAAAAAAAGCTTTTTTCAACCAAAAACTAAGATCAATAAGGCAAACACCAAAAATTTTATATATGCAAATACACACACACACGATTTTTTTTATTTTAAGAAGCAAAGGGAGGGAGACATTTTATTTTCATTTTGCTTGTTTTTATTTTGTCTTCTGATAAGAATATGTTTTATAAAAGTTGATTGCTTTCAAGAAAAAATGACATCTCAAAAAGTGTTTGAAAAGAGAGAACCATTCTGATAGCACTATATGAATCACAGAGGATATACCATAACAGACACTGAATAGGAAAAAAAAATGTGTGTAGTCCTGCCTGGGTTATCAGTGAGTCAGGAATACCTTTTCACAGTGACATGAAAAGCAGATGCTCTAGCTGGCACTGTCACCTATATCTTCACATAACTCCAGGCTATCCCTCTAGGTATACAACCACTTTACTAGGCTGACAGGGTCTGTCAAGCTGCTAAGTGTCTGGATAGCACCTGAACCACTAAAATTAAACTCAAAATAAATTTATGGTGGGCCATGTTGAAGGACAAATTCCTTTGGTAACTCTATGCTTGTTGACCATCTCCTTTAACAGTCTGGAATCAGTGTGGTTTTGGTATTAATGATGTGGAGCAGGCTTCTGAAATGAAGGATAAGAACAAACAAGCAAATTTTAAAATAGGTCCTAAAGTAAAAAAAACTGCAGGAAATTCCAGAGAATCAGGTGAGCAACATACTGACAGATGAGATACTGTATTGTCTTTAGGGTGATACTGCAGATCCTAAACACCTACTTGTACAAGTCAGATGGGTTCTGCTTTCCTAATTTACTATTAATGCTGTGGAATGAAGCTCTCTGCAACTGTGGTAAAAAAAAAAACAAAGCAACAAATAAGATATTATAGTGTAAAAGGATGGGACAGACTGTCTTTCTGATAGTATTATATTGTCAGTGATGTGCCCTAGATACACTATGTTCTCAATCCTGGTCAAAGAAATTTAAAAAAGAGATAAAGAAGATGTAGAAATAGGTGATGAAAATTACTAAGATTGTGGCACAATTTCTTTGATGAGAGATTGCCCAGACCAAAATGGTCTCACTTGAGAAATAGATGAATTTAAAAAGATATGACAAGACTATATAAAATACCAAATGCTATATGAAAAAGATGCAGGTATTTTTCTTTACAGTTACATTTGCTCCTAATACAAGAAAAAGTAAGGCTTCAATAAAGCTGAAAATCCACCAACATAACCCTGAGAGGGGGAGAAAATACTCAAAACTTAGTAGTTGAACTCATTGCCACATATAACCTCAGTGTTTAATTCAATATCTTTTAAGTATGTATGTATATAAGGAGAATGGGCACCACATTTTTGATGGTTTAGACATCTCTCAGATTGCAGAGAGGCCCTGAACATCTTTGCTGTCCCTCCAGCAGTAAATATAGTAAGTAATTTCACAAACTAACTTACTCACTAATGAAGACAGACTTCTCACTGTGGGAAAGGTTTTTCATCATTATCCACTGTGAATATTCCTACACTTTGGTTCCTTAAGAAATATTCATTGAAGTCTGTGTGCTCTGAGAGGCAAGATGTGGGACTGGAAGAACAATTCGGCCCAACCAAAGTCTATTCCAGTGTTTTCATGTTCCTAAAATACACATCACTGTACAACATTACATAGTGTACTGATAAAAAATGTGACTAGCTATAAAAGTGAATGTATTTACTCACTTAAAGTTAAAATTATAACTTTAAGTGTGAGGAACAATGAAGAAAAAAATGTTTCACACTTTCAAAGAAAGTAGGAGAAATAAGCTTCGTATCATCACCATATCATGCAAAACATAAAAATAATTATGAGAAATCAATGCCCAGCTCAGAAGACACACTCTGGATAGCCTTGTCAGAGATGTATATTTTCATTGAAAGATAAATGGCTCATTTGAAGAATGTATCTGCTGTTTAAAAAGCTGCTAGAGAAATTTCTGGTTTACCATATCCTTTCAATGATAAATAAAGGTCTTAAGAACCTGGCATACAATCACCAAGAATGTTCTGATAATCACCCTTCAGCAAGCAGCAGAAAACTTCATGTGATTTATATTGTTGTGAGAAACTTTTAGCTTATTCTGAAACAATGCAGAGGCCACCAAAATAGCATATGAAATGAAGTGCAAAGCAAATGAAAATACGGGAGATGAGTTTCTGAGATTGAAGCACACTCATTGAAAGAGAAAAGAAGATGTTAATATAAATGAAAAGCAATTTAGAGTTTTAATCCCATTCACATGCTGAGAAAACACTGAAGAAAATTGATTTCAGGAATCTATTTAAAAAAAGTGAAAAGAAAAAAACATCTAAACATAGGGTGACAATAAAACAAGTACACATTTCTTTCTGCAGACACACAGAGAATTGAGAGAAGGTTGAAACAGAGAAAAGCATGTAACCCACAAATGACAACAAATGGAATTGCTTTAAAATCACATCCTTCATGTAGAAAGAAAGAAAATACTGGCATGTCCCAAAGCTTATATTCAGCTCAGTACTGGTAAAAAATCTTTGAAGGTAACTAGAAAGTAAGTTCAAGGAGTTATTGAGTCATAAAAATTTTAGATAGCAAAAGAAAGCCCTAAGGTTTCAAAAAGTGACAATTTCATAACTAACATGCTCCTATTCAAAGATAATAAAAACTGAGCAGAGGGAAGCAGAAGAAATAAAAGAGAAAGTATCAGTACTTTTTAGCATGCTAATTATTAATTTTCAGTTTCTCCAAAGACCTATTCTTTTAAAAAGGTGTTCTTTTTGTATCAAAGCTGCTCATTGTCTGTTTCAGGAGAAAATTGTTGAGAAGTTTACTCCAAAACCACAGGAATACATACAAAATCCTTTTCTCCACAGTAGTAAATGAGTCCATATGTAACAAAGAGCAGTCTGATGAGCAAGTAAATTCTGCCATAGACATGCACAGTTTGGGACTGCCCAACACATTGTCTTGGAGAGGACAATCAGTCTTGTGAGAATCAAATCAGAAGTGTCATTAAGGACTGCTCTAGGACTTTATGAAGGCATAGTATTTTCCGTTTTCTGGATATCTTGGGCATTGGACTAGAAGACCATTAATGGTCCCTTCCAACCCAAATCATTCTATGATTCTATGATCTGTTAGAGATGACTTTATGGAGAGTGTGAAAGAGCAATGAACGCTGAAGAGTTCACAGTCCCTGGTAATGAGATTTCTAGTTTAAATTCTGTCTTGAAATACTTTGAGCTCTGAAATATAGAATATTATTTTGTATTGAAAATTTCTTCTCTAGATATAAAACAGAACATACATTACACTACTGAAATTACTTAAATTGTTGTTAAAGAATTTGCTAGGTTTATCTGCTCAGAAAATCAACTTGACATTTTTATTTCAAAGTAATCATAAATAAAAACCTTCAATAAATGATATTGTAAGAAGACAATAGAGAAATTGAAAAATATAAAAAATAAAGATAGTATAATTTTTTTTTTCTTGTAAGAAACATGCATTTTATCCACCAGATTCTATTTCCCTTTATGCTTTTTGTGACTATTGAGCATTTGGAAATAAAGAACATTAGCATTAGTAATGCTGGCTTGGTGACTTTTGGGAGACAAGTTTTAGGCACATTTCAATCCACTTACTTCCTTAGGCCAAATGCCTGGCTAATTCCTCTAGCTGAGGCTTGGCAGAGCTAATAAAACATGACAGCAATGTTAAAAAACAAAAAACAACCACAGCTTTTTCTAAATATCTTTTAGATATATGTAATTCTGCAATTACATATATCCAATATATGGAGCCAATGCAAATACTGGCAATGCAAAACCAGCTGATCAGAGCCTAATTTCCTTCAGGAGAGGTCTTTCTACCTATTGTCAGGGTAAGGTCATTGCTCAAACGCTGCTGAACCCTAACCGTGCATTAGATCTGGGAGTCTGAGGGGTACTCTGATATGTTGAAGGCTGATTATATGCTTATGTACTTTCTTTAAATAGAAAGCCCTTCCCAACCCTGGTATTTAAGTAGGAACTTAAAGCAGTGCTCTGTACAGGTTAGTAACCTCTCTTTCTCAAAGTTATAAAAAGTTGTATTCTAGTTTCTGTCCTTATATGGTAAAGAAAGTTTCTCTGTGGCTTCTGCTTGTTAGTGTTTGTCTTCTTCACTGGAGCATGAAGGGTTTTACTCCATTTTTTTAGGTGAAACTATATTCAGCAACGATAGTGTTTCTTATTAGCCATATCAACATTTACTTTGAGTCTTATAAACCTCATGGGTATAACGCTGGTTTTTGATGAGGAGTTCATTTATGCATCGTGTGAAAGCAAGTGCTTCCTCTCAGTGCAGTGCCTTCAGACAACGCAGAAAATTCCAGAGCTGTTTTATGGGTACGGTGAACAAAAACAAGTAGCTCAGTCCTACTCAAAATGTACTCATTATTCATCTCTTACTTAAAATCACTCTTTTCTAAAATGACGTACTTCTTACAGAGAAATCTTTTTTTCAGCATTTCATTTTCCTGCTCATGAAGCTGTCATACTGTTATAGTCCAGAATCAGACATGATATTTCACCTGAGTACAAAGATATTACTATACCTGTGGTATTATTTTCTACTCCATTGCATTTATCGTATTTCCCTCTTTGGTCATTATTTTGTTTTGGTGTGACTGACATTTGTTATCATACAACTGTTCACTATGGCAGTATGCTTGCTTTCCTCAGGTTCTTGATTTCTTGTACATGCCCTGCCTAAATAGTTTGTACTTAAAAGGGTAGTCCTCAGATCACCACTGCATGTGAACTGGGATGTGGAACAGATGTGAACTGGATGCTGTCTGGATGATCTAGAAATGGATTTTGTGAAATGAATGTTTTCACTTGAGCATTACATTTTAGCTGTGGCTGGGGCATGACTAGGGCAGAAATATGTGTTTGGTAAATATTGCATTTACTTTGAAAAAGCAGGGAACCCAGAGACTTAATGAACATACTGCTGCTTAGCTGCTGGGGCACCTGTTCTGCTTCTACTGATCTATATTCATTATTACTTTTTCTTTATAATATTCCATGGACTCTTTCTCCATTCAGATCTCCATAATGATGGTGGCCAACAGGTAATACAACATGTAGAGAAAACAGTCCTATCTTGTAGCTAAACAGGTACCAAAAGTAATTGAAGTGACAGCTCCATAGTTAAGAAAGTGCAAATTCTGACAAATGCATCTGTATTTATATCTCTACAAGCACATTTAATTCAGTGCAGTTGTGCATCTAGTTGCCTTTTAAACACAATAAATCTACAAGTTGTAGACAGCAGCAACTAGATGCTTCTGATTTAGACTGGGTACGTACATTAATATACATTTAATTTTTCCCTTTTTTCTTTTTTACTTCTGCGTTTACTTTTTTCATTAAAACACTTTAAAAGAGATAATACAATGAAACTTCTAAATAAAATATAAAAGCTGAAACAGTGATGCTTGCATTTCCTTCATCTTAATGTTCAAAGCAGGTAGCTGGCATTATTTCAAGCTTCCTTTCTTTTATGCTTCTCTCTCACTTATTTCCAAGGCAAATGTCAGCTACATGATTTTCATATTTAGTGCCCTCTGTTCCAGACCCCAGAAGATTAAGATGCTTTAGGTGGGACTTTTGTGGGACCTATATTCTTAAATCCAAAACTTCAGTTCTCAGAATCATCAAAACATTCATCAACTGAGGGTCTGCTCTGATAGACTATAGTGGATTGACCTTGGCTGGATGCCATGTGCCCATTCTCCTTCTCAGCATGGTAGGGGAAAGGAAATATAACAAAAGGCTCGTGGTTTGAGATAAGGATAGTTAAAGGTCACTCACCAGTTGCCATCATGGGCAAAACAGATTTGACTTTGGGAAATTAGTTTAATTTATTATAAAACACATCGGAGTGGGGTAATAAGAAATAAAACCAAATTTTAAAAACAGCTTCCCCTGACTCTCACTTCTTTCCAGACACAATTTCACTTCTGAAAATTCCCTACCTCCTCTCTCCTCAGCAGCGCAGTGGAACGGGAATGGGGGTTGTGGTCAGTTCATTCCACACTCTCTACGCCACTCTTTCTCCTTCAGGCAGAGGGCTCCTCACACTCTTTCCCTGCCCCAGTGAGGAGTCCCTCCCACAGGAGACAAGTGTCCATGAACTTCTCCAATATGAGTCCTTCCATGGAGTGCAGTTCTCCACAAGATGCTGGAGCACGAGTTCCTTTCAAGGCATGCAGTCTTTCAGGAACAGACTGCTCCAGTGTGGTTTCCCCAATGGAGTCACAATTCCTGTCACCAAACCTGCTCCACCATGGGCTCCTCTCTCCATGGGTCCACAGGTCCATGAGCCTTTTCCAGCATGGGCTTCCCACAGGGTCACAGTCTCCTTTGGGCATCCACTTGTTCCTGTGGGGGATCCTCCACAGGCTGGAGGAGAATATCCACTCCACTGTGGACCTCTGTGAGCTGGAAGGGGGACAGCTTGCCTCATCATGATCTGCATGGTGGTCTGCAGTGGAATCTCTGCTCCAGTGCCTGAAGCACCTCCTCTCCCTCCTTCTTCACTGACGGTGTTTGCAGGACTGTTCTTCTTGCATATTCTCACCTATCTCTTCTCTGGCTGCAATTGTGCAGGGTTTGGCTTTTTTCACCTTCTTAACTCTGTTATCCCAGAGGTGCTACGGCTGTTGCTGATGGGCCCAGCCTCAGCCAGCAGTGCATCCATCTTGCAGCTGTCATCCTCCACAGGCTGCAGGTGGATCTCTGCACCCCTATGGTCCTCCAAGGGCTGCGGGTATATATGTAGTGTATCTATCTGGAAGACTGGAACACTTCTAAAGAACTGAACATAGAGAAAACTGATTCTATATAAAATGCTCTCTCAGTAGGTGGGAGACTTGGGTTAAATTCCCCCAACAAATACAAGAGACTAATCCCCACACTTGGTGTGCTCAGGGGGCTACAGGCCCTAATATAGGGCCCTTGATTTCTCTCTTTGATGCTGCGGTGCCCTAGATTGTAGTACGCTTTTATCACCATGAACTTCTGTGTCTTTACCACTGTCATCTCCTTATGCTCCACTACCACAATGTTAGCTCCTCAGTTACTCTGTTTGTGCAACACTTAAAATTTCAGGGTTTCTGAAATTCCTGTCTCTTATTCTTGGTGCTGTTAATTGATCAAAGAAAGAAAAATGAAGAAAAAAAAGAAAAAATTATACATAGCAGAGCTGATATGAAACATTTCATTGCTACACATTTCAGTCCTATAAAGTAGTCATGATATAACAGTGGTATTCACTGGACAGATAATTTGCTTTCACTTTTGATCCAGAGTGGGAATTATCCCAGTATTTTTTGTTATGAAGTCCATGACAATTCAAGTAATTCTGATTTCACTTTATTCTGAAAACCTTTGTCCATCAAACCCAGGAATGGATGGAATTTTCCAACTAGTTCTGATTGGCTTTTAATTTTTTAAATACAAGAAATAAAGAAAAAGGAATCATAGAAGTTTAAAGATGTTTAACCTAATACTAGCTTGAGAGTAGTAGTTTGAGCACGACTGGATGCCAGGTACCCACTAAAGCCATTCTCTTACTCCCCTCTGCAAATGGGCAGAGGAGAGAAATTATAATGCAGGGTTTCATGAGTTAAGATAAGGACCATGAGAAATCCCTTATTGATTTCTGTCATGGGCAAAACAGACTCCAATTGGGGATATTAATTGAATTTATTACTAACAGAATCAGAGCTTAATGAGCTTAAGAATAAGAAATAAAATAAAACTTAAAGACACCTTCCCCCCACACCACATCCCTCCAAGTTCTACCTCCTCCTCCCCAGTGATGCAGTGATGCAGGGAGATGGGGAATGAGGGTTATAGTCAGCTGTTGTTTCTGCCACTGCTCAGAGAGAGGAGTCCTTCCCTTGCTTCCTGTGGGGTCCCTCCCACAGGAAACAGTCCTTCACAAACTGCTCCAGAGTGAGTCTATCCCATGGGCAAGAGTTCTTCACACACTGCTGCCACATGGGTCACTTTTCCATGGGGTGCAGTCCTTCAGGCACAGGCTGCTCCAGAGTGGGTTTCCCACAGGCCACAGGTCTTACCAGGATATCCTGCTCCAGCATGGTCTCCTCTCCCCACAGGTCAGCAGATTCCTGCCAGGATCCTGCTCCAACATGGGCCTCCCATGGGGTCACAGCTTCCTTCCAGCATCCACCTGCTCCAGCATGGGCTCCTCCACAGGCTGCAGATGGATCTCTGCACCCCTTTGATCCTTCATGGGATGCAGGGGCACAGCTGCTCCACCAGGGTCTTCACCACGGGCTGCAGGGGAACCTCAGCTCCGGTGTCTGGAGCACATCCTTCCCCTCCTTCTGCACTGACCTTGGTGTCTGCATTGCTGTCCACATGTTCTCACTCTGCTCTTCTCTGGTGGCCGTCTTCATGTAACCCTTAACTTTTTTTTTTCCTCTTCTTAAATATGTTATCACAGAGGCGTTACTATCACTCCTGATTGGCCTGGCCTCAGCCAGCAGCAGGTCCAGCCTGGAGCTGGCTGGCATTGGCTCTGCCAGACATGGGGGAAGCTTCCAGCAGCTTTTAATGGAAGCCTCCCCTATAGCCTCGTCCCTCCCCCAAAACCTGGCCAAAAAAACCCCAATACATAGAGTCATCCAAGTCCGCACTATTCTCTTCAACTGAAAGAGATAAATAAGTGAAAGGCACTTCTCAGGATTCTCCTCTGAGTTTAGCAACAGAGGAAAGAAAAAAAATCCTTTGCTAGAGTTACTAATAAAGACATTCCACTGGGAATTTTAAAAGAACAAGTTCGTATATTGAAATTGTACATGGGCAAACCCCTATTAAAACAAAAAGAAAAGCTTACTAAGCCTGAGTGAACCACAGCTCATTAGAAGGTATAATTTGTAATTTCTTTGTAAGGGTTAAGTTTCTATAAATGACTTGGAGCCAAGAAAGTATTTAAGACCTCCCCTTCATTGTTGGAATGGTAGCCAGAAAGTTCTCAGGGAAAGCTTTCCATCTCTAGCTGGGTTCTCCAACCTCCAGACAACAGCAGCAGCAGCAGCAACAACAGCAGTAGTAGTAGTAGAGGTGGTGGTAGTAGTAGTAGTGTCCCTGTTACACAGTGGGCACGAGGGCAGAAAAGTTGACATGACAACATTGGCAGAGCAACTGCATAAGACCATGGAAGGTGTACAGCATGTCTCTGGTGAAGTGTTGGCAGTGGGGAGAAAGCGGTTGGCAAGGGTAGCCTCTGAGAGAATAAGCCTTGACTGGCCCCATGCAGGACATAGCCATAACAACCAACACATCCATCTCAGGGCAAAACTGAGCCCATCAGCCAAGCCAGTGGTGCCTCTGGGAAAACATATTAAAGAAAGGGCATAAAATGTTGGCTAGGCAAAGGAGGAGAAGAAAAACCAAGGTGAAAACCAACAGAGGTCACACCAGGTCAGAGCAGAAGCTGCTTCAGGTACAGAAGTGGAGTTTTACTGAGAGAGACTACAGCCCATGGAGGACCTATTCTGGAGCGGGGTCATCCTGAAGGACTTCAGCCCACCCTGGAGCAGGGGAAGAGTGTGAGGAGAAAGGAGTCCTAGAAAGAGGTGGTTATGGGTGGTAAAGGCCACCCTCTGTGCCAGTCACCAGAGGGGAGAGGAGTCGATAGTGAAAGAGTGCAATGAACTCTGGGAAAGGGAAAAGGAAATGTGTTCTTTAAATGTTTATCTTTTTGTTTCTCACTACCCAAATCTATTTTAATTGTCATTGAAGTAAATTTTCTCCATGTTGAGCCTGTTTTGCCCCTGACGTTAACTAGTAAGCAGTCTCTCTTACTTTATGTCAGCTAACAAGCTTTCTTATCTTAGTTTCTTCTTAGTTTTTTAGGAGGGAAAGGGAGTAAGTGAGTGGGTGGACCAAGACCAGCACACCACACATGGTCAGCAACACATATGCATGATATGTATTGATCTCAGCCAACTCTGGATTCTTCAGAACAGGAGTGAGAGGGAGAGACTCAAGAGAGAGTTCAGAGGCCACCAAGATGTTGAAGGGTCTGGAACATCTCTTCAATAAAAGGCTCAGGAAAATCCTACCATACCTGAAGGGAGAGTACAAAGAAATGGAGCCAGGTATTTGCAGCTATGCCTTTGACAGGACAAAAGGCAATGGGCACACACTGAAACATAGGAGGTTCCCTCTGAACATCAGGAAAGACTTTTTCACTGTGAGGACAACGATGCCCTGGTAAAAGTTGCCTAGAGAGGTTCTGAAGTCTCCATCCTTGGAGTCAGACATTAAGAAGCTATCTGGACATGGTCCTGGGCACGTATGTCTAGATGGACATGCTTGAGATGAGATATGAAGTTGAATGAGATAACTTCCAGAAGCTCCTTCCAACCTCAGCCAGTCTATGATTCTGTGTAAATACCAAAAGGTGAAAAAGACAATTTTGTATTTTCTAAAAATAAAATGTGATAGGACATGAAATCATCATGATAGGTTATTATAGAAGCTCAACAGAAAGGCATTGCTTTGCAAAAGAAATGTTGAGCTATGGCTTAACTGAAATCTCTGTATATACATATTGACTCAGAAGAAGTTATAAATGCAATGATTTTCCAGAATTATACTTAGCATTATACAAGAATAGAGGGAAAAAATGGTCATTTCCACATTCTTAGGACATTTAAATATTATTTCTAATTTAACCAGGCGAAGTGGTATCTATCACTTTGTAAAAGTCTGTAGTTAATCATCTACATCTCTCAGTTTCACCTGCCTCTTCTTAATTTACACTACAAGCTGATAACAGATCTTTGTCATCATTACTGAACATGCTTTTACTTTTATATAGTCTCCACAATTTTATCTAACATGAATAATAAACTAAATGAACTATAATTTCTTTGCTTATATAGCATACCCAGTGAGTAATATAGTTCATCAAACTATCAATTAATACAGTATTACTAGATGTCACCTCTCTCTATAAATTTTTTGTCTTTCAACACATTTGTCACCAAATTAGAAAACAAAATGAAGTAACGCATTCCAGTTGTCACTGACATTTTGCATTGCACTTCAATCTCACTGTAACTCCACTACTTTTTTTGATTCTTAGGCTTTCTGCTATTTCCCATTTTCATACAATTACATAAATCATGTATTCACTTAGAAACACCATGGATTGAAATTACGTTACCTGTGTTTATTGAATTCATTTTGAAAGCAGAGCTTCTCCAAGCTTACACACAAATTAATATTAAAGACCACACTCCCTTTCCTCCATCTTCATTGCATTAGTCTTCCCTCCTATCTCCCTATCATTGGTGACCTGTAGTTTTCACCTGTATTTTTGAATCACATACGCTATTTTTGTGTCTTGTTTTTTTCTACATGGAACTTGGCTAGACTTCATCCTCCGAGGCCCATCTCTTTAAATACTTAGGCACAAGTCTGCATGTGAGTTAGTTACCTAATAAAATACTGGCATTTTCACGGCTGTCATTTCAGATGTCTATTTTGCTCTGGAATATTTTTGCGAATCTATGCAGGTGCTGATGTTGCCTCATAACTAATAAGCGTCTTGGAGCCTTAATTCAAAACTGAAAGCAAGTGGGGCAATTTAGAGGCAAAGTATGTATCAGATGAGTGAGTCCTAATTCATTGGCATGCTGAGATCAAGCTTGCTAAAAGCTGTTGGCAAAGCTTGTTTTAGGGTGCTAGAGGATCAGGAGAGTTTATGGAATAAATGTAATACATGATATATGTTATTATCTACTACTACACAGGTTATTGTATATTATATACTGTTTTTCCAAATTATAAACACCAGTCAAAAGATTATCTACCCTGAGCAAGTTTGAACCAACAGCATCTAAAATACAGTTGGCCTTGAAAGAGCACAGAAGTTAGACTTAATTTGGCTTAGTTTAAGGGTGGTGAAATTTAAATTGCATTTTATTCTATGGGGTCGTTTTCCAACATATTTGACATCCTAACAATTTCATTTCAAATATCTTCACTACAGTGCAGTGAATCCTGAATGTTGACCCCAACTGAAGCCAAATTTTATAGCTTTGCTGCTGTTATTGGTAGGAGTAGGATTATAAATCACATTTTCTAAGCATGTGAGACATATTTTTCTGTAGTTTTAGGTTTGTTAATTTTAGATGTTTTCTGCTCTCATTTACCAAGTTTGGGAAACCACACAGGCAAAAAAAAGTATAACAAGAATGTTCAAAGTGTGAATTTAGTTTTTACGCTCTTAAGGAATCTGTCATTTTACTTACAAGACATGTAAATCTAACCCTAGAAAGTACCCTTTCCTTCTTGTATGACACTAGAGAGGAGACCATGCTGGCTGGAAAGTCTCCTTTTTCTTTTTTTTTCTTCTTTTTCTCTTTTTGTCTATAAAAACATTTTGACACAAATTAATTAATCTTAAAAAGATTAAGAGCAGCTCATACCTAGAAATATTGCTACATTTGTTGGATCTTGGGATGGAGATAAAGTAGCTAAGGCTCACAAACTGAGTTTGAGAATTGTCCAAGTATAGTGCCAAAGGCATGCGCTTAACAAATCCAATACAAAAAGTGAGTACAAAAAAAATGAAGACTTCGTGACTTTGTGTCCTGAGGCATGTAGCTTTACCTTCTGGAGTATCAAATATTAAGCACCAAAAATGAAAGAAATAGCATATACTTACTACATCATATATTTCTGATAAGGAAACTTATCACTGACTACTTCAGAATGTCTTACTTTGCTTGGATATTTGAATTGAGATTCAGAATGAGAGAGTAGAAAGAAAAGAACAAAAATTTCTCTGTATACGTGAATAGGGAATAATTGTTAAACTAAACTAAACTAGTAAGGTGAGTTTAAACTTAACTAAAACATAAGTAAGCCTTACGTAAACCATCAGAAGTCTTAAAATAGCATTCTTCTTGGTCCACAACACATAAATGGTCTGAAAAATAATGCTCATTATAGCTTGAAAGCAGCTATCTAAGGAATGCTGAACTATTTTATGGAGCAGCAAATGCCAAATGGAGATTCAGGCTTGGAAGCACAACTACCATTTGCATATAAGTGACTTGCAGAGTCACCACTGGTCCTGCACATAAATGGCATTTTCTATGAATGTGGTAGTTAGGCATTTGAAAATCCCATTTACCATCATGCCTCAAACTTGTTGGTTAATCATGTCTTTAAAATAAATTAGGCAAATCCATTTTCTGCTGCACAGATGTTCTGACAAAAATGAAGGGTGAGTCACAGTCTAGTTGGAAATTTGTTCCATATCTTTTTTATGATCCATTATAGAAAATTGTTGGTTCCCATTCATTTGGAACTATAACTATTCAGTGTTACACTTGGTGGAGGGAGGAGCTATGTTTCATTTTAGTAGATGGTGGAAGCAGAGGATAAACAGGAGCATACAGGATGTCTCTTTAGGCTATCTCTTCAGGTCTGTTTATTGCTTGAAAAAGTTTTTAGATATATTAATTAATTCAGGATACAATTTATTCATCTTTATCACTCTCCCTTGGCACACCTCTGGTGGCAGAATCCTGGTTTTTATGGGGAAATCACATTCTAAGTTAGAGGCCTCAGTGTGAAATAGTGTCATAGCCTTTCTCTTTCTGAATGCAAATAATGACAGACATGGAATATAAACTATTTTTAAATCTCCTTTCACTTCCCCCAAGAAATACCTTTCTTTTAAGTCTTGCTGGAGAAAGTGATGTAGGGGTGTATCTAGGAAATAAAAATGGGAGACAAGACCACAAGTCATGGTGAAGAGTCAATGGCAGCAATGACCTGTTTCTTGTATCTGAGACAGAACTCTACATTGCAAAGTCTCTGCATTTTAAACACATTCGAAGCTGAAGTCCCACTGAAAATCTCCTGCCTGGCCCTCGCCTCCTCCTGACCTGTCTCTATCTCTGAACCGATGCTTGCCTGGATGTGCTCAGGCTCTCCTGGAGCTTAGGCTAACCCAGACAGTACAGGAACAGTGGTCACACCACAGGAGCTTTAGGAACATAAGATTGTTACCTAATCAATGACAGCATGCATCCAGGGGGGTAAATGGCAGGCTACTACAGGGGAGGATGTGCAGCAGGTTTACTGATTAAGTCTGAAGCATGATTAACCCCTATCTAGATCCATAGGAGCTTGTTTTTCTTAACAAGATTTCCATGGGGTTTGATTTCATCACTGTTGCCCTTCTGAAGGACCTTTCAGAGTTATTAGCTGTCTTCCCTGACAGTTTCCCAAATCATTTATGTCAAGCTTAAAGTGAAGATCCTTGCTTTTAATAATGTCTCCTCTGTCACTCTGTCAGGGAAGTCTGCATCTTAAGTAATTCTCTGATAGAGGTTTTCATGCAATACTGTTATTCACAATTAATAGAAAAAAACTTCAAACTGTGTTTTATCTAAAAGCAAAACTCAACAGTTTATGGCTGGATATTGACATCAGTAAGGTTGAAGTTGAAATAATTGAAAAATTTTTAATGTCAGGATAATTAGCCATTCAAATATGTCATCAAAGAAATTCTGATCTATTTTTTCCTGCATTTGTATTTATTTTTTGTCTTCCATATTTATACATATTCATTTTTGTCTCCCATGTGTGATTTCTGTCTTCATTGTAGCATACAACCTCAAAGGCTTATTTGATTTATCACATAAATAAAAATTTACCTAAATATTTTGTGATCTAAGATCCTCTAATTTTTCTGGTGCTATTATTCTTTAAACTATCAGTCTTGGTTGTACAAGTTGCAAATCTCAATGCCACTGAGATGTGCCAGGAAATAGCTTTTTGTTTTTATAGTTTATAAATTCCAGTGCAATGGATTCCTTGTCAAGCTTATGAAAAATGGTGTGATCTCTAACTCCCTGTTCACATCTAAGATAATTCTTCAGTGGATCTGACTTGAGGTATACCTGTAGCTTAACAGGATGTCTAGACAGGCTGCCACCCAACCACTGCTAACCATGTAAAGTAAAGGGCTCACCCAGTGCAGGCATGATTATATTAGATTCTGTGTTTCATGTTGTGCAAGTCAGAAGAGGAAATGGTACAGGGGAAATATTGTTACTGCTTGTCTTCTTATACCTCACTTTAAATAATTAATTACTGTTATCTGCTCCATGTGATTTACTGTTACTATTTTGTGCTACGACAATGTCAAGAGGTCCCCAATAGGTTTGAGGACCCACAGAGCTATATGCTATGTGCAGGTGCACATAGATTATCTCTGAACTTGAGTTTCTCCCCAGAAACAGGGATTATAAGAGAGCTGTAGTCATGGAAAGCAAGTTATCTTGCTCAGAATCACACATAAAGATGGACCAGAGTTGGAGTTGGATCTAAAGGTATTGTCTTACCTGAGAGAGCCAAGTCTGCTCTGCGTCCCAACTTTACAGATGTCATCTCTCAGCTTCTTATGAGTTCAAATCCATCAGTTAACATAAAGTATCTGATATCGTTTTAGAAGCACAGTTTCCCAGTGGCTCTCCCATGACACATCTTAATTCTTTATAGCAGTGAGATATCACACCGGGGTGAGCAAGGTGAATTTTCACACATCTATCTGAAAGTGAACACATCAAGAAGCAACTAAATGAAACATCCCAAGAGGAAGAGAATGGAAAGACCATTTTCTTCCCAGTTATTCTGTTTGTTGTGACAATTTGCATTTCCCTGGAACGCATCCAGATGACAAGGAATGTAGCTGACTTTATTACACATGACAGAAAAACATCATGAAGACTAACTCATTTAAAAGCCTTTGGCCTTTATCTGTTGTTCTTTTCATTTACATTTTTTCATGAGATTGCCTGCCTTGGAGGCTCAGCCAGTGCCTAAAGGGACAGCGCACTACAGGGCTGTAGGGAGTACAGGGAACAAAGGGAGGAAAAGTAAGGAGCTTTTAGAAGTAAGAACCTCTTTAAGAAAAAAGCAAAGAACACCTGTCCAAACTAAACCTTAAAAGCCTTTTTTTTCCTGGGTATGAAACCTGTAAGTATGTAAAGATGTGATTGTTCCTATGAGCTCCCCAACCTTTCTCTGAAGTATCCAGTTGCTTCAAACATCATCTAGCTTGAAAAACTTAATTTTCCTCACTTTTTCTCTTAGCAGCTTCTCCCCCCAGGAAAACTAGCTCCACTTTTTTGGGGCTACATAGGTAGCCTTAAATGTCAGGCAGACACCCAGGGTGCCACACTGTAGCGCCCCTGTATATACTACGTGGCCCCTTCTCGCAGCCAGTCCAGATATATCCTAACCCTGTCATTCACAGCCTATTTATTCACCCCAGCAACATCCTTTTAGTGACAGTTTTGTTCCCGGATTGTTTTCTCCCTTTTTCTTGTTGCCAATACAGCAATGCCACAGTCAGTGCAACTGCTGATGCATCACAGGATTGGAAAACACTTCTAAAACCCTTGGTGGCACTTGCAGTGCTTTCTGTCAAGTTTTTGAACTCAGTTCTTATATCTATCTGCTTCTTCTTCCTTCCCTGTCTTGCTTTGCATCCTCAGGAAAGGGACAAGTGTCTTGTAGAGCACTGCAGTGGCCAGGATCTTCCGAGGCTTCCCCCACAGTGTGGCATGTGGCTTGTGCTGAAAGAAAAAGGTTTTAGTCTGGAGAGATGAAGGATGCCAAGGGAAACTGCATAACACAACATAGAGGAAGTCAAGAAAATCTATCAAGCCTGGGAAAGCAAGTCTTCCTGTGAAGCTGAGACACTACCTGATTTGAATTTCTTCTGCTCATTCAGAAAAGTTATTTCCAAGAAGTAAAATCCTCTAAAATATAATTTCCTAAGTATTTGCATATGGTATGCTTCATCAGACTGGGTTTATATGCTAAATAGAAGGACTTCTAATAGCAATAGAAATTAAAAAAAAAAGATTTTTTTTTGCTTCTGCTATGCTTTGATTTGGAAGACGGGTTATTCACAAAATATGACCAGTTTTGTCACTGGCCTTCATTTGCTTTTTATAACAAAATGTATGTTGGGATGATTAATTCAGTGATGATGCAAGGCTTCTCAGAAATGTATGCAAATTGAGTTTCCCATCTCTTCAAATAAGGTTTCTGGTTAGGACTGTGGGTGGGCAAATCCTGCCTTGGGAACAAGAGAAGCAGGAAGGAAGGAGAGAGCTGGGATGTTTTTTGTGATGGTGGTCACTAGATTGTCGTTCCACTTACTACAAAACGAGAGCTTCAAACTTTGAAACTTCCTTCCTAATGGGGAATGCCTTTATGGTCTGTATGCCTGAAAATAAATTTGGTTAAATTTCCTTCCATCTGTGTGCTTCAAATGACTGACTATAATCTGAAAGTGTCAGAACTTACCAGAGAAATAAAATTGTAGAAGGATTTTAGGGCTGTGACCACCCAGCTGAATCCGCACTGCAGTACGGGAGCTACAGCCACTGAGGCAACAGTATATCGTGTAGCTGCCAGCTCCCTAAGGGGGCATACAGAGCTGTGCCAAGGGGCACGCAAGGCTTTACTGAGGTCCCTGGCTCAGCCTCCTGCTACAGAACGGATGTAGCTCAGGGGACCAGACGTGAGCCGAGGGAAGTCAGAATAGACTTAGCTGTAGCCAAAGAGTCCTGCAGCAGCAGGCACCATCCCAAATGCCCCCACTCTGTCTATGGCTCTGGTAGCAGTGGCCAGAACTTGGCTTCCAGTGCTCTGGCTGGAGTTGTGCATATCCTTATGCTCATGGCAGTTTGTTGCTCCTGGCAACTGCCAGTCTACCAGTTTCACACACACACACACACACACATATATATATATGTATATTGTGTTTGTATTTGTCTTGTAGCGTTATTTAAAATATTAAAAGAAATAAAACTAAACCTGAAATGACTAACAAAAATTCAATCAACAGTTCTGGCAAGGTTTTTCACATCTACACAGCCATGTAATGAATTTGCATCATCCACACATGGTTGAATTTGCCTTCTAACTGTTTTTAAAGCAACACAAAATTTGAAGTGGTTCTTTTTATTATTTCTGGGTATCACCAGTAACACATGTAAAAAGTCCTGCTGACTTCAATGCCTTTAGTTTTTCCTTCTTAAGTTAGTAATGAAGGTTAGACATAGAAATAAAGTTCAAACACCCTAAAGCAAAATTACACCTGCTCAGCACCTATACCTGATACTTTTAATCTTTTCTCACCCTCAAAATTTTTTCTACATAGTCTGATCACTTGTGGTGCACCTGCGGTTTATTACATTTGTCATGTTGTTTCTGTACAGTTCTGTAACCCCTTGTTTATCCCTAAATGGACTGCTTGGTCATCCCCCTTTTTCTTCCCATATAATTGTACATTCCTGTTCTGTATCCTCCTCCTAATTATCCTAAACCCTTCTCCTTGTCCAAAGTTATTCCATCCCAAAACCATACTTGTATCCTGACTCTGCCTACCCTTCCAGAACTTTCCATGTCAGTCCTGCTTACTCGACAGCTAATAGGTTTGAGTTGCACGCCGCTGGCTTCTCTATGATGTAACCCCTTCCTAAACCCTCCTTACCTTGACACTCATAGGTCCTTTCCCACTCTCCTCCCCCTAATTTTGTCCCCATATTTAAACCCCTGCACAAAGCTAGCAAATGCTCTCTGTGGTTGGCTTTTCCAGGGGTCAGTCTCCCCAATAAACTGTTTTCCTGTTTTCTAACCACAAAGAGTCACTCTTAATCCCTTGCCCTCCAATAGCTGTGCCCAGAACACCAAAGGCAAAGAGGTTGAGGAGAAGGCACTCTTCCTCTGAGCCTTAGCCGCCTCCGAACTTGTCGTCTCCTGGTGAGAGACCTTGAGTTCTAAGGTGGCCCACTCCTGCCCGGTGCCCCTCAGCTGGATGACTGAAGCTAGGAGTTTTGGGTCCATCCCTGAGGCAGGCACCGTGGCAATCACTTTCATGATCTCTTGCTTTTTCTGGGGCAATATTTGAAACAGAAGGGTTTCCAAGGTGCAAAACACTTTTCTTAACTGTTTGTGTTTGCAATGGAAACTGCTTTGGCATTTTTCCTCACTGTGTTTAAAAAGAAGTAATTCAAACATAAAACAAATAAAAACCAAAATCCAATAATTAAGCATCTCAGAGATTAAGAAATTACCATAGAGAAAGCCATGGACCACTGTGTTACTTATGGTGGCATATTAGTCTTAGCTAATTCTGAATGAAAGTCAACTAGAATGAAGGTACCAGAGAAAAAGAAAGCAACAGAAACTAAACATTGGAAAGTATGATCCTAGGCAGCCAAGAAAAATGACTGGATTAGCATGGAAAGCTCTCAAGGGAAAAACAGTGAAATAGTTAGGCAAGAGTTAACAATGATACTTAAGGAAGCACAGTGATAAAACCCCAAATAATCCTTGAAAAATAGCTGACCTCAAACAGTTCTATGGAATGTTCTGTTGCTTTCATCTGCCATTCATCTGTTTACATTAAGGTCTTACAATTTTTTGTTTCCACAGAAGGAAAGCTGAAGTAGTCTTCGTATTGCATTTAATTCACAAAGCATATCAATTGTTGTGCTCGATAATATCTCTTTAATCAATGTGTCATGTGTATTTGGCTAGCCCATGCAATAATTTACTTCCTATTGTTTCGAAGATTGGTTGCACTTCTTGATGTAACATCTGCTAGAAGCTTGTCTCTGCAATTTTGTCTCTTGTGAGTTCCGACACATTTCACATTTTGCAGTCAATCATTTGAAGCACACAGATGGAGGAACCAATCAATCTGATTTTAGATAATATTGGCCATAATGTGGAACCCATCAGATGATAAAAAAATCCCAGGATTTTAGCAATTTATTGTGCCATATTGGAGACTATAACATAATGACCAACCATCGACATAATCACAGTGTCACTGAATGTTAGAAAAGTTTAGGGCAAAAAGAGATGTTAAAAATTTTTGTGTCACTTAAAGCAGGTTTAGCATCAAAGTAGGATGAGGAGACTCATTGTCTTGCTTGGACTCTCAGATATTCTGCCATGACTTGATCTCTGTGATAATAAGGAAGGAACATGGACTTCAATAGAAGAACAACCACCACCTTTTCAATCCCATTTGCATTGTTTTGCAAAAAAATTTGAGACTGTCTCAAATCCAGATCTGCTTGATGTCCACAGCTCCCAGAAGCATACACAAGCAATGTGTCTGTCCACCTCTGGACAGAGCAAGGTATAAAAGCATATCTTGAATTCCTGCATTACAGATAGAATGGCTATTCTATACCTGACAAAGTGGATTCCCTATTTCAGACACTACAGTGTCTTGATGCATCAGGGTCACAGGACACCCTGTCACACACAGGGTCTGACACTACTGCAAGACAACACGGGATTGTAGACAACTGGACTGATCTGCTGCAGTGAGGTAGCTCACATGAACACCGGTTAAGAAGTGTCCGAAGGTTTGGCCTGTCAACAGCTATTTTCATAAAAGAAGAAATGTAGCTTAAAGAGCAGACTGCAGGATGAGGAACTTTAGAGTGTGTGAAGCTGCAGCTTGATCTTCAGACAGCCTGTAGTCAGGAGTAACACAGGCTTGTCATGTAGACCTACTGCCTAGCAAATAGTCCTCTGCTGCATGTAAAATGTGCTTTTCCCACTCATACAATTTTTACCTTCCACTTTCCTCCAGTTTTTGCCCATGTTTAAGTTTTATTTGCATTCTACTTCCCCTAATTCAATAGGGAAAAAATATGTATCATTATTCCTATCTTTCATGCAGCTTCTTCTTGAAGCAGTTTATGATTATGCAAAAGTATAGCAAGATGCTTACACATTACCTCAGAAATGGGGAACTAGATTGGGGCACTCTGCCTTCCTATGCTTGATATTTTCCTTACCTAGCAGCTCAGACTGTTATCTGTGCCAATAACCAGTTTATACTTCTGTCCAATCAACTGCTGTATGAATCCTCTGCAACTCCACAGGATGTCTTTATTGCTGGGTACTCAGATTATGGAAACTGCCTTCTGCTCAGAGCCCTCTTCTTCCTGGAGTCACAATTTTCAAGTGTGTTTAGACCTGATGTTTTATTATCAACATCTGCTAAAAGCAATTGTTTAATGATATCACACAAGTTCACCAGAATTTTGAACATTCTAGTAATTCTCCTGTCATCCATTTACATCTAACAATTTAATTATATTTCTTTCCCCTTTCTTATTGTCTTCAGAATATCCTAAGCCATCTATTAGAAATTCCAAGGAGAGGTCCACTAACTATATAATCAATACAGTCCTTAGTCCTTCTTGTATCTAGAAATTGGGCTTTTCTTTTAGAATCTCTTAAATTAGTGATATTGCTTTTTTGTACATATGAAAAAACTTACTATTAAATTATGAAATTAGGCTATAGTTTGCAGAAGGTCACTATATCAAATGGGGCACAGCCCACAGAAATATTTCATTGCAAACTAGTTGTCTTTTAATTCTCCATGTTATTACTCCAAGTTAGTGGTTTAGAAAAAGTTAAACTTATCCAGATGTGCACAGGAGGATTCATTCTACTTTCATTTCACTAGATCAGCTAAAAACTTGGTAATTTTCCAGACAAATGTTTCCAAATCTGGAAACATTTACAAACCTATTTCTATGATGACCACATAATACTACCTTGCAATCCAGCACAGAACAAGCCCAAATCTATCTGAGTGGGGATAGTCTTCACCTAAAGCATTGACAGCCTTGGAAACCTACTGAAGGCTTCTGTCACGTTTGCTGTTGAAGCATTCACTAGCTTTAGAAACAAAAAGAAATTGTTTTGTGAATAGGGACCAGAAGAAATGATTCAAGAAGGCTGCCTGTTTTGTCTGCCTGTGACTCTTTAAGAGATGTCTGTTCAGAACCACAGCATTGACAAGACCAGAGAAAGACTCAGTCCAGACAGCTATATTTTGAGTGTGCTAGATAGGAAACAGTTGTGGTAGCAGTGACTGTCAACCTATTAAGCTGGCAAGATCATCTCCCACTCAGCTAAATGCTAAAATCATTATGTGTTAAAGTATGCATCTCCACTACCTCCTCTCTGAATAAAATATTCCTATACATTTTTTTAATGAAAATGGAAAATTACTTTCCAGCAGGGGCAGGCTTTGACATTGAGTGGGACAGAAAGTGACTCTGACTCAGTAATTAAGTTCCAGGGAAGAAAGATGAATTTAAATAATACCCGAATTCAGCATTATGAGTTAAATAGCTCTACTGACCTTCCTGGGCAGCTTAAAGATTTTTTCAGCTGCCCTCTTGAGAGATCTAACTCTTTCATGTGCATGTAGGATTTATGGTTTTGAAGCTTGAATTGAAGTCCAAGGAATAGACTCAGAGAAACCTATATTCTCTCTTTTCAGATACATTTAATTATCTACTGACTCTTTCAGATTTCTCTGGGAACTTATTTTTTGTTGAGATCTCTTCCCATTCTTCCCAGTGTTTATTACTGAAGGTCTGTACCCTCATTGTATCACCTGTGAGATGTTGTCTACATTTAATGCACACTGTAAGGTTTTTGCAGCATGGTATTTTCAGCCTAGAACAAGAATAATTTGGTTTATTAATCTTGGAAAGTATTTTGAGAACAATCAACAGTCTCATAGTTGACACACTATGCCGACCTAGTTAAATGTAAAAAAATACAATTCATGCTGTAGTTAGGATCTTTCCTTTAAAAAGATGCCACAGCCAATTGCTCTCCTTCTTTCTAGACCACTCATGCCAATCCTACGTATTGCTCCCTGCTGTAGTAAAGAGGAGTTTTGCAAAATGAAAGCAAGAGCACGTCGTAAATTCCTTCTCCTTTTGCTCAGTATCTTGCTAAAACTTTCTCAACAAGTTTAGTTTCCCAACAGGTAGAACTACTTTCCCAACACAGGTAGAATAAATGAAAACAGACTTCCCAGCTGTGTCCCTAGCTGTTTTTTCTTGTTTTTTCAGCCGTCCTTATTTCACCAAAACCAGCCTTTTCTAACAGCTTTTATTAATAGACAATAAGGACAATGATTTAACTTACTGGTTATTCTCCTTTGGCTTTTAAACAGCTCTGGAATTATCACAGTGAGGATATTTTTTTCTGGATAGAAGTAGATGTGTGTCAAATCTTCATGCAAATGAGTTTGTTAGGTTTGTGTGGTTACCAGCACCAGGAGGAAATGGCTTTAACGAGAAAAGAAGCTATATAATACAAGATAAAGTGTTTCATTAAGACTAAATGTTATTGTTCAGATATTATTGCTGGAGAACTTGGATGAAAGGAAGAAGTTACTGTCTTGTGACTCAGTAAACCTAAAATCCCTAAATTGGGGAGTTTAGGGAGTTTCAGTCATTCATCCTAGTTTGCCTGGCTGAAGATAGCCAGTTTGTTTTGACATCAATGCCTTATAATGTGCTATGTCTCTGTATATTTGTACTGTGAAAATTCACATTTTTCTTTTCTTATCCTTCATTTCTAGCTCAGGAAAACCATCACTCAAAACTAAAAAGAAAATTTAATCTACCTTAATTCCCTGTTTTATTTTATACTTCTAGCTGAAAAGCTATTTTAATTTCTAGCTGTAGGTGGGTGAAACCAAGAATCATGAGAAGTCTTACCAAAATTAAGTTGTTTGGGGAAGGGAGGGAGAAGGAAGGAGAGATAAAAGACCAGGGCAAGAGGTGATGCAGGAAGCTGCCAACAGATCCTCCTGTAAGCACACTGATAGTACCTTGCAGGGGTGAAAAAGTTCTCAGTCCCCAGGTTGATGTTCTCCTCTTCCAGCCAGATTTGCTTCACTACAAAAATAGAAGGATAGGTGATACTCACTTGCTTTTGTAGGTGACGGGGAGGTCAGTAATTTCTCTTATTTCAGGAAAACAGAAAAAACAGAAGGAGTAAGAGGGTTTGTTTCCAGCTGTGTTAATTGTTAATACAGTTTCTCTTTTATCTTTCATCCCAGAAAGGTCTGACAGCTAGGAAGAGCTGTAAGAAGCTGAATCTTCAATAAAAGTAACCTCTCACTGCTGATGCTCACAGCTCATGGAACTGGGCTGCAGGAAACTTGTATATTCATTTTCATTTCCTTTCCTAAGCTTTATGGAACAAATTTCAGCTTGTGGGATGTAAGGACTCATGTCTTTGAAGTATAATGCCTCATGCAATAGCTTAGAGTGTGAGCAGCAGGCAGCTTGACACTTGCATGACAGCTGTTGATCACCAAAAGGATAGGTATTTTCCAAACTAGTTAACCGATAAAGTGTTTTTGATGTGTTTTTTTAGGGATCTTCTACCATAACACCTTCTTCTAGAGACACCACACTGAAGCTTGACTTTCTTCTGTAAACAACCAGTATTGATGGGCACCTCTTGTTCCTGGTTTGACTTGGCTTTCAGAAAAAAAAAAAAGAAATATTCTATGATTCCGTAACAACACTGTTTGGTACCAACAGCTGAATGTCACTGGTCAGTCTGCTGGCATAAATACAAGGTCAAGATGAATCTGTGAATGTGAGTAATCCAAAACAGCCTTCTTTCATGTAGAATGGAAAATGTATGTCAAACATAGTCCTTTCAGTTTATTCTGTACTGGAATTGTAGTTATCAATAAGACTTCATGGGTATCTTGTCATAGGAAGAAATGGAAGACAAAAGTCAGCAGAAACAACACCGATGTCATCCTGATGTTACCTACCATTTTCTGTAATATGTAGATAACTCCCAATATTTATATAATTCTCATTTTCTATCAAGATCAGAAACTGGAATGAGAACCTTTTAACATATCTGATTGTATACTATGCCAACTTAAAGTTATCATTTATTTCAAAAAAGACTGTCACATTCCAGTTTTTTAAGTAGAAAAAAGATCACCAGGAAGAGTTGACTTTCTGGTCCAGTAGTCAGTGTTATTCAATTAAATGTGTTGGCATTTGTCTATACATTTTTTCTTGAACAGAAGTCACAATTAAAAAGGCCATCGACTTTCACTGCTGGTGTTAAACTCAATTTGCAGTTGTCAGGTGCTTTTTAGAAATAAGGGAAGATTGGATGAAATTCTAGAAAGCTCCGTCTGACCCTTTTTTGCTCCATAGAGGAAGTGACACATAATCTGTTACCACTCTGCCATCCAGTGCTGACTAAATATGATCACCTGAGACTGTGAAGTACCTACAGCCTTTCTGATTTAGCTTGAGGAAAAGCTTGACTCTGAACTTAAAACAACGTGGCATATCATGCTATTCATCATCACTAAATGCAAATTTTTTAGATGCTATCATTCTGTATCACAAACTTTGCAAGAAAGGGAAACACATTATCTCAACTCCAGCAATAGTCTATAATGAGAGCAAACTTTGTTAAGTGTAATCTGTCTTCTATAGCACAAATAAAGGGAGGAAGCGCTAGGCTTTATAAAATAGCTTAACCCTGCATTTACACCATGTAACATTTTAAGCTGGCAGTAACAGATTCTACAGCGCCACAAACAGCATGCTTCTGCTCCCAACAGATAAGAAAATGCTATGCAAAATGCATTGGTTTTCCTTCTAGTACAACACAATAATGATGCCAAAGTTGTAATGACATTAGCAGATATTTAATATGGATGTGGTTGAAGTGTGAAGTATTTTGCATTTACAGAGGAAATTGCAAGAAAGCTTTGTATATTGTTTCCTACACATACACCCCCACACACTTTGACTTTTTAAAAATCTTTTTGTCCTTTATACTAAGTTCCTGTTCTTTTTGCTTTCATCCAAGAGGCTTGTTTCCATTTGAATTAGTTTTGGATATTGTCCCAGATGCCACAGGTTGCTGAGGTAATTTATAAATAATATAAATTCAGTAACCATAAAATTGGGTCCCATGTTTCAAATTGTTTTCTATGACCTTCTTGTCTCCATCGTGACCCTTTTTCATAAGCAGTGGTTTGCATCATCAATTCCACCTGTTCTTTCTAGATTGGCTATCCCTATTTTGTGCTGGGAAGAAAAAAAGTAGAAGTGACAAGTGATATGTCTCTTGCTTCATGCATATTAAAGGGAGCTGGGTAATGTGATATCATAACTAGTAGCAGGAATCTTAGCAGTTTTCCAGATTAGTGTGTTCAGTAATTTGATATTCATGTTCTGAATTGGAACGTGAATAGCCATTAGAATGGCTATGTTTACTTAGAATGTCTAATGGTTTTGCCCTTATAGTGCTCCCTGCCCCAGTTATGACCCTTTCCAGTTAGCCTGATACTCTTCCTCATCCTAAAACAAAGTTGCTGACTGATGCTATGAAAAGCACAATACTCACTTCTTGCAGGCAAATTTTGACCCAGTGAGAGTAGAAATTTTTCACCTGAGAGGTTCTTATGGACAACAGCGAATGATAAAACCTCTTTGGTTAAGGGTCTTTGAATGTGTTAGAGGACACTTTACTGGATACTATATACATACTGACAGTGCATACAGTGCTGGGATATAACATTGCCTTTAGATCTTCTCTTTTACAAGAAGAACTTCTGATCTCTTCTGGACTGAGACAGATCCCTAATGTGTGGTCTTGGAACTACGCCAATCATTTTAATAGGTATGAAGCTGATTTATATGGGTAGGAGGAAAAATTTAGTTCAGTTAATCAAAGTTCTTTGACACACTGTTAAGCAAGAATTTGGCATTTTTTTACAACTGTCATGGCACCTTGTCAGAGGGCTATTTAATGACTTTGCTACCGATGCAGAAGGCATCATCAAAATTAGTTTCATTTTCTTCCAAGATTTCAGTTCTTTGATTTTGATACAGCCGTGATCTTGCCTTGGCAATTTTTCACACTTTCCTGGATAGGTCAAGTAAAGTGGTATATTAAAACAGCATTCCAATTTCAACATGTTTTTACCACCTAGATAATGGGGTAGAGCAAGGTCTGATAGCAATCGCATTTCATAAGCAAGCACTCTGAAAGCTAAAATGCAGCTATTAGAATAGTAATAATAATCCTTGACTAGTTTCTAGAGAGAACTAGAAGTGTGTATCAGACATCAAAGCTCCCAAGTCCTTCTGCCAACCTCTCACCAAAGTTTGAGTGTGACAGAAATATGGAGATTAATAATGATACCTTCTTTATAGCAAACAAAGAGACACAACTCTTTGTTTAGAAGTACAAAACATTAACCAGTCATAACTTTGTTTTAAAAACTTGTTTGGAACTCTGGGAAACTATTCTTTCCTAATTACTTTCCTCATCCTTGATTTTATATCTTCTTACAGGTCTTCTTTGTAAATGCTTTTGTTGTTAATTCCAGTTTCAGGGAAGTAACTTAAAGACATTCATTGTCCTGTTTTAAAGACATTGGTCCCAGCAGACCAACTTTGACATCAGGTGGCATGCAAACTTATTAATCAATTTTGGCAGTTCCTTCTGTAAAAGCCTAAGATAAATGGCTCTGAATGACAGAGGATGTGCACATTTTGGAATGCCTTCTTGGCATTCATTCTTGGCATGTCAGTGTATACCACTCAAGTGGCACAAAATACTGGAAACCTTCTCTTTAGTGGATAGCTCTGTATGAAGGCTAATGACACCCTGGAGGGCCAGCCTCACATAACAGTCAGTTGTGTTCTTTCCAGACAGCTATTTGTTTCTTGCTTGATCGGTGTCTTGGTGCTCCATGGAGATATGTTTCTGAGGTATGAGTAGGCTGGCCATATAAGGAACAAAACAAATGCCCATACTGTTTGTGGAGATAAATCCTTCTGGTGTAGTACTTATTTTAATGGATCCAGCTTATTCAGAGCAGCTGAAGGGCAGGGATCATGTTAAAACAGTAATTGTTCTGTCTCTGCTCCTGATCTGATATCAAGATGCAGTCTAAATGGGTGCAAGGTAATATGTGTCTGCTACTCAACAAGTTATATTTTGTGTTAGGGACTATTCTTTTCTCTATCCCACCCATTTCACGATTTGTGGTTATAAAATTCTCAATAAGTTATGCAATTCTGATTTCTCTAGTGACTGCCTCAATAGCCAGTCTCACCCTCACCTGTATTTTATAAATGGCTTCATTCTGTGAAAGTCTCCCTCTCCAGCCTCCGACCACTTCAGAAGCCACAATTACTGACACCTACAGTCTCAGTGTTTTTTTGGACTACTCTCCATGGAAAAACTGTTGAGGAATATGCCTCTGCTTAAAATTAATGGTAATATGTTTCTTTGCTATATCAACAAATTCAGGTTGGTTCTTTTAAGGATACTTGACTAAGACTACTAAATTAGGAAAAATTGCACTAATTACAAAATACAGAAAAGTCCTGTTTTTTTAGAGATCTTCCCTTCTGTGATGAAGGATATTCAAATAATATTTATTTACATGTAAGTAAAGCAAATATTCAATTCATATTAAATTATGGAACTAAATTCACAATTAATCATGGAAGTCAATTGACCAAGCATTGAAAATGCTAGCAAATCACACCACACACCAATACAAGAGAAAGGCTGAAAAATTCTGTTCAACAATCAAATTGTTTCTTTGAGTTCTTTGCCTGCAAATAAAATTCTATTTATGATACAAATATTTGGATGTATTTGTGTAAAATGCATAATGGCTATTTGCAATCAATGAAAATTTGTGTTCTTGTCTAATTAATCGTGGTAGGGATTTTTTTTAAGCATAGTCATACCACTTCAGTAAATCTGCAATTTATTAAAAATAGTTTGAGATTAATAAATTACAGCTCTTACTCTAATGAAGTCTTCCGCAGAATCAGTATTAGCTTCAAAACTTCACATAGTTAAATGCATAATTAATGTAACTAGCTATGCATAGCTGCTTATTATTACTGCTAGGCTTATTTGGGCTACAGCCACTGCAAATATTGCAGTACTGTAGTAGTAGTTTTCCAAGAGACCTTTAGTGCAAAATCATTATTCTAAGCTCCAGGAATTTTCGAGGCTAATTCTCATACAGAAATAGTTAAAAACTCAACCTCTTTTACTACAAGTTTAAGGAAGGTCTATGGTTTATAACTAATTATAACCTAAGAATAATGTGTCCAATCAGGTGTACTATAATCGTCTTTTTGCCAGTCTGCCAAAAAAAACCTCCAGCTAAACTTGAAAGGTTCTTTTTAGTCAAAGGTCATATTTACTGTTGAGGTTTCTACCTACTTAAAAGTGTGTCATTTACTACAAGAACATATGTTCTGCTAAACTTCTGTGTTTGAAGAACTTTGTTATTTGCAGTGTACATGACAGCTTCCCAGAAGAAACACTCTTGACAGGTTTAAGTAGTTCATCTGTGTGACTTCTAATGCATCATTTAAGAAAAAAATCTCTTTTGAAATAAACATCTCTAAAATGTGCTGTTAGTCGTAAGGCAACATCTTCTGACTCCTTATTAGCTGACTTGAATGGTGTATAGTTATTTATAGCACAGACTGAAAGTATAAATGCCTCTTCATTAGTCTATGACTCAGGTTTAATCAGTGCTGAGATCTGGGGTTTGGAATCATTAGCACAGTTCTACCATTTACCTAGCTCTGTGACATCACTACCAGTTAAACATAATCTCATAAAGGAACAATATTCTTGCCATCTATTAATTCCCTTCTGGGAGAATGCCTTTTGACGTCATTCAGTATAGCCTGTTGGTATGGAGATCTCTCAACCATTAATCACTACACTCAGGATTCACAGTCTTTCAACATTAGAGTTATGACTCCAGGACAGGATATTTTTTTCCCCATCATATTTTCATGGAGAATTAAGAGAAATATATGTGCATTGAACTCCAACCACCAAATTTCCTCTGCTCTGAATAATACTGATGTCAGTAACTAAAGACAGCACTTCTGCACTTTGAATAGAAAGTTTTTTGAAAGTGTTTTGAAGGAGAGGAGAAAAAAGACATAGAATTATTTCTAAGTTATCTTTCCTAAACATGGTTGGAATCTTGCCAAATTCTTATGCTAAGTAGAGTAATATTGAAAATGAGATAGAATTGTTTTGCTTTCATAAGTGCATAGATAAGTGTAGGCTGTTTGGAAAAAGAACACTTAATTCAATTTATTTATTTAAAGAAATAATTGTGAGAACTCTGTGATCTTAAACTGTGTTTTAGGTCTGCTAAATATTTTTTTACTCAGTTATACTAACTACAAAACTGAGAATAAAAAGCATTAACTAGTACTTTGCATGTTAAGTTTATTTGTTAGAATTTATTGTGTACTTTTTTGAGATCTTAGGGATTATGTGATATAACTTGCTCAGAAATGTCCTTAAGGAGCAAAAATTCCTTGGGTATAAGCTGGAGGTTTCAGAAACACCTTTTTTAAGCTTCCTCTTTCACTTTCTCAAGTCTTTGCACAGTGATTGTTGCTTCTTACTAGCCTGCCCCAGTGATCGTAGGTCATCTTGTAGGCAGCACAGTACGTATCATTAGTTACTTGGCATCCTCTGAACAGCTCGAGTAATTTTCCATTTTTTAAGTGATTGGGTGACTATATTTTGGGCTTCTAGTGCTAAGATTTTGGAGGTTTAGCTGATTTGCTAAGGAGAGACGCCCACTGACAATAGTAGAAAGGTAGTAAAGGAGATATAATTTCTTTCATTATGTATGCCACAAGTATAAGCAAATTTTTGGTGAGCAAATGCAAACTATGGAGAGAAGTGTGAAAGCAAATAAAACAGACTGCAACAAGAAAGGCACAGAAACCATGTAAAGACCACTAATTATAGCTATTTTCATAGTATTGTCAAGGTTGGAAAAGAACTTCAAGATCAAATCCAATCATCAAGGTAGCACCACCACCATTTTAATGCTCACCATTAAACAATGTTCTCAAGTGCCATATTTACACATTTTTTGAACAATTCCAGGGATGGTGACTCCACCACCTTAGTGGGCAGTCTGTTCCAATGCCTTACAACTCTTTCTATGAAAAAATTTTTCCTAACACTGAATTTAAACCTGCCCTGTTGCACCCTGAGGCCATTTCCTCTTGTCCCATCACTTGCTACCTGGGAGAAGAGACTGACACCCACCTCACTACAAACTCCTTTCAGGCACTTGTAGAGAGCAATAGGGTTTCCCCTGAGCCTCCTTTTCTACAGGCTAAACAACCCCAGCTTCCTCAACTGCTCCTCATTAGGCTTCCTTTCTCCAGACACACTCCAGCACCTCAATGCCTTTCTTGTAGTGACAGGCCCAGGACTGGGCACAGGACTCGAGGCGTGGCCTCACCACTGCTGAGTACAGGGGGACAATCCCTGCCCTGGTCCTGGTGGCCACACTATTTCTGATACTAGCCAGGATGCCATTGGGCACACTGCTGCTATTTTATGGGAATAGTGCTACTGCATACACAGTCTCAGAAATAAAGATATCACCTTGTTTTAGGAGTTCAGTCCTTCTCCCAGAGTTTTTCTTCATTGTTCATCTTTTCAGAATCACTGACTCGCATTTCCTTGTCTCTGAAAAATTGTAATTGAGTGATTTTTTCAGTTTCACCTGCTGTGTGCAAGTATAGCTGCCCATAATGAAACATCAGCAAACAGCAGCTTCTGAATTTCTTCTTTTAAGGAGAGGCTTTTTTAATGTAAAACATGTCCATTAAAAGCGTAAGAAGCCCCTGGAAGTATTTTTCACAACCAAAGAAATATGTGACACTTCATAGGCAATGTTCTATAACTCCCTTTTTTTTTCCTTATATACATACATATATCTGTTCCAGATGAGGGGCCTAGATCTAGGTGTATAGTAGTAATTTTAAAATAAAATAACAATAAAAAAACCAAACCTCAACATCATGGAATAGTTCTGTGCTCTTCGGGAAGTGCATAACTCTCAACACGGAGAAATATAGTGTCTTAGTCTTTATTTGTTGCATTTGACAGAGACAAGAGTAGTCACAGTGGTAAAAACCGAGCTTTGTGTCCATGTGACTCTGTACGTGTATCTGTGTGATTAGCCTGGTTTTCCATTTGAGATCTTGAGAGGATGCAAAGTTCCAAGATGACTTTCTGAGCCCTGCAGCAGAAAACTCTATTGGCACTTCTATTGGCATGTTGGGAACCTCCCTTACCCGTATTTACCAGAGTAAATAGTACCAACTAGCAAGCTATGAGATGTACATGGAGGACTAACTTTCTTTGCTGTGAAATGAGGTATTACTGTGTTAAACTATTGTGCTTTAGTCGTTAGCTTTATGCAGTTCATATTTACTCTGTGTTTAGTTCAGAGAGGCATTCCCATGCTCCTTGTGTAAGCCGACTTTGATTACTGAGTGCCAGTAGGATGTTCAGCTGCATATGTTGCAGCATTTACTATTAATATTAATATTAGTTTCACTACGCAGAAGCAAATAGAAGTATATGATAGATGGTTCAGGACAAGTTACAATAGTATTAACTAAAGTTACATATTAAAAGCAACCTTTACTTAGCCTCCTTATTCAGAGTAAAGAAAAAGCTGTTTACTATTTTCTTTGCTTTTCTTAGGTGCTGTGATTTATTCTCTTACAGCTTACAAGTTTGAGAGACATTTGAGACACTCACATGAATTAAAGTCATTTCAAAGACTTTTTATTTTTCTAACAACAATGCACCTGTCCTGCCCTGCTCTTTTCCTTTTTCTGCCTTCAAAATGTAATGTTTTTCTAAACAAATTTGGCTGACTAGTTCAAATTCTGCAGTTAGTTTTCTTGCATGGTGACTCCCCCTCACAGTTAGACATCTATGTAAGCTCCAATATACACTGTTTTCCAACTCCAGGTGGAGGATCTCGGTGAGCATCACATAGCTTAATAGCTACTGTTATTAATTTAGTGACAAACTTCATTGACATCACAAAGTGCACCTGGGAGGTATGAGAAAGCGAAAAAGATGCAAGCGGGGACCAGTTCTTGGTGACCCCAGGAACACAACATTTCTGAGGAGAAAGTGGTTAATCAGTTGCAATTCCAATCCACAAATAAGTGAAAAGAAGTTAGGAGTCATTCAGGTGCAAAGAGAAAGTGGCTTAGGTAACTTCAGAAATTGTGCAACTGCATGGTGCTTGAGAGCAGTTAGTGAACAAAAGCGATGGAACTGTCTAAACTCACAGGCAAAAGCTAGAGGCAGAGATACAGGCAGAGAACAAGTTGTTTGAAATTCCACAGCTTCGGAAACTGCAAGACTTTAAAAAGGCTGAGACTTCTTCCTGGTGTGACACCCACCCCTCCATCCTGCTCCCAAATAAGAGCAGCACCCTAAGGTGGGGAGTCAGCTCTCTCAGTAGGGCTCTGTAGTTTGTTGACTATGATTTCAAATTCCTGAACACAATTCATGTCATGAAATCCGACTATAAGCATTAAGTACCTTGAAGTAAAAGCAAAAGAGAAACAGCAGGGTATTCTTTGACTGATCTGTCCATATCTCATTCTGCAGAATTCTGTTACATGTTGCATTTGATGAGACAGAGATGTTGCAGTGGTTACAGAAGTCACAAATGAATTCTTGGTTAACTCCTCCACTCCCGAAATACATGTTAGGGTTCAAATTTCACACGCCTCAGAACTAAGGGTAATGAATGCATTGTGTTAGACTGGGTCCATTCTCTAGGCAATACAGGGCATGATAAATAGTGTGTGTGGAGATGTTCTTCGTAGCAATGACAGCAATATTTTGGCTGACAACCATTATTTCACCTGTAACCACACAGTCACCACACACACAGTTGCCATACAGATTCTACCATTTACAATCACTCTTGTTTTAGTATCCGAAGTAACTTTGAACCCAAATATTAATTTCTTTTTTTAAATTTCTAAATCTAAATTTCTAAAAGGACTTCTCCTGAGCCGGAAAAGCACTCTGCAAAAATTTTGAAGCTGGCCTCCCACACACATACATCCTGATGTCCTTTAAGTGTCAGTAAAACACAGTTTTGCATTGGGCTTCTAGCAGTGAGAAGGCAAAAATAGTTTCATTTACAATCATTTAGTAAGGATAAACCAGTGTCAACTATACAAATATAATACAAATATTAAGTAGGAGTAGCCAATGGTTCTGTCTTCAGAATACGCATGTGTGTGTGTGCTCTGTTTTGTGAATGAGCTTGCATTTCTATTCTGTACAGAGGTAAGCATGCAACACAGCTGCAGTGCACAGCTCTCACACAGGTCATGACATTTTTGCATGTTCCCTTCCTAGAGATGTGGTCACAGAGGCAGTCCGTGCTCAGACTCCTACTGTTTTGCTACGGCAATTCCTTGACTGATGTATTTTTCACATGTGCACCCTGGCAGTCTCAGATGTGTAGGTTGTGGGAAATTTTTCGGAATGTTCTCAGTGAGTTTCCAGTATCAAAGATCTATTGCAAGGACACTAGAAATATCATCAAAGAGATTGTATGTTACAGCTTTGGGGAAAAACAACCCCTTGGGGGAGAAGAACTAATGTTCTTATTTGCAGCAATACAGTCATTGGCAGCCCACCAAGTTGTGCAAATCTATGTTTGTTGTGTTTTGAATAGAGTTGGCTTCTGGTGTGTTTATATGGGAAGTTATAACGATATTAAGTCCTATGTGTAGATGCCAGTTTATAAAGACTGAAGCTGTGAACTGAACAGCAAAGGATAAAGTCTGGTAGCAGCCAATGCATGCTCTAAAACTGAGGTTTGTTTCTTTCCTGGGGTATGGTCCATAATCAGCCCTGTAGATCTTCAGTTTTAATAATGCGTGGGCTTTTTATGCTGCAGACTAAATATTTCTAACAGGGTGTGTATATATAAATTTAAAGATACAAATTTTCTATAGTAGTGCCCCTCCAATGTATTTACTAGGTTTGTAAGCTGCTTTTCCATAGAGCTACACAGCTTTCCGTGATCTTTGCACCCATACATTTACATGTTGGGACTTTTTTGTTTCTCTGTTTTGTTTCTGTGTGTTCCTAATGAATGCTTAAATATTAATTATCTTCAGTGCCTGTTGATGGCTTGAAGGGATCTGACAACTATGGATACTTGCTGTGTTTACCGAAGTGCTCACATGCTGTTACTCTGAAAAACACTACTGTCAACGGAATAAAGGTAGGCAAGGCAGGCATTGCTGATTTTATTAGTGTTTTCAAAAAAAAAAATCAATACTTGCATATTGGGGAAAGACTTAAATCATAACTGCCATGCACACTTTGTTAATCAATGGCAGTTTTTGTGCCTGAAAGGATGTCAGACAATCTGGTCAGAGCTGACAGATGTCCAGTCAAAAAAGTTTCAAAAGATGGAACTGAGTTTCCAACCCTGTCAAAAAGTTTGATTAAAATTTACCTTTAAATTTGATGATCTGGAAAAATCATTTAATCTTAAAAATATTTAAGATTTTGAAATTTTAAAGCAAATATGTTTTCCTTTTGAATATTGTTTTTATATATTTTTTCAATATTTGTCTTGATCTGAGAAAACATTTCCTATATCTCAATGTTTTTTCCCTACAGAGAATAATATGGAGGAAAGAAAGGATTATGGGCATTTTTCTTTGAAAGTCAGAAGGTACTTATATCGAATACCACTTCTAAAAGTATAAAGAATGCTTTTCATATACTTTTTACCAGCTTGATTTAGGTGTTCGTATTATGCATGACTACTCATAGAACCAGCAAAGCAAAACTGCTGTATAGTGACTGGTAGATGATTCAATGTGTCATTGAGGGCTTCATTAATGGCCTTTCTATTCTGGCTTAAGCCCCGTAATTTTTAAGCTTGTTGACCACTGGAAGCAGGTTTATCTTAGCCCAAAATAAGAAACTTGTATTTACTTTCTTGTTCCTTGCTCCTGCAGGAAGACAGAGTCAGTTTTCTCCACTGCTTTCTGCTTCCACAGGATATTTTGGAAATCAGGCATCTGCCTTTGGCAGTCCAGGTAATCCTACTTCTTCCTCCTTTTGTTGAATTCCTGCTACACAGTCTTGTCAGGATGTTTTTATTTTCTCTGCTTTCCAGCAGTTCTTTTACAGTCTATCCCTGCAGAAATGTGAAAAGTCTAGAATAATTCTAAAGGAAAAGACACTCTTTCCTGACACATTTTAGAGCATGTATGCTTCTTGTAACCAACATGTAACTCAAACAGGTAACAGTGATTGGTCGTTCTTTTTTCTTTTCTTTTCTTTTCTTTTTTCTCCTTTCCTTTCCTTTCCTTTCCTTTCCTTTCCTTTCCTTTCCTTTCCTTTCCTTTCCTTTCCTTTCCTTTCCTTTCCTTTCCTTTCCTTTCCTTTCCTTTCCTTTCCTTTCCTTTCCTTTCCTCCTAGTATACTAGCATGTCAAGCCAATTTCCTTGACTGTTGTTCCACCTGATATATAGCAGTAAGAATAAAATAGATTGATTGTGTATGTCAGATATTATGTTTGTCTATTTATAGCATTTAGTTGCTTATGAATCTTTGATAGGGAACCTTCCAAAATTAGTTAAAAAACAAGTTCTTGTGATCCTTCCATCAAAAATGTTGTGATAAATAGCTGAATCTATTTTAACATTATTAAAACAAGGGAATAAATGCAAGTACACACACATACAGAACACTGCAATAATAAAAATGAAAAAGCTAAAATGCACTAGGAAAAATTTAATAAAATTGAACTATTAAAATATTAAAAATATCTGGGGAGTACAGCATAGGCCTCTAGCTAAACAGTCTTGCTATGCAAGTCTATGCTTTTACAGAGTCTTAGAAACTAGGTGTCAAAAATCTATATAAAGCACAGATAGATCATTTCCTTTGACCACTATAGAAAGACAAATTAGCTGCTATGATCAATATTAGTTCACTCTTTAAGATCCTTAACCTTGATATTCTAAATCTTTTTCAACCCATAGAAAACATGTTAGGTTTGTATACAAATTATATTATATTAGAGAAATACTGAACACTGATGGTCATAGCCCCAGCATCCTTAAAAAGGAAATATATATAAAAATGGTTAGGGCTTTTCAAGCCTTTTGTTTTAATTCCAAATGTGAAACTCGGCATGATTCATTTGCTTTATTCTATGGGCTTCATCAGCCGGAAGTAATCATAATTTGCCTGGTCTGGTGTTATAATATGAAGAGCTGGACAATATCCACAATATGAGAGTCATGTCATGTTCTTCTAGGCAACAGCTACTTCTGAGTCATGTGTGTTCACCCTCATCCAAAAAGTTTGTTTTAAAGAACACTTCAGTAAAATGTTTAAGCAAAAACCAGCTTTTCCAGGGATCCTCTTTGATTTATAATTCAGTTCTTACCACTTCAGGTTTTCTCATGTTAGATTCTCATGTTTTCTCATGTTAGATTTGAGAGTCTTTCTCACACATGAAATAAAATTTTCTGAAAGCAGATCTTAGGCCGGTTAGTTATACAGCAGGAGCTTATCTCTGGCTCATTCAGAACACCATAATACCTGCATGTTAGGTGTGGCATTTATGAGGATAACATCCAGTCAAAAATATTTGAAGTTTTTGTTTGCTTCCTTTACTTTCTGTCAAAATCCAGAATTTCCAGTACTGGTCTTCCATACATTCTTCCCAAGAAATCAGATGACTCACATGGAATTCAGAATAGGCTGGGAGGAAAAATTCTGGTGGGTCTACATACGCCCAAATCACCATCCTTGGAGATTAAGTATTGTAACCTACTATAACACACGCAACATAATAAAAGATGCTACTCTTCAGTAAATCCTGATAGCAAAACCTTTTGCATATGTTAAAAATAAAATCTTTGAAAAACAGATATTTGGGTTTCTGACATTGTTTGAGAGTGGTTCAACAGATGTGAAGTAAAGTCTAGTCTTACAGGTCCAGTTTATGGACTTATTATTTTACCCAGATAATGTTCAGACTTGTTTAGATCATCGTCAACAATCATGATCAGTCCCTCAGAGTTTATTGTCTGTGCTTCACAGCTTTTCACAGTGTAGGAATCATATGCAGCACTAACATATAAAAGCCACAGAACTTTTTGGCTAAGGTTTTATAAACATGGGAACATACAAAACTGTATAATAATGTTTCTGCACTTCTTGTGTCATGGTGGAAACTGCTGAGTGAGGCCAAATTGTATTGCAAGCCATGTGGAATCTCTCTGATCTGACTAAAACTAATAGCTCATGCATAAAGATTTTGCATCAAAACTTTCTTGATCAAGCAGTGGATTGAACAGGAATGAAGATGCTACTTCTTTTCAAGATGGCTTTAATTTCAATGTTCAAATGGTGTTTTATTTTTGTGTTGTTTTTTCTTTTTATCATTTTCCAAATGTTTAGTACAATCTTATTTAAAACCTTTATAGTGTTAACACATTAATAAATTCCTTTTCCATGCAGCACCTGTAAATTTTGTTTGTGAAACACTGAATCAAGCTATCTTAGGATAGCAATGCAATGTGCTCTCAAGGGCTCGTGGTCTCTTACGCTGTGCTGAAACCCACCTCACGCCTCAAATAATTTTGTTGTAAGAATTTATTGCACTTGTCAGGCAGTAAGTGGTTGTGAAATTAACCTTTACAATAGGCTTAGCTATGGTAGATTTGCAGTTATCAAAATCTTTCAGAATCAGGACTGATCAGCTTCATACCACATGAAATTTTACAGGTACCTCTAAGCTCATCAAAGACTCTTCACTAACTTTAAAAGAGCACATCCTTCAGATTTACTCAGTCTGATCTCCACATAGTTTCAATTTTCTTCTCCAGTGTTTTGAGCACTATTCCAGCAGTTATTAAGTGATTTTTTTTTTAGCATTTGCCACTGTATTAATAAACTAAAAAAATTATATACCTGCTTCCTATTTTGCACCAAAAAATTTAAATGCAGAATCCCATGACTGTTCTGTGTGAAGAATGTTTATTTTCTGGGATGCTGCTCTGGGATAGTTTGGACAGAGCAGGGCATGGGGAGCTGTGTAAATCTGCTTCCAGCTGTCTTAGAGACATTGCCTCCAGTAAACCCTTCCGTTTCCTATTGCTCCCCATTAGCAGCTTTCTGTCCTTATATCCTCTGCATCAGCAACTCATCTCATCACCCATGCCAGCACATCTGCCCTGAAGAGGCTGGGGGCTGGGCTGAGCAGCATGGACCACTCGGTGTGTGTCCCCTTGCCAGCCATTGACAGGGATTGGTGCTCAGTGCAGAGCTGCTGTCATTCCTCCACTGTCCACAGTGTCTTTCCATCACATTGGGATCTGCACTCCTGCCTTGGGCTCTGTCTGGGGGAGCTTTTTCTCTGAGTGCTGGTGAGAGGTCATGCTCATCATGCTGGGAGGAAGCAGGTGTGAAAGCGAGCTGTTCACAAGAGGGACCAGGGAAAGAAGCAATATAAGAGTAGGAGCATGTATCAAGACAGTTGGCCAGCTGCCTCATGGGTGATCCAGAAGAACTTTTGCAGTGACCGTTCTTCAGATGACAGTCTACCATTAAATTGCTGGCCGTGTTAAGGGGGGATTAGTTGAATCATGGAAATACTTTGCTCAGAAGAACTGTGAAGCCTATCTTTGGACTCTAATCTATCATAGAAAAGAGCTTTCAATCAACCTGTTCATTTAGTTACAAATAATTTCTTCTCCTTTGGACTCATTCAAATGTAGTTAATTTATTTTCAACACATGAATTGCATTGAATTAGTAATAAATTTTTACTGCAAACCACCCAAAAAATCAGTTGCATTCTAACACCTTGCTCTATAAAGGATTCAAAATCTCAGGAGGTAATTTTAAGCTTCCCCAAACTGTGGAAGAGAGAGGATTCTAAATTTTTCAGACCTTTTAAGAAGGAAGCAAATCTCCAGGCTAGACTATACTATTAGTTATGTTTTGTTAGTTAAATGTATGTGTTATATAAAAATATGGTTCCTAAACAACAGAAGAGAAAAGATATGCCAAAGAACCATGTTAATGGAAACCACACAGCAGTTAAGCAGTGGTTTACAAGTCTTTACAACAGCAAACACAATTCACTCTCTCGAAAAGTAATAATCTCATGCATGGTCCACTGTGCTTATGGATATCAAAAAATGATGACTTATGCCTAATAAAAATGCTAATGTAGGCATTACATATTCATTAGGAAACCACTGTAGCTCATCTTGGTAGTGGAATATATTGGTTTGATCTGTTCATTCAAGATGTTGATAGTCCTCAAATGAAAAACATTTTTCATTATTTTGAACTTAAGGTATAAGGCATCAATCTTGCAATATAATGTTTTTATTTATGTTACAGAACATCTAAACAATGTGCCTATGCACATTTCATAAAATCATAGAATCATTTGGGTTGGAAAAGACTCATTGAATCCAACTGTTAATCCAGTACTTCCAAGTCCAATACTAAGCCATGTCCCTAAGCACCATGTCTGCACATCTTTTAAATGTCTACAGGGATAGAGAGTGTGATTAATTTCACTTCCAATTAACATCTAGTGCTCTTCTTGTCTCTTTGCCCTCTCTGTCCACATACACTCTAAAATCACTCATGACATTTTGGTGACTGCATTCAGACATCTTTGTACTGAAAGATATTGAATTTCCTCCTTTTTATATGCTAACTATGGGCTTTCATAATTATCTAGATATCTATAATCCCAAAGTATCTCTCCCATTTTATATGTCAGTGTATTTTTGTGTCTCCTTAATTTCAGCTTGTTAAAACCACATCTGTTTTTGTTGGGCACTACTCAAGCAAAGTCCAAGACAAGTCGCTTGACTGGCAAATTGAATAAATAATGAATAAATGAATATAGTAAATGAATAGCATATAACAGTAATGACAAGTAAATTATCACCAGAATAATGTTTGGAGTTGATTTAGAAAATATCAGTTGATTGAGTCAATATCTATTTTGTCCCCAGCATCTGAAAGAAATGTAGTCATAATGGACGAGCTAAGACAGAAGGTAGTAGTGAACTGATAGAGGGGCTTGTGTATGGTGAGTTTCCTACTTGAGGAGAGTTATTGAAAGCATGACAGAGGCACCAATTATACTGAAACATCCATTGCACAGCAACTGTTTAAATTTTGTTTGTTGATATGGCACAAGGACTTGTTGCAACACACTGACATCTGTGGGTATTTAAACATATTTGGTTTGCTGAGCTAGCATGGGAAGTAGTTTCAATGCTTTCCGACATCTGTGAGTATTTAAATGTGCTTATTGTGTTTATAAATCTTTGCCTGTGTACTTCACAAACAAAATATTGGTTTGGTTGACAAAATGTAAGAAGACAGCGAGACAGTCTCAGTGGCAGAGATTTGGTACACTGTAATTCAGTTTGTCATTTAAACATCATTTTCCATATTGATTACAATTAATTTGAAATGTTATCTAATATTGAATTTAGAAAACAAGAGTAAGATGTGCAGAAGATCTCTAACCAGGAAACATCTCTAACTTAGACATATGGCGGCTTTTAGGGGACCAATCCTTATTGCTCACTTCATTTCTCATTTTCTAACCTCTCTGCCACCCGGTAAGTAGAACCTTCCAAACCTTTCAGAGTGGAAGGAATGATAAAGAAGCATTATTGTGGTAGCCAGCGTGTTTAACACCAGTTATCTCCACTACCGTTTAATAGAGTTAAGCAGGTCTGAAACAAAGTCCTAAGACTTGGTACATTATGGGAACTTTGATATAATTTGGCCTCAAAGACGAAACATATACAGAGTTGTATTGGTTCAACACAGCAATGCTCTGAACACTTTTATGGTGTTCAAAGTGTGATACCTGCAATGGGTTTCCTGCAAGTCAGAGTAATCTGCCTGGAGTTCCAACTCAGTTCACATGTCAGCCTCGGAAGGCTCTGTGTGTGGCTCTTCGCTGCAGCACCCTCTCCTGGCCACCTCTTGGTGCTAGATGCTAAACATTGTCTCCCTTTTATGGTCCTAGCAGGTTGATAGCCATCTACTTTTCCCATCAGCTTCTCCAAATACCCTCTTATTCCTGCTAAGAAATACTTTGGTTGTGATAAAATTGACTTTTGAGACCTGGAGCTCTCCTGGCAGTAAGATCATCAGTCTGAGGGTCCTCTGCAGTACATCCAGAGAGGTACACATTTGCCTTCATGAAGTGTGACTACTAATTGTGTTTTGTCATATATGTCCCCAAACTATCTCTTCCAGGCTCAAAAAGGACAATAAGTGTCTTCAGTTTATTAAGCTAACAGAGATTAAAAGTGTATACCCAACGTGCCTGGTGAAGAACTCATGAGGCAAGCCAGGATGCAGATTGCTAATTTGGCCACTGTGTGAATTCGTGATGGACAGACAGTAATAGGTGAGCAGGTGGGATCAATATATAACATGCTTGTTTAGAAACTCCAACAGTTTCTTAACTGTCCAGTCTGGAAAAACAGAGATGGAAAAAAGTGACGTCATGGTCTCTGTATAGCAATCTCAGAGATAGTAATTTGTGTTTCTGTTTTCCACATAGGCTGAAGAGGAACTGATCAGTGTCATTTTTTTTTCCAGAATTTTGCTATAGATGCAGATCAGGAGAAGTGGAAAAAACAACTGCAATTCCAAGGCTATTTTGTGAAAGGACGTTCATGAATATCTGAAAAGTGATAAAGTGGTATGGAAAGAACAATGATGTTTGTTTGGGGGTTTTTTTTCCTCTATTTTGCTTTCAGCATAGAAATTCCAGCATTTCAATCACTTTTTCTCATTTGAAAAAGAGTTTAATGATGGTGAGTCATGATGATGGTGATGATTGTTATAATTCCAGGACAGTGACCTTTCCTATCCTCTTTGGAATGTACCACAGATTTTGTGGACACTATCCTAGTTTAGGTACCAGAGAAACTGACTGCTAGGGAATGTTCAGCTTAGTTTATAAGCAAGGCATGCTTTAAGAAGATTGGTGATGATAACTGAAAGAGCTATCCTTTACTTCTAGGGTTGAGAAACAAAGCAGTAATTTGTTTTCCTTGGCAGAGAAGTGAAGGAAGAATTTGTGTAGAGATATATGCATAGATATATAGAAGTATCTAAAAAGACTTCCTGTCTAATACCACATTTAATCACAACTCAACAAAGTAAAGGTCTGAGGTGCCATATTATGCATGCATCCACATCAGAGAGAGATAAAAATAGAGAATCACTAGTGCCTCAAAACTTCTATTAGAAATTATATATTGAGGAAAAAGCTGAAAGCAGTAAAAGTCCTTTTTATGAAAATTATATTTTCCTAAATAAAACATTACCTCATGAGGAAACACAGACAGTAATTGATGATCTCATTTCAGTAAAACATCAAGTACACATGGGATTACTATTGAATTCCCCCCCAAAATATACCAATATAATTTTACCTTGCTCACAATATATATTCACACTATTCTATAAAATTAGCATTTTCTCTCTTGTTCAGCTGCATATCTACAACATTAATTGCAGTGCATGTACTCTCAGAATAATGCAAGGGGGATATTTTAATGCTTTCCAAATGAAAATGTATCACACTAAAAGAAAAAAAAAGTGTAATAAAAATTTTTTCCTTATATTGTACATAATGTTGTTGAAAAGTTACTTGCGAAAGACTGTGTTGTGCCTCCAACCGTTTGGCCTGTGAAACAAGGTTGTTTAGACTAAGCTGAGATGCTCTTACTGTGTCACAGCTAACTTGGTGAAACAGCACCTTGGGTTGCCTGGAAAGTGGCAAGCACAAGCCATGATGTTACCTGTGTTTTGTGTCAAAACAGCTGTAGCAGAGATTTTCTGAATTACTATAACAATAATTATGATCAAAAATCCTTTTGACTAGCAGTGACAATCCCAACTTACAGAGAGTCAGTGGAGACACACAGAGAATCCTAAATACAAAACTTAGTCAATCAAAAAAACCCAAAACAGTCTAGTTAGACTCCTTACCATTAATTTGAGGATTGTTTTATTTCTCTTCTATCTGCTTCCCTGTCTGTCTCCCAGGCGCCCAAGGGGGCTCTATTGCCCTCAGCACTGAGTGACTGTCCTCGCTATCACATGTCACAAATCGGATACATATATGGGTGCTCCTGCACTGCTATGGAAAGATGTTATTAAAAGTGGTATCAGATTTATTTCATTTATTGACTTTGTTTTAATAGTATAGTATTTTTTTTCAGAGATCATTAGTTAACTCAGATCTCACAGACTGCTCCCCAGGATGCCTGTGTTATGGCTGGAGGCTGATGCTGACAGACTGGGTTTCTGGTGTGGAAACATCAGAGCTCACACCTGTTCTGCCCAGGAGAGTAGAGGATCGGGAAGAGCGACAAAGTACTGGTTAAGATGACACATTCTGTGACCAGTGAAAGAGAAGGATATGAGAAAGAGATGTAGGGACTTAGAAAAATGGTTAGAGAAGAAAATCATTGCAGTACCTATCTATTGTGGGGGAGTGTTTTGATATCAGAAAATGGGGTATATAATAATGGAAAGAAGGCTCAAGATGCGATCGCTATGTTTTGCATGTTTGTGTAATAACTTGACCATCTATGCATTGCAAGTAAAATTTTGTAATATTAATAATTCCTTGGTTTGGGCCTTATTTTTCATGTGACCTTCAGCTAAAGCCAGTTCAGTATATCATGCTCCCATCCATTAATCCTTTGACACTAAGAAGGAAAAGTTTTCATAATTACTTATTGAAAGCACAGTTAGAAGGAGAATATGTCTTTCTTAACTTCAAAGTGCCATTACAACTTTTCTACTATTCTTAAAAGTGAAGGACCTCATATAGAGGAACTACTCTTTTAAGAGTAAGAAAGCAAGAGCAGGAGTAGGATACCACAGAAACTTTTGACAAGGTGCTGTCCTGAAGTAGAACAGAGCAGGAACTTTAACATAAGAGATCTAAACAAAGTTTTCACATTGAGACCCTATTACACTACTCTTCTTCAATCATCAGTAGGGAGGGATAGATATTGCCACAGTTCATTCAGTTCTGAAACACCCCAGAATTGACTCAGAGACTCCAAGTATACGGGGACTTTTAGGCATGTTATTGAGATTTCAAAAAAAAAAGGCATGGTGAATGAAACCTAATCAATTAAAAAGAAGAGACCTCCTTTGACAACACAAGAGTGGAGATGGCCAACTACCTTCTTGATATTATGATTCTGGCAGGAAAATGCAGAGCAACTGCTGCTGCAGCCCTGCTCTGCTACGTAAACAGTATTGATGGCATATGTTGAGCACTGCCTCAACCTAATAAGTGCACTGTGTTGGTGAGCAGTTGGTGTGCAGAGAATGATACCTTACCAAGGCACCAATGCTCCTTGATGGCAAACCATGTCCTGTTCATGGCTAAAGATTTTCACAGCTAATGTGTTCTGGTCACCATTTTCCTCTTCTCAGGCTTGACTGACTGTTCCCTGGCCTGCAGTGTGGGGTGGGAATCAGGAAATATGATTGACAGTCCTGGAGGGGGTGTAGTGTCCTCTGTAGACCATAAAACACACAAATCAAAGGAAATACAGATTCTTCTTTTTTGTTTGTAGTTTTTTGTTCTTTTTTCTATCTATTGAATTTCTTCTGCTGTCTCAGCCAGCAGTGATTCAAAGAACCATATGCTTTTAGTAGTAAAAGAACTTCCACAGTGTGTCTTTGATATTCTTTTTTTGCTATTCAGCAAGAGGTTTAATGAATGGATACTCTATCAGTTTGCTTTGTGTATAACTTTTCCACCTCTATTCATTCCTATTATAATTCCAGTGGTATGATGTACAAGGTGTTTTCCATACAAGTTGCAGCTCAATGACCCTGAAAGGCAATGGATTCAGAGCTCTTGACTCTACCTGAACTGTTGTACACAATGAGCTACTTGTCATATACATCACATCCTTCCGGGGTCTGAACCATGGCATGGGAATACTTTATAAAACATGCAGCAGAATAGAAGGGTACTGAGGATGATTTCAATTGCCTCTGTAGTCAATTGTCATTTAATGGGCATATTTTTAAAGTATTTTAAGTATTTGGTCACATGTAGTACCAAATAACACAAAATCATAGACTATCCAGGAGCACCAGGATAGTTACTGAGAGTCTCATATGTTGCAGTGTTATCTGCCATCAGCATATGTCTTTATGGAATACAAGTAAAGACATCATTTGTACATCCGACTCTTTAACTGGGGTTATGCTCATGAATCCAGAGGTACACCAGGTATATTCTCATAGACCTGACTTGAGATTCAAACAGGGACTTACACAAGCAACACATATGCCCAGACTTAAAGAGTCAGAAAATGGCTGCAGTATTGCTGCAGCCTGGGAATGCTGAAAGCTGCAATATCTGAAGCCAGTCTTGCCTTCTCTAGAAAGCTTAGCTAACCCTTGTCCTAGGCCAATGACTATCCCATTTAAGCAGCAGACAGACTCATTTTGGAGTCACTGAGGCTGGCAGTATTGACTGTTGCTGTTGTCATTGTTTGTTCTTCTTCTGCAATATCTCAAGGCAGTCATTGAGCTGGAATCTGTCTACAGCCTCTGAAGTTACAGGCTTGGTTTCTTTCACCATCTTCTCCAAGCTAAAGCATATTTAATCCAGGAGCTGAGTATTTATAAACCGGCAGTGAATTTGACAAAAACTTAAGCAAGGAATTATACACATCCAGGCTGTACAGGCTATATAGAAAATGTTAACATAACTTTTCCTAATATTTAATTTTAAGTTAAGTTCCATTAAAAAACAAGAAAAGAAATAGAATGTATACTGGAAAACAAAAGCATTACTTTTGTTACTGGAAAACAAAAGCCATATGGCTTTTCAGCGAAGGAATTGGTAATATCGTCATAATCTATCACCCACCAAATGGGCACTACACAAATAAAACATCATTACCTTGCATATAGACAAACTGATGAAACTTGAAAGGTCAAGACACGTGTTAAGTTAGAGACTGTTCACTCTGGTCTCCTTCTATGCTCTCTTCTCCTTCTGTATACCTGCCTCTCAAGGGACTCTTCTGCCTTGGCCCTACAACATCCAATTGAGCTTTGTTGCAGCAGAAAATTACAATAACTCTGTTATTGTAACCTTACAATTACAATAACCCTGTAACTTCAAACAGCAGGAATTTCTTCAGGTGAAAAGCCTAGGGTAAGGGAGAAGTGAACTGGTCTCTGAGGACACCAATAAGCCTCACTGATCTTTAGATACAGCATAATTAGTGTAGTACCTTGGTGTGAAAGACGACCTTCACAACTTACACAATGAACAGGAACCGATTATACTCTGCCCCTCTGTCTGCATGGACCACAGATGTCCTTCATACCTCTTCTGCTACACTCCAGGCCAAGTAGTTTCTCTTCCTCCTTGACTTACCACTTTTCAGCTGATGGCTACAGGATGAGGGTGACCAGCATAAGGTGCTGGAGGTGTTCCTGTTGCACCTTCTTCATTCTTGCTGCTTGCACCCTCCACAGTCCTGCATAAATGAGTCAAATACCAATGACAAAGTAGCTTGAGACGTTTCTGGCTCCTGGATACTCAGCTGGGGAACAGAGGATTCACAGAAAAGAGCCACATAACCCCACAATCTCCCGTACTCCAGCTGCTACTGCTGCAGAGTTCTGCTTCTCTCGCAAAAATTTGTGATTCCCAAGCAAATGTGGGAATGGGATGAGATGCCTTTACTTTCCTCTATTATTATTTTGATCAGCTGATCTCCACAGTTAGGCAGAGATTACCCTTGAGACAGTTAAATCTGTACTTCTTGAGCACCAGTGACCAGCTTGCACAGACTGTTCTGCCAGGATGGCAGGAAACAATTCATCGATGCAGGCTCTAACTTTCAGTATTCACAAACTTGATTCATTTCAATCCTTTAGCAGCTGAAATTCTGTGAGTGCCCTGAAAGCTATTCTCGTTAATACATAGCGTAAACCATTAATGGGATCAGCTTTGGGGGTCTTGGTGGAAGAGCTTTGGCAGAGCCTCGCAGACAGACATTTTTTTCAATTATGATAAACTAGAGGAATTCACAAAAAATACGTGGAGAAGAATTGGGCTTAAATGCTCTCTAATGTTTATGTACTTTTAAAATGGAAAAATGGACCCAAAAATTTTGTGACATGGGACTGAGAAGAGAATGTTTTGCTTCCATTAGAGTAGTGAATGGGATAAATGTTAACTTTCTCCTGCTTTATTTGTTTTTTGTAGATATAACATCAAACCACCAGAGATTCTGCACTGTCTTTGTTTATCTGCTATTGTGAGAAATGCAGTGCTTTCTGAGCAGGGTTGAGCTGGAGTGGTCAACGACACAGAGTACTGTGCTCTTCTCTCCTCCCTGCCCACAATTTGCCTTGTGACACCTACAGCTGTTGCCTGAGACCATCTGAAGTTGGCTTTGAGATATTTTTATTTTTGGCTTAGAAACATGTTTATTCTGAAAACAAGTATGACCTTTCTCATTTTCATGCTACAGCACATCATAGAGGCTCTGTACTCCAGGAATAATAGGAAATATAGGAAAATATGGGATTTAGATAGCATTAATAGTACACATTTACTATATCTCCTATTCCATAACAGCCACAGCTTCTCAAATGAGCCTTCAGTCTTTGTATGTATTACATGACATTGCCCTATGAAATGAAGCAGTTTTGTTTGTAGCCACCTGTCACAGGTAGGCATGCATCTCTGCATGCCTGGAGAGAGAAAACGCAGCTGGAATGAGCAGAGGGCAAGTGCTGTACCTTTCGCCAATGCTAAAGCAGCTAGATAACTTTCTACCAATTATGTTAGAATATGCAAACCTTCTGATGTGTATAAATACCTATTCTGTAAACAATAAATTGTTACATATTCGGCACCCCTGAACACACAGCACACGCGTGTTTAATGTCGCCCTGGCTGTCCCAACCACGGCATTATGGTGACCCCTGACGTGATGGGGGGTGGCCGTGGCATCATGGTGATCCCCCCTACATGATAAGGGGTAACTGTGACATTACGGTGAGCCCGACAAGAAGAAGGACCACCGTGAAAAAGGCTGCAGATCAGCAGAGGGGAC
>WEIV01013038.1:476428-505618 GCA_013390005.1 Calyptomena viridis | reverse complement strand
TTAGTGTCTGTACTCGTTAGAGCTGTAATCTATAAGAAGAAGAAACTTACATATGTTTTGAGCACAAAATCATATTAATCAAGCAATTTGCACCTGCTCATGATGCTGCCTTTATCTGAGGTCAAAAACTGACAGACTTTGAAAGCTATCTCCCTATCGTTAGTTGTAGTTATTCTACTTCTGCTGCCAAGTTTGCTTGGTTTTCTGCAAAGGGCCCTGCAGAAAAATTAAGCTGGTAGTTTTTGTAGCATGAATACAAAAAGAGGGGGAGATGTCACAGGTAGGCATGCATCTCTGCATGCCTGGAGAGAGAAAACACAGCTGGGATGAGCAGAGGGCAAGTGCTGTACCTTTAGCCAATGCTAAAGCAGCTAGATAACTTTCTACCAATTATGTTAGAATATGCAAACCTTCTGATGTGTATAAATACCTATTCTGTAAACAATAAATTGTTACATATTCGGCACCCCTGAACACGCAGCACATGCATGTTTAATGTCGCACTGGCCGTCCCAACCGCGACAGCCACCCAGATACCTGTTTTTTGTGGGGCTGTGTCTCAAACCCAGATGTTTTGTCCTGTCCTGTTCCACCACCAGTCTCTGGAAGTCAGTAATAGTGTACAAATGGTATATGGAAGTAATTTAGCTACACATCTTTCAGGGGAACACAGTGATCACCAGCTGTCTCAGAGTCTCTGCCTTTGCTCTGGAACAAGAATCAGCCTAACACTGCCTCTGCAGTACAAATAGCAAAGTGAAGTGGAAACACTCAAGCAAGATAGCATGAGACCTAAGCAGCTATAAGAGATAGTGCATTACTAAGAAATAGTTCAAGACATAAATAACTCAGGATTCATATTTCTCAAATATTTCTATTGATTATCCTCCTTGCAACTTCTCACATGCACTTGCCTGATCATTTCTTTTGCACAAGGGAGGAATGGATAAAGGATGGTCACTAGCCTGTTTTTCTGCTGAGCCTCAGAATTACTGGTGAATCTGATAATATGAAAAAATCCATCAATAGTATAACAGAGTCTATAGTACAGCTCCTTCACAACTAGCTCTAAAGCACAGAGAGGACAGCTAAACAACACCTTTTTCTTAATGTAATAACCTTTCAATAATTTAACCAAAGATACTGAGGAAAAATGCCCTTCAGAAAGTTCATGTAATTGCAGAGCTCTATCTTTAATCTGAACCTTTATCTCAGAGCTCATAAGAAAAAGAAAAATCTGGCAAGATATTTGCTCTAGTTCTTTGAAAGGCTAACTGGTAGCAGTAGAAACTCTCTATTCAAAGCCTAGTATTTTTGATTTGCCAGAGGCCAGGAAAAGCCAAATGCTTCTGAAGACGTGAAGGTTCACTGGAGGTAAAATAAAAAAAGGGAAGAAGACAGCAGGAATCTCTAAAGGGACTGAAATCTGAAGTGGTGAGTCTGCTCACAAGATTTATTAGCTGTTGACCTCCTTCTACAACTTAGGCTATAACGTGATGACAGCCTGGTGGAGATGGAGAGAAGCCGCTTTTCCCCTTTGATACTGACCTAGAGAATTAGAATTGTGAACCAGTCACACAAGCACGCCTTATAAAACCATTCATGGCAATTGCATTGCCATCTGCTCCCCTGTTATTTAGTACATCAAGGGCAGTTTTCAATTCCTCGAAAGTCAAAACCATTTCAAATCCTGCAGCTGTCTCTAGTCTTCAGGAAATGGATGCAAATAGAATGTTTGTGTGATTTTCTGTACTGTATGATCTCACCTTAAGTGATTTTTTTTTTTTTTTAAATTGGGGAATTCATTATATTGTCACTTAGTTTTGAAGTTTTAAAAATTACTGAAGATGGAGGAGTTTAAGAAGTGGAACTGCGAAAGAATGAATCTCTGGATTTTTATAAAAGTCTGGCAGAAGGTGCACCTTATACTGGGGAGATGGGAGTGGGACAAAGGTATCCTCACCCTGCTTTCCAGCCAGCTGGGACCAGATCACAGGCCCATGAGCAAATAGCCTATCCTCATTTTTTTACTTCTAGAATAGTGCATAAACAATTTCACATACGAATGTGATATCAAAAAGATTAATGAAAACCCTTTTATTGACTATTTTGCTAGATGTGAGAAAGCAAGACTTTTTTGATTTGTTGGTAACATCCCCACTCATCTCCTCACTCTTTTACCTTTGGAAAAAAAATAGGTGTGCACTAAATACTGTTTCATTAGTGACTACAAAAATGCTCTCTGTCTTGATTATGTAATGTTTCCTTATCAGAAACAACGTTTTTACAGGCTTTTGGGTTTTGTCATTTACTACTTAGGTATTTTCCACTCCTAAAATAATTTCCTGCAGAGAAAATGTTATTTTTCTCATTCAAGTAGCATTTTTTAGCAATCGTTATTGTTTCCTATCAGCAATTCTGTGTTTTGGGACAGAACCAAATTGCGTGCTTCAAATTCCATCTCTGTTACAATTTCTCCAGCATTGCTTATGAGATAGTGATTTCACAGCCCATAATCTAGAAAGAATAGAATCTACATAAGAGTTTGTGCTGCATTTATATCAAATTACAGGTGATAGCACTGCTTTTTCTGTTCATTAGGATCATCTGGTACCAAGAGATTTCCTTGCTTTCACAGGCTAGCTTGATTTTAGTAGTGAATCAGTGCTGAAATGTGGATACCTATAGCTCTAAACACCATCTTTCTGCTACGTTTTGTGTAGACTGTGTGTCTTATCTGTACCTTTAAACCTCTGCGTAAGCCACATACTTCTTGGGGAGGACTACCATGATGATGGCACTCAGAAGCAAATATTACCTCTTAAATCTAATCCCTTTGTTTTAAATTAAATATGTGTGAGAAATAGCCATAACACAGTTCCAGATAATCATGTATTAAGCGCATTCCAATATTGTTATCTGGAGACAGTGTCACATGTCACTGGTACAGATAGAATCAGCCATAGTGTTTAAAGAAGTGTTAGTTGTGCTTGTCTGTGTATGTGGGCTTGCAAGAAATAAAAAAAAAAAGCCAATTTTTTTTAATGTCATGGTGAAGTTTAGAGTGGTGAGGTCATAAAACATTAAATAAGTATTTTAACTGACGCAAACCTCATTCTGAGTACAACAATCATTGATTGTACTATGAACCTCCATTGAGGATCCAATACCACCATCACACATCCTGGGTCCTATTGCTCCAGTCTGCCCTGGCACTTGTCTAAATATTTTTCCACGACAAGTTGCCAAAAATTCTTGGCAAATGCAAAAACAATTCTTGTATGGTGTAAATCACTGCAAGTCCAATGAAGTCAGTCTGGACTTGTACATGTCCAGTACAGAAAGGCTCTGAAAGAGAAGCTTGGAGACTACTTCTTTACTGAATAGCACAATTCTGCCTTCTATTTCATGTAACTCTTTTAGAGCTTTGGGTAACCAAATGTGTCGAATTTCCAAATGAAAAAGAATATAATTGGAGGCCTCAGTTCCATAAGCAGAGGAGACCTTCAATAATTTAAGGCCATTATGCATTGGCATAAGGAAAAGGTCTTCAGGAAAATGTAACAAATCACTTCAGATACTTTACACTCTAGTTATATATTTTGACTGAGCTGATGAATTTCTCTTACCTAGCCAGACAGCTTAGCCAGTTGGCCCGCTATTGTAAATTTCAACATGATATAAGTGATTTCCCTTGCATCCTCCCCTGAAAGATATTGTGGTAAATGGTATTTTTGCTTCTGTTTAATCTCCTTCTCAATTATTTGTTACCTAATTTAGCTCATCATTAAGAAATAGAAATCTCAGCTTTTTGCATTTAATGGAGATGCTATTTTCTCCAGACAGGAATTCCTGCAAGCTGTGTGTCTTTCCAGAGATACTCTTATATTGTCCACCCTGAAGTCATGGCAGAGGACAAAAGTTCAGGAAATCAAGTCATGTGCCTACAGAAGTTAGCTGGATCTGGAGCCTATCCAGAACTTTTAGTCGAGCTGGCAGTTCTTTGCCTTGGCCATTACTGCAGAGGCTTCCAGACCAAGCTTATAATTAACTGTCAAAAACTAACCAGAATTAAAACATAATACAACGGAAACAATTACTTAAACATATGCCCAGACTTTTCTTAAAGTTTGGAAACTATAACTCGGGTAAGATTTCTCAAGCCTGTTACTGAAGAGAAGAAATGTCAACTATCTCCATTCATACAGATAAATTTAATTAACCAGAGTCATAACTCCTGAAGCATCACTTGAAACAGGTGCCTTAGGCTCTTCCTTTTCACCCCTACCCATAAATGGCACCTAACACCTGCTTGCTGAGTGGAAGGGACCCCTGTTACACAGGCATTACCAAACAACTGTGTTTCTCTGGTTTGCGTAATTGTCCACTGATCTCTCCTTGGTTTAAAAGGAGAGCAAACTTATATTTCCAGTTTCCCTAGGAGAGTCTTAGACAGTGAAAATGTCAATTATATTGTGTTCTCCAGAGAAACTAGTTATTTATTGGATGCAGGCACCTTTGTTTCCTGAGGTATTGTAATCTGAGATACTATAGTACAATGTTTATCCCTTCTGTAAGGTGTTACATAAGATTTATACATTTTAAAATTTACATTCAAAAAATGTACTGCAAGCGTGTGTGTATTCTTCTCTAGTTAAAGAGGCAACGTGCAATACAAATGGATAAACTAAACCCAAGGTATAACTACAATATAATTTAAGATTTTCATGGAGTACTACTTGAACACAAGTTCCTAACAGGTAAAATATGAACTCCTACTCTGTATCAGCAATACTGCAAAACAAAGGGACATTTGTACTTTTTTAATTTGAAAAGAATTCCAAATAGAAAAAACAGGTACTTTTCCCAATTTGCCATCATTTTGTGCCTTTCTCATAGCTTTTTCTTTTGTCTATCTCTACCCATGCATTTTCTTTGGGTTTTTAGTGGTTCCCTCAGGGCAGGGCCAATTATTTATGACATACTTGTCCATGTAAAATTTATTTGGGAAAACTGTTCCTATGGAAACTGCTGTTTTCAAACAGGCTTGTATTAACTTCAAACAATATGATTGTATCTGCAATAGAGAATACATCTTTTATTATCAGGCATATTCTAATGACTTTGACAACCAAATAAATTGCACAGAGGAACAAAATGAGTTATATCCTGTGATATGATCAAATGGGTATTCAGCTGTCATCTGGTCAGTACAGAGAATTAGTGTAACTCAGTTCATTTCGAGTCCAATTTGAAGGTATCTTAAAATTTCAAAACAAAGTTTTTAAAAATATCAGTCAAAAACCTGCACTAGAATGCTATGAAAGACCAGCAAATGCCTTATGTACAAATAAAACATTGAAAGTTTTTATTTCAGAGGTGTCAAATTTCATGTATATAACATACCTATGCTTTAAGGCTTTGGTACCAGAAGTAGATTGATAGGTCAGGATGCTGCAGACACTTGATTTCTGTGGCTTCAGGATCAAGCTCTTGTAACTATGTTTTGTTTTTGTGGTGTCTTGTTATTTGCTCTCTCCTTACCATACCTCCTCCTTATCTTCTGGTCTTTGCAGTTCTCCAGAAAAAATGAAGCACAGAGCAGTTGCAGCACAGCTCACCTGAGCAGATTTTTAATGAAAAAGAAAAATAATGATTTTCATCTGCCTGAACAAACAATTTGCCTTTAAAAAAAAAAGTAATTTAAGAACCTACCTCACGAATTGCCTTGGTGGTATTATTAGATTTTTAGAACCATAATATCTGGTAGTAATCTAGTCAGGAGCACAGCAGGGCAGGTCTCATAGCAACATCACAGTCCTCCAGTTTGGACTCTTTCTTTGGTCTAGTGCAGAAGTTAATGATGTTAATACAAAGGCCCCTGCTAGCTGCCTTTTGCACAGGCAGGCTTGTAGCAATTCTTTATCTTCTGAGTCATCTTCTACAGGGAGATCCAGAAAAAATAGCTTCCATGGGTTCCGTAGGCTCAAGTGGTCCTTCACTTATTTAAATGATTAGCCATGAGCACTTTATTTTCTAAAAGGAACAAATTCAGCCAGGGACTGAACAAATTTCAAGGCCACAATGTGTAAAGGAAATAAACTGTGAATTCAAGTCAGAGAGTTTTCACAGTCCAAGACAAGCTGGTTACAGGACTATCAGGAAAAATAAAACCTCACTTTGCTACACTGGACCTCCTGAGTATGTTGTGTATATGAAAGGAGAAATATGTATAAATCTATTTGGCTGTTAAACTGCTAGAATGCAACATCAGCAACACAAGAATTACAAATATTGTGACCTAGATCACCAAAAACACTGACTGGCCATTTTTGTAAGATCATCTCATGAGATTGGTTGGAACTGCTTAGGATTTGGGGTCTTTATAAAGAATTACTTTCAACCTCCTTTTTATGTAGTATAAGTTCCATACTGGTACAAACCCGTCAAATTCAAGGAGCTTGAATTATTCCGAGTGGGCCTAAAAATTTTTTCCAGAATTGCCTAAGCTAAGGCAAATAATATGTTAAAATTGGCCTGTCTTTAAGATCTGAGGACCTTTTCCAGTGACTGGAAAAAACCTGAATAAATTTAAAACATGTAATTGAGGTTTATACTATATATAATGCAATATATAAAAAGTAAAAATAATTTTGCAAGTAGTGAACTTCTATTCCCAAGAGGCAATGGAGAAGGTCCCGTAGAAGCAGTTGGAAACTGTCCACTCTGTAAGGATATAGGAAAAGTCCCAGCCCAGTTGTATGTGATGTCTTCTTTGTTCTCATATGTTACTTTTAAAAATGGAATGATTTGGTCTGTGGTGGTCAGTGCATTTGCTTAGACTCACTCTTTGTGCAGCCTGAACTGGCTCCATCTGGCTCCTGCCTGAGGATTGGATTTAGCTGCCTTCTTTGTACTGAATGCCATGATGTTTCACTGAGCTTCTAGAGGCAGCATGTCTTCTGTATGGCAGACTGCTTTCCTGGGGTTTATAAGTACATTTTCAGGAAGAACTTGCTTGCCTATTTCAATATGAGAATGAAACATACATTGATTTCTTTTTCACACTCTCATTCCACAAGCAAGAGGCTAAAAGGTCTAAGTGGAGGAAACACAGGACTTTCTATCCCCATATCATGATAATCATCACCTTTTAACTTCTTACAGATTGCTGATCTCCGTCTCAACTAAAATAAACCAGAAAACACTTTATTTACTCTACTGGAAGAAGATCCATAGTGACACGCGGCCCATAACTGAATTAATAACTCCAATTTATATTCCTAATGTTGTGAGCTTCTTTGATTCTGATTATATTCTCAAAACCTGGTTCACCACATCCCTATGAGGATCTTTTTTTTCACTCCTTCATGGCAACACTGGAAAACATAAGAGCTCAGCACCTAGAAGGCAGATGGACTAATTTTCATAATTATTCTCACAATAATGATTGTTGGGTAAGTAAGAATTTGTAATGTTTACTGTGACAAGAACTTCCTGAGTCAGGCTTTCAGTTAAATGAAAACAGGAAGAAAAAACATATTTAAATATGTACAGATTGCATAATAAAAAAAAAAAAAAGGCTTGTCTTCCAGGTGTGATTGTAAGACACAGAAATGAAGAGTGTTAGCAAAACCAGGCTCTGAAATCTGTTGAAGGCCGGGGATTTTCAGAAAAGCCAATGACTCTACTCTTTTCATGTTGTTTGATGTGATATTTATTGTTTTTTTCCTAAGTCAATGCAGGGAATTTCTGAAAATCTCACTCTTATACTACTTCAAATGATTTAAATTCTCATCAAAAAAAAAAAAAAAAGCTTAAAGAAAATGGGGGTTTGAGAGTCTAAACACCATTTTTAATCCCTAAATGCATCATCAGGTATTGTAGTTGTTCAGTTGCTAAAACTCACACTACTGCCACTTAAAGAACAAATAACTCATCAGCACTTTCTCAGTAACTGCACTTTTGCCTTTGAACATTTACACAACAACCAAAATACTGTACAAACTGTCACCAGCAATCTCATATCTATGATTCTCAAAGCAACATTTTTGAGCTTTTGTCTTGTGCAGGCTTGATCCTCTCAGCCTGCTCTGAGTGTTTGGACTTTCCATGTAGCTTCACCTGAGTAGGATCATGACAGCAAACTTCAACCATGAGATTCCTGAGGCCCATCAGACCCTCCTGCTCAGCAGAGGAGAGCAGAAGGCACTGCAGCCTGTTGGTCAGGGACACTCATTTGCCCAGTCAGCAGCTGGGACCTGAACACAGAACCTTCATCCCTCGGGATGTTACATCTCCTTGTAAGATATGGAATGGTTAGATTTCATCTCTCCTGTTTCTCTTTGTTAATATATCTCTATGTTCACTGAAGAACGGATGAGTATCTAAGTATTACAGCTTAATATGAAGGTCACCGTGTTTTTGAAACACTGTCAGTCTCTATCTACCTAATAAATCTTTACATTTGTGCTTGAGGGTACTAGTCTTCTTTTTATGGGCAATAAAAAAAAAAATTAAAATTAACTAAGACAATTCAGTCCAAGAAGGGGTTCATGATTGTAAAAGACATATATTTCTATCCAGTCCAAAATTAGAAACATAGTACATTTTGGAGGAAAAATCCATTAATTGTTCTTCTATAATTTCCTATAGGCTAACATCATCTGGTTCTGCAGTCAGCTTGTTGGCTTCTATGTTGGCTTCTACAATCACACATGTCTCTCCAAGCAACAGATGGAGTGCCAAATTTGGAGTTACAATTTCTCCTGAGCAGACAGGAGTCAAAATTTTGAACATCTCAGTGCTCAGTAGTGTAGTGTCTAATCTTCCCTTGAAAACCTTGTATTTCTGTAGTTATCATAGTGAACCAAAAGGAGTTGCTACAGCTTCTTATATTATAAAAGTTTTAGTAAAACAGGAGCATTATTAAAATTTGGAATCTGAAAAGAGATCAGCAGACTTGTTTTTCTTTCCTTGTAGAGGAGAATTAGCAGAGAAGTTAATATTGATGCTTCTAACATCATATTTCAAAGCCTAATTATCTGATGAGAGAAAAAGAACAAATTTTTTACTACACACATACATCCAAAAGGAAAATGACTCAGAGAATGGAATAAATATCTCTATCTTTAGAAAACTGCTTGTTTCATTGAGGTGACACACCAGCTTTGTTCCAAGTACATATCAGCCTAATAAAAGTTCAAATTGTGTATATTTGAACATTTGAATACTTTGATATTCAGAAATTACAAGATAGTACAAATCTAACACATGCCCCAGCATTTTCCATTTATTTGTTCTGTATTAAGAGAATGAAATTAGTTGGTTCTCTGCAGACTTAGTGTTTCTTTTTCTGTAACTTCTCTATTGAATTTGTATCCTTGATTATATTTTTACCTAGGGTATTATTGTTTTTAATACACACATGCAATGCACTATTCATTTGTTTGTTCCACCTTAATCAGATATAAAAGCAACCGAAGTGATGACTGTCTTTTATTGAGTGCCTAGATCAATCTTGAAGACCATATTGAAAAGGTTTATTGCCAGCAGGGATATATCCTTTAGAGGCTTGTCTGCTATAGCAAGATAGCAGTACTTTACCACACCTTTGTGCCATCATAAGGACATGAAAACCTTCTGTTCACATAGCAAAGGCATTTGTGAGGAAGAACAGACTCCCATGGCTGCTTGCAACCTCCACCTAAAAACGCAGAGAGGTTATAAAATCATAGAATCATAGAATATACTGAGTTAGAAGGGACCCACAAAGATCATTGAGCAGGACTGTGCAGGACCAGGACACTCCAAGAATTACACCATGTGCCTCAGAGCATCGTCCAAACACTTCTTGGACTCAGGCTTGGTGCTACGTCCACTGCCCTGGGGAGCCTGTTCCAGGGCCCAACCACTCTTTGGGTGAAAAACCTTTTCCTGGTATCCAACCTAAACCTCTCCAGTACAGCTTCATGCTGTTTCCTTGAGTCCAGGCCATGAATGTGAAGAGACCAGTTGCTGTATTCCAGTTCGCCTTGAAATTTCAGGACAAGAGGAAACTGAGTGCTCATTTCTGTACATTTCTTGTGCCTTTTGATCCAGTAATTTGCAATTATTTGTCCTGAGTTTTCAGGTGTTCTTCTTTTCCCATGAGAAGTGATAAGGATATGTTTGACTTACTAGCTAGTCCAGGAACAAATATTAATTGTATATGCTCCACGACATAGAACTTTGTCCCAGTTCTTTGTGTGCTGATGGTAACCAGATCGAATTTATTATACATATGCTTGGCACCTGCCTTAGCTGCCAATCAGATTTTCAAGTCATTCAGCCTCTTTATTATGTTCTCTGTGGAGAATTATTTCTCTTCCTGTCTTCCCACCCATGTTTCATATTCACCACTAAAACCAGGGTCTGATGGAGTCCAGCTTCTATGCTGCTGAGAGATGAGAGAAAAATCTTTCAGGGAGGGGAAATAAAACCCAGCAGGATTTTTATGGAACAGAGTTCTATATCTGATCTGGTTGAACCTGAATCTTCCCAGTTTTAGAGAGTGCAACAAAACTCATCTACTGAAATAAGTATGTGCCAACTAATAGTCAAATGGAAAGTAATGGAATCTGCCAGCATCTTATTTTATTTCAACAAGCTGGAATCAAGAAATTAAAATATTTTCTTCCAAGAAGTATATTTTATATATCTTTAATATCATGAAAGACTTTGGTGCTATCATGATAAGTTCTGTGAAAATCAGCCATGTCAAGCTGCAGTATTATAAATAGGACTAATTTTGAAGCCAAAAGGATTGGCTTATTTCTATTGTTGCAAAGATAACACGAATATACCCCGCTTGGCTTCTGGCCAACCCCAGACACTGGTAGCTAGAAGGGGGTTCCAACTTGTAGGGACTGGACAACTGGGAGAGAAAAGAAGACAGCATCTATGCAACTGCATGAAATGTAAAGAGCATTGCATAAAGACTAGAGAGGCGAGTACCTAGATGAGAATTCCCCTGGAAAAAAGGGAGGAAAAAATATCTGTGTCAAATTGGGGGGGGGGTGTTGGTGGTGGTATTTTGGGTGGGATTTTTGTCAAATTCAGAGAAGATTAATTTGGGTTAAAAACCATAATGGAACGTGGACTTTGTGAAGGCAACTTATCCTTGTAAGTGGTCAGATGAAGATGCAACAAACCATGAATGTTCTGCTTAATAACAATTAATGTCTGTGTTAAAATCTGACTGGAAGATATACAAATCCTCCTGATTTTTTCATAAGGATTTTCCCAGTAGGATTTAAAAAATGCCAAAATTTAAAATTCAATTTAAAATTAAATTTAGAATTTAAAAATGCTAAAGCCCCTATTAATTGCCACCTACGGGCATTACAGCACTATTTATATAGTGGCTTGACTGTTTTCCCCCAGGAAGTCATTAGTTAATGAAACTAACCTTTCTATTTATTTCAGTATATAGGCAAGCATTACAACATGGAGAAGTCTAAGACATACAAGACAACGAGTAAATCATAAATATAAACAACCCCCAAAGCATATTTATACTTTGAGTGGGAACAGAAGGTCAGTTTTAGTTAACCATTTGGATAAATTTAGCCCTTAATGGAATCTAGATCCAAAAGAACTATTTTCTTCTTTTAGATGGTCTAATGGAAAGAGAATTAAAAGAAAAATTGTCTGGAAATGCAAGTACAAAATCACTAAATCAACTAAATAAGTTGATTAAGACTAAATCAACAAATAAGAATATGAAACTTAGAAGTCTAGGCTTGTTTTCCAAGCTAAGAGAAATGCAAAACACATGCATGTCTGAGAAGTAAATGAGAGACAAAATTCTGATTACAGTTACACCCTTAAAATTTTGGTGATCATACTTGGGCTACTCGGTGATAGATTTTTAAAATATTGCCTTCTTAGTCAGTTAGGAGGGTGGCTTTTTAGCAGGCTACAAAAAACACTTCTTTGACCTGAAACCATCTTCCTTAAATGCCAGTTTAGTACTTTAGAAAACTTAAATTTGCTGCAGACTTTTTAAACAAAATATCATAATAAAATAGGAGTTTGATTCAATATATATGTACAGATTTTTTGTGCGAGTCAAAGCCACTATACAAACACATTTCTAAACTATAAAGCATGTACAGAAGTCCATTTTATGTTTCATTATCAGAGCAGGAATGCCACTTTCAACGAAGTGCAAAAATAATGATTTTATATATAAATCATTCTCCTTGCAAAAATCTACACAGGACACTATTTTTATCATCTTACTGTGTTCAGCTCAGTTTATAAGAAAATAGTATTCAGAGGTATGCTGAGCAAATTAGCCTTCTCCTTTAATGAACATCAGCAGGTGCTAGGAAGCAGATAGCTTTAGCAAGAGTGATTTCCAACTCTTGGCTCTGTATTGCAGCCAAATTCACATTATGCAGCATAATAAGTACAGAACCTGGGTTTTCTCACCTGCTCTGCATGTTTGGTATTTGCCCTGCAGATGGAGGAAAGGTGGTTTGGGGATGGAAGTAATGAGGGCTGCCGAAATTTTTGGCTGGTACATCTTAAGTGTATTCTCAGACCTGAATATTTAAGAAAAAGGACTATACCCCAGTGTGGCGGGTTGACCATGGCAGAATGTCAGATGCCCACCAAGCTGCTCTGTTACTCTCCCTTCTCAGCTGGACAAGGGAGAGAAAATAAGATGGAAACCAACTTGTAGGTTGAGATAATGCAGTTTACTAGAGCAAAAGTGAAATGGTGCAAACACACAATCAAAGGGTAAAACCCCAAGATTTTATTCTCTACTTCCCATCAACAAGCAATGTCTGGCCACTTCTCAGGAAACAGGACTCCAATATATGTAGCAGTTGCTCTGGAAGGCAAACATAAAATAACGAATTCTAAATAACCTGGTTTCTCCAATACAGAGAGAGAGACCAAATATGCCAGATGTAAATGAAAAAGTAACTCTTTACCAAGAAGACTGCTAATAGCAATATGGACAAAACTGGGTTAAACCAACCAATAAGAAGAAACTTCCCAAGCCCTGCCCACTAGACCATATCGAGATGGTGGTCAGCCTCCCCCACGTGGAAAAAAAAAGGCATGTGTGGCCACAGGACAGAGACAACATGGCCACCTTTCAACATGGTTCACCTCCCTCATGCCTGGAAAATCAGGCAGGAAAAGTTGGAGAGTCAGCACTGGCAAGAAATGGCAGATAGCTGGGATTTGTTACCAACAAACACTTGGGTGGTGCTACAGTGAGTCTAATACTTTCTCTTCCCAGTAGACAACTTTGCTCATCCTAGTAAAGAATTACTAGCAAGAGTAGTGAGCAGTGGAGGGTGATCGTTTTCACGCATCATCTTTTTGTTTTGTAAGGGCCCTCTTGGATCCCTGAAAAATAACCTTCAGATTTTTTTAGCCATTTCCTCTCATCCTTCCTTCTCCTTGTGTCTACAGGAAAGGCAGCAAAAAGACAGACAGACAATGCTCAAGAGAAAGTTTTACAACACTGAGTCATTTGCAAAGTAAAGTGCTGTGTCCTCATAGTTTCTGGGGAGGAATATAATCTCCTTAGTACAAGATTTCTTAAAATTTTTACATTTCATATTTCTTATATTTCCCTATTTATTCACCTATTTCGTTAGAAGAAATATTTAGTGCTTATCTATCTTACTATGCTAAAAAGTTTATGATTGGTCAATGTTGTCAGTAGTCAAAAGACACTTGATAATTTCCTGGAGGGAGTAAAGAATACAGAAAAATGTGCTTTTGGCTTGGCAAATGAAAAAAAAATCAGAATTCTTATTTGTGAAAATAAGTGATTACCAGGCTTAATTAACTAGTTCTTTTGACTGCAAAAATTCTTATGGGTTCTCACAGTTTCCATCAGCTGCTGGAGCTTTGCAATCCCCTGTCTGTTTGTAACCATGACAATCTCTATATTCTTATCTGAAGAGGTTCCCCCTGCCTTCTCTCATCCGTCAGCCTGAGCTGTTATTCATTATGATTTGACAGTGTATGCAGGTTATATTCTCTTTTCACCTGTAATAGATACAGCAGTGCAGTGTGGGAGAATGAAAAGGCCTACGATGCTTAAATCATTACTTATACAAATAGGTCTATGCTATTTTTCCTATGTTCATTCAAATTCCCACATCTACCCATCCTTTGAGTGTACTTAAAACTCAAATACATAATCCCATTATTTCTGCTGCTAAAATATGACTATCTGGTTAAATTATGCATGTCTCATTTCCTTACTGTGAACAGGTACACTTGTCTTTCACACTGATTAATTTAAAACGTTGACCTGATTTTTTTTATATAGAATTGTTCTTTTCCTTTTATAGCTTGTTTTTGTATTTGGTAATACTTTTTTATTTATTCTAGTTTTTTAAATTAAAAATACTTCTATAATTAATTAAACTACCGGATATTCTAGAAGGCTAGACATGTTGCCCTTGTGAGGTTTGTCTGTCACTACCTAACACACTACAGATAACTCTCTTCAGTAGGTTTGGATATTTTTGTATCAAATACGAGAATATCATAATGTAGATTTAATAATAAGTATTATCTTTTTTTGGTTTCCTTTTTAAAAGAAAGCCAGAAACAGCAATTACCTTTTAAATGCTTAACTGAAATGTATCTGATACCTATTTAGCCTGGAGATTTTTCTTTTCTGATATCTGACACAAATAGGAAGCAGCAGCAGAATTACAAAACAAAATGAAACAAAACAAAACAATAAAAAAACCACATATACAAAAAACCCTACCCCAAATCTTTAATTTGCAGTTGATGTCATTGATATGAGCTCTGTTTATCTGGGAGTAATACATAATAATGAAAAAAATATTTAATGGCTGCTTTAATTTCAGTTAGCTTGGTCAGTGTTCCTCTGGGTGCACTTTATAAGCCGATGGGGTATTATTCTGTCAGGTTTATTGCTATTTTCTCCACAGAATCTCCAACTTGTGCTTTTCATTAAGAACATTGTTATTTTCTAAGTAGCACATTTAATTCTCCTCCTAGAGTAACAGAATTAGAGCCTCTTCCTATAGCTTCTCCTCGCTTATGTTTTATTAAGCTTTTCAAATGCAGTGTGGTCAATTCTTCTAAAATGCCTGTGCCTTCAATCTATTCTCCTCTGTGGCTGGAAAATCTGTCACAATTTTTAATTCTTGTTTCTGTGTCTTTAGATCAGTTGATTAGAGCATGGTGCTAATAACGCTGAGATCACAACTTTGATCCCCATACAGGTCATTCACTTAGGAGTTGGACTTGATCCTTGTGGATGATCTTTCGAGTTGTAATCGGGTTGGACTCAATGATCCTTCCAACTCAGAATGTTCAGTGACTCTGTGGCTCTTTTGGCTATTTATTTCATGTTATTTCATAGATTTCATTTGGAAAATAGAAATTCAGTTAGTTTCTTAGGATATTTTGAATTATTGCCTTTTCCGAAGGGAACTATAATTCACTTTACAACACCTGTTGTAAATTGTCTTTATAAGTCACACAAAGAAGGCACAGAGTTTCAATTTCTGTTTCATATTTGAGAACATTTTTAAGACAAAGAAGAACCCTCCCTTCTTGCGTGTTTTGCTTCCTGCAGTTGTTGCCTGTGTTTGAAGCTAATCTCAAGTGACCAGGGTTAGATGGTTCACCCACCAGATTTTCATTAAATTTATGTTAATTCTTACACTTGATAAGTTTTTTTCATTGATCAGACTTACTCTGGAGTAGAAAACACAATTGTTTATCTGGTATCATTTTGCCCACAAGCAAAACAAGATAAGCTAAAGAGAAGCCAGGGAATTATGCAGAAAAATAAGTTTGATTTTAATTTCCCACAAAAGTTGTGTAATAAATAATCAAACCTTCCATTTAGGAACACTGGAAAGAAAAATAGGGGCAAGGGCAAAAGTCAATATGTATTAGTGCACAAACCATGTTGAACTGATCTAATTTCAACTGAAAGCAGAGTATGAGGCCTTATGGGCAGGAGAACTCTATATGATGTTATTGTAAACAAATAAGGAAATTCACTCTGTGTGAATATATTGGTAGACCAGCTTGAAAGTGTTGCTTCTGTCACCTGTTTTTCCATTATCTATACTGAGTGTGGTGAACATTTAACAGAACCAACCTTTCATGTATTTTCATACTCAGTATCTCTTGATTTTAGCAGTGATCCATTTATAACTGCTTTTTGGGTACATTTTTAAGAACCTTTCTGCATTGAAAAAACCTAAAATTAGAATTCAAAATTATCTTGATTACTTGCTTTGAAGAAAACCATCATATACTACTCAAAAAGAGAGACCTCTTACCTAGAAAGGAATAGCATGCCAGGCAAAACATCAGTCAGGGATTAACCGGTTAGAGTATCAGCTCTTCAGAAAGAGATCTACGGGGCTGAATAGGAAGCTAAATATGAATCAATATTGTTATACTTGTGAGAAAGGCAAGAAAATTACTTGAATGTATAAACAGGAATGTAGTAGAAAAACCACTGTAGTAATAATTGTCTACTCAGACTTGTTAAGACTTCAGCTGGAGCACTTCAGACAATTTTGGATGCTGCGACTTGAGAAGGATTTATACTCACTAAAAAAAAGAAGGCAGCATGAATGGTTAATAGTTTAGAAATTTTGATGTGGAAGGAAAGCCTGAGATTATACTTTGTATACCTTTTAGGGGTGATGACAAGGTCTTGTTTCTGAGAGCAAATTTGCCAAATACAGGTATATAATCTGTCCAGTGGCACAATAGCAGAACAAAAATATTTTTGAGCACTCTTCCACTTTTACTATCCCAAGTAAGTAAGTACTATCCCAATTCTCACCCCAATATCACTATGTCCAGGACCCTATACCTGAATTACTGACTACACACACACACTAATATACTAAATATGGAGGGAACATATGCTCAGATCTCAATATGTGACCGATGACTCTGTATCTAATAGGTATGAGCCCCGGCATGGTTTTGGTGATGCCAAGGAATTGTTTGGGACACAAGTCTGCCCCAGGCATTACTCCCAGCCAACTGAATATAGAAGGCCACCTCATCCTTGGGGCTGTGGCAGGAAAGGGTAAAGAGCTCAAATGCAGGAGCATAGCCGTGCTCTGCCCTTTTCTTTGGGGCACAAGAACAGCCCATACCTCATTGAGTCCATTAGCACAGGCAACAGCATGATGTCTTCATAGACATCCAAGGAAAAATCAGGTCTTCTATTCAGCAACTGTGGACTCATTTAGATCAGTCATAGAGCTACTCTTGACTATCTTGGACTTCTGGTTCCAACTAAGTTTCCCCAATTATCCTCAAATTATCCTAATTGTCCTCAAAAAAACCTGTTTTCCAAATCCCAGGGCTCCAAATCTAACTAATAATTGCTCCCCTTTCCTCCTCGGTTTGGCTCTGCCTGTGCATGCAAGAGTCTAGCTAGTAAAACTTGCCAAGCAAGGCTGAAGCAGAAAGGCAAAGTCAGACAGTCACTAATAATATTACAGAACCCCCAGCCCCCTGCCCCAGGGTGGTAGAAAGAAAGAGTGGGACAGCAATTTGGAGTAAACATGGGAAATGATGTGAGAGGTAGGAGGGAGTACAGCTAGAACTGGGAGAAAGAATCCCCTATTTGAGGGTTGCAGCTGTGGTTAGTGTAGTAAACAGCTGTCACCACCCAGCAGCAGCACTGTCACTGACAGGACTTCAGAGGTTCAGTCAGATGGTGTTACTGTCCCTGATCAAAGTGAGTGGCTGATGGAATAAACACACTGACCTTATGGTCTGCTTACCACAAGCACCAGCAATACTGTTTGCTCCAACTGTGGTCAATTCTCAAGACTCCTTTCTCAAGCAGTACTTGCTAGAAATCAATTCCTAATGAAGAGAGTAGGCAGAAGATAAACGAAAACATCCTATCAATACCGGCAAAATGTCACAAAGGCTTATTTCAGCTTCATCATCAACTCATGTGATTGAGTGTGAATCTTCACATACTCTCTCTTTTCATCATAATTGTAGAATTGAAATAATTCTTACAGTATTCTCTTGAGGAGAGCATTTCCTCTGCTTCCTATAGGAGAAATAACAAATATCTAGTAATGCAACCATGTTAATTAGTTAAGAAGAGAGTGATTTTTTTTTTATAGGAAGCTTGTTAACTGAAAATTCAGATGCTGCAGGTAAATGACTGCATGGCACATGGCAAAAAAAAATATTTATCATTCAGCTGTTACTACTTTGGTTTGAAAGAGGAGTGGGATTAAAAAAACCCCAGAAACAAAACCAAAAACAGACAGGTTTTAGTACTCTATACTTGAGAACTCCAAAGTTCTAATATTTTTAAATTACATCGTCAAGGTCTTCAGAACTTTTGTAAACCTTTAATAGAGGTTTTACTACTCTCACAGATGGAAACCTTTCTCTATTACAGAAGCTGTATTTCCTAGATGACAAGTGGAGAACCTCATCACCTGTGGAATCAGCAGCTGAGGCAAGATTAATTAGCTAAACTGAGAGAGTTGTGCCTGAACCTGCAAGACAAAGAGAAAAAACATCCTTACCCTAAGAGCAGATTTCAAGAGGAACATAAATAATTTTTTTTCTTTTGTATGAGTAAGACTGAAGTTTCATTCATCTATGCAAAGCTAATATATATTTTTAGATGTAGAGGAACAGCTGAACCCAAGTGATAGTCAACAACATAAATGTTAGAGATGAACCATAATATTTTTTTCAGGACAGTTCTCACATTTACTGACATGAACACAGAGTAACTTATGTCAGAACTCTACAGTTCTTGTGGGAGTTATTTGTGATTACATCTATCAGCTTGATGTATACTTAATTTGGGAGCTGAGTTTTAACTCGTATTTCTTAAGATAGGATTGAATTTTGTCATGCATTATGTTAATCCAATGAAGGTGAAGAACTCAGTCTTTCTCAAAACATGTATGGATCTAGTTAGTTGAGATGTGTGACTGTCAAATTAATGCTTAAGATAGTCTGAGAACTTTCTTATTTATGTGGTTGTTTAGCATTATTTTATATAGCAATGCATATATATATATATATACACACACACACACACACACATATCTGATACCTCAAAATCATAATGTCCTTACCCCACTACAGGGCATTCATGTGCTGACTTAATTCCAACTGTGAGCTCTTTTAATAACTTTATTGGACTTAGTAGCTTTTAAATCAAGTACCCCTCTCTCACTTCTGTGAGAAAATCTACAAATTCTCCATAAAATTAGGGCAATGCTAGTGCAAGGGTTGGTGGATGAAAGATTTCTTTGATATTAGCACATCGTTGTTTACGAAACTGTCATGACAAAAAAAATCAATTCACAAAACAATTTGCAGTGCAAATCTCACTTCTACAGTGTGCCTGCTGAATTATCCATGATAACTTAGCTCATTTTAAAATTGATAAAGTCTGAAGAATGCTACATTCCCTCTGGACCAGGAGTTCTACACATAGGGTCTTGTAGGAATAAAAATGTAATTACTGAAGATCACCCTTTCCCAAACAAGTGCTGTGGACTGTTCAACTCCTCATTTACAATTTAATCCAAAGGTCCTCATTGAAATAGGTTCTTAGGTGCTAACTGGAGGCTAACAAATGGTTATTTAAATTCATTACATTTGAAAAAATAGAAAGCATACTTTCCATCATGTGGTAGAATTGAGGCTGTTATTTTTGTAGGGAAGAGGGGAAACAATGGAATAGGATTGTGTGGTGGTTGTAAGTATTTTTTTTTCCTTTCACACACATTGACTGCTTCCTGATTCAATATAATTCCTACTTTTTTCTCAACATGTTGATAAAATTCGGTGATAAATAATAAGGTTTTTTTCAGCAGCTTTTTGAAGCCTTCCAGAGATTAAGAAAAATAAAATTTTAAATGTTTTTTGAGAAATATTTTTAAACGTTTAAGTATCTGATATAGAATACAACAGGATTTAGAATTATGCTTCTCAAATATGACAGGTTTTTAGTAGTTTAGTGATATATATTTGTTCTGGAAACAGTTAATAAGTGCAACCAATACTGTAAGAGTTATTTTCTTATGACAAAGTATGTGCTACATGAAAACATGATATTTTGGGTTTTATCTAAACTCTCTGTGTTTTTGGTTTTTTTTGTTATTATTCTGCATAGTGAAAGACTCAGTTCATGTTCAAAGGATCAAATTTTCTTTCAGAGTAAGTGAATTGACATTAGTTTATCACTGCTCATTTAAACCATCTAAGATTCTGCTTTTTGTTGTGGCCTTTTTCACCACTTTCCATCCATTTCGTACACCATTGATGAAAAGGCACTGAGGTCCAGATCTATGAAGTTATTTCAGTGCCCTTTATTTCTCTCTGGTAATTTTAACATGAGTGAAACATTGTACACCAAGGAACTTTCAGGTGATCCCCCTGCCATTTCTGGCTCTCAGTCTAGAAACACATATGTCAATACCACAAGTTTGCTTTTCCTAGGCTATAATACCTGTACTTTGAGGTTAACTGAAATGCTGTGTCCTACACAGACTGACTGTCTACAGTTTTGCAGATTTCAGTGGGGATCATTTCAGGTACAAGAAAGAGAGCAACACAGTTCTCACTCAGATCACATTTCAAATTAAAATGTCAGGCTCATGATATATTGAAGCTGTTATTTTTCATAAAATTCTAATACCTCAAACTCTCAATTTTCAGGGAAAGTAGTATATTCAGAAAGCATAAAAAGCAGCTGGTAAACAAAATCAAAAATATGTTGGTGCTTATTATTACTCACCTACAAAAATAAGTTAAATGTGTCATGTGTGGTGCCGGCAAAAATATATTGTCAAAACAGTATTTGTCAAAAGATGTCTTCTACCTCACAGTGATTTCAGACTCATATATTGCCTTGAAATATGTGCTGCAAATCTAGAAAAATCATCACACAAAGTATGGTGTAAAAGACCCCTTGCAAGTTGTATTATTGAACTGAGAAGGTGTCATACCAGATGATACCCAGTAAAGAAAAGCAATGATGGGCCAGTGGCTGTTGTGTTTTCCTACTCAGTCACTGAAAGTGTTACAGCTTTTAGCCTGTTGCTCAGAGTCCACCCAAACCATCTGCACCCAATATAGCTGTCAGCAGAGCAAAATGTGGAGTCAAACTTACACTATGTGAAAAAAGGCAGCCTCTTTGATCTAATTTCATCACCTATTGATTTCAGGAATTTGCAGATGGCACTGTTAGGTATTCTACAGGTAGTAGTTGAAGGACACAGAATGGGTGAAGAAACTTTTGTGAAAGTTATATGCAATATACTGATGCAATTCAAGTGTGGAGGGTCTCCTGGCAGCCACCAGCTGAAAACACCTTGAAATCACTGGAAATCATGTGCTGGCCATATTGCCCAGATCCAAAGCTTGGATCATCTCATAAAGAGCAATATGTTGAAATCATGTTGAAATTAAGTTCTTTCTATGAAAAGCATGGGTTACTGGAGATGCGTTAATGAAATTTTCCCAGTGTTTTTAGAAGAGTTCTGGTTGCTGCTAATGGTGTTTGACTCTCATTGTATAAATTCTTGCAATGTAACAGGCTAAGGATGATGAATGAGACTTTGATATGAGCCACTCAGCCACAGATGGTGAAATATCATTCTTCTAGTGTTTGGGACACAAGTTTAAATAGATAGGCAATGGAATGCTCTTATCACAAATTATCTTTAGATTGTAGGCAATGAGAATTACTTATAACCATATTTTACTTTTTAATTCTTAAAAAAAAGTCCAACTTACTTACAGTAAAACAGGCTTATACTGTTTATCTCAACAACTAAAATTTTCCTTCCTTAATCAATAATTTTACAATTATATGAAAATATGTAAATAAGTGCTATAAACTGTATTCATTTAATGTTCAAAGTGATATCATGTGAACAGGAAAAAACCCAGATTTTTCTGAAATAAGCTGATCTACCCAGAACAACATCAACCAGTTTCCTTATTCACACTTCCTCATGTTAAATGTGGATAACCATGAGTGTCTGCTATCTACTACTTGAACCTTACATGGCAGAGAGATTATACAATTTACTTTTATACAAGGAACTTTTCTACTTTTTCTCTTCCTTTTTTTTTTTTGAGGCATGCAATGTATTATTAGAAATATATTGATAGATTAAGATATGAACAGATGATGCAATAATATGTATTACCCCAGAGACCCATTCTTTTTACTGATCACAGTTTACTGTCATATACTCTCCATTGCAGATTGTATTCAATTAAAGAGCTTTGATTTTCCCTTCTGCGTTATGTATCCCTAACACCTCAGCCCATATCTTTCATCAGCTGTAATTTCAAGAAACCCATTTTTTCCTTCATGACCACTACAGCATCCTTTCCATAGATACTGGATGTATATGCTATAGATACTACATGTATAGTGTGATACACACAGTCAGGTGAAGAATTTCTTGGGTCTGGTGCACACAACAAAACTTGCAAAGGGTTATCTATGGAATTATACATCTCTGTTACTTAAAGGGGGCTAATACAATATTCTTTGTGTCTCTACTTTGATAAAATAAGGCATTTAACAGTCACCAGATAATTTAGCCTTACATTACAAGGATTAGTATGTATCCTTATCTTAAGCTGGTTTATCCCCTGCTTAGCCAATTCAGTGTAATTTAGCAATCTCCTGTTTCAAGATGAGATTCAAAGCTTAAATTGGGGCAAGTGAATACATAAAGAATGTTTTGTAGCAAGTGAGCTGAAATATTTTAAAATCGGATATCCTCCCAACTCCAAGACCATGGTGGAAAGCCTCTGAAGATGCGAGATATCAGCAGTGACAGAGATGGTTGGTTGTACGAGAACATCTACAGAGATGTGTGCTATCTCTTTAAAAGCTGTAGGAAGAAAACACGCAGTAAGAGCCCTGGGAAATACACAGTAGTAAATTAAACGAAGGAAGAGAGGCTTTAGGGCCAATAATAGTTTTCTGTATTCTAATAATGATCTTTGAGAGTGCTGAGAGAAATTCTTTATAGCAGCTGCTCTTGTCCTAAAATTTCAGTCTGAGTGTCCTGTTTGAACTGAGTCCTCAGTATCCGTCGAGGAACTACTTTCAGTCTTTGGTCTGTGATTATAAAGAGAAAAGGCTTGCTTTTAAAAAATATGTTAAACCTGATTCTTTCTTAATCAGAAGTTTCCTGATATCAGTGCTTGTATCTGAAAGCAGCAACTTTGAGACACCACACCAATGCTAAGACTCAGATTCTACATCTAACTTGTCTGTGAACTAGATTTAAAGGTGGGAGTCTTTCTGGTTTCTTGGAGAAAGAAGAGCCCAATAGCTTTTCCAGATCTCACCCAAAGGGATATTTGTTTATGCTGCTGGAATACAACTGCAGTGCCACCACAGTGCCAAGCTGAGAAATGAGAGCAGAATGGTGCTGAGTTGTGGTCTGTTTTGAGTGTATGCTTTCTTTAAAATTAAATTAAATATTAAAAAATGTAGGCTTTCTTTTTTAGTTCAACCTTTTATTATGGAATCTGTCATGGATGCAAAGGTGTTTGAATGAATTTCTTAACCCAGTGTGTTGCCTGTTCCCACAGTAAAGAGAATGAAAATAATGCCAAAGCTGGCAGACTGCTCAGGTGCCGGGGGCAAGAGCAGACCTCGGTGCGTAATGGCTCTCAGCAGAGTCAGGGATCAGACTTCCTTGCCTGAGTCCTGTTGCTGGTACAGTGCTGCTGAGGGATTTCTGACTCCTAGCCCCCAGCACAGAGTCCTAAGGTTAGGGTTCCATTTGTCCACATTTCTTCCTAAGGGCCAGAAACAACTGGAAAACAGCCAGCACAGGGAAAACCTTGTGTTCTGTGTTGTATCCTATCCCTGGAGAATGCTATTAAATGCTATAGTCAGTCTGAATGTGCTGAATCATTTAAGTCTTAAGCTGAGAAGGGGGATGAGAAATATGTCTTGGATTAAGATCCATGTGGAATCACACAAATGAGGACTCACAAATCTTTCAGAACTTTGCAGCCCACAGATTTAGTTTTAATTTGCACTAGGTTGCACCTGACTAGATCTTAGTCCAAGAAGGCTTTGAAATCACTGTCCTGAGTGTGCTTTAGTCTCTTCATCTTAAACATATTGATTGTTACAAGCGTCTTCTAAATCTGATAGTCCATTAATTAATTAAAGGAACCTAATACTTATGCTATAAATTCTTTTGCTGTCCATACACATTCCCATTTGTCCAAAATCCTTCTAACCAGTTGAGTTGACAAATCCTCCTCCCTTGAATTCACTTCTGTGTTTCAGGCACCTGCTTTTCACAGAAAATGCCAGATTTGTCTTCTAACCTTCAAGGCATTGTACATGTCTGTTTCTTGTTGATTAGCTGCTGTTGTTATCTTCTCGTGTGAACTTTCATACTGACCCATTCTGCCAATGTGTCCTGGTTTGGAACAAATATATTCAGAAGGATAAATATTCTCTGATAAAAGACCGCAGTCACCCTCTCCCAACAGGTTCAAGGAAAGAAATATTTCCTCGAAGGAAAGTGAAAGAAAAAAAACTATTTATTTAACAAATACGCACACAAAAAAATACTAAGCACTAAATAATATATATAACAATAAATAATGAAGTCTTTCACTGGAAGACTGGAAGACCCAGAGTCCCTTCTAGAGTCCCAGGCTGATCGTGGGGGGCCCCTCCAGGCCAGACCAGTGGAAAAGGCCTGCCAGGGAGGTTTCGATATTCTGATGTTCCAACAAGTCCAGGAGAGAAGAAGAAGAAATCGAAAGTCCAGGAAAATGCAGAAGTTTATGTCTCTTCCTTCTGAAGAAAACAGGCAGAATTCTGGCTGGAAAAGCTAGAAGGCCAGTGTCTTCCTCCCTCCTTGCAGCCCAGCCGCCAAAGAAAAAAAAAAAACAAACCAAAGCATAGCCAAAATGACCTTGAAACACTAGAATTGTTTTGAAAAGATTTCTCTAGCTAGTTTTTTTCTCTCCACTCTCAGGGCTCAGTTTTAAAAGCACAAGATTCATTTTTTTTTTTCCTAGCATAGAGAAGACGAATATGGGATATATCATAAAGTCACCCCAGGACAGCTACTGTTGTTATCTTCTCGTACAAACTTTCATACTGACCCATTCTGCCAATGTGTCAAGTTTTGAATGCCTTCTTGGTGCCTAAATTCCATTTCTGGCCTAAACTCTGTCATGCCAATACTTTATGCATATTTTCACTGTACTGGATTTCTGTAAGGCTCCCAAATTCTTCTCCTTGAAATTCTACCACCTTCTTGTTTTTAGAGCAATACTGTTAATTAACTTACTAAAGAAATCTGTATTAAGAGTCTCATTCCCTGTATCTGCAAACTACAGCTGGCTTTGCAAGATTCAGAAGTGTATGTAGATACATCCTAACCCCTCTAAGTAGATGACTGCTTTCCTGTTCCTTAATGCTTGTTGGACAAACCAAGACAAGGAGCCTATATCCTCAGAAGTAATGTCTGTGTCATCCTCCAAGACAGCAGATTCTTTCTGTTGTTTTCCTAGACCAGATTTAAAATAATATAAGTTTTCTACCCTTTGGGAGCATAAGCATATGTGAATGTGTTTCTTCATCTGCCTCCAAATAAATTGTACCTTAACTAAGTGAAAAATTATCCTTATTTATGTTATTAAATACCTTAAAATTCACACAATTACTGGGTTTTTTGTTAGCTTTGTGTGGGTTTTTTCCTCCCCTAGAGGAAAGAAATTCAGACTTATGAAATCTAACAAATAAGTTAGAAAATGAATTCTTAATAACCGTCTTGGATGTAAGCACATTTAAGTGGATCTTGTTAAAACTTGAAGGATGTCAGAGGAGCATATCTGTAAGCTATTCTTTTGCTTCTCTAGAACTTCAGAGATAGTTTAAGGTAGAAATCCTGCATGCAAAACAAAGCAAGTAGCCACTGGAATTGCATGGAATTTCTAGTTGTGAAAATGTACTTCTTAATTAATCTAGCAATGATATAGAAGTTTTAGACACAGTATTTAAATTAAAAAAATACTTTATAGCTTCATTCACAAGAAAATAACTTACCAAGAGTCTGAAAAAATAGTGATGGGTTCTTTTCTACCCATAAAAAAGGACTCAAGAGACAATATATATACTAAAGCAAAATACCTAAGAGCAAGCACATATATCAAACAGAATTAATAAAGCAAACCAAATGTCTAAGGATATAGCCTTGAGGTAAAGCCTTTAGCCTTGCCTGTAAAATGAAGCAGCTTTATCAACATTTACAATAGCAGCCTTGGCTGTCCACTCAGAGTTACAAGGTGACATCTCGCCAAAATTTCCCTTTAAGGATGCATAACAGGTATTTGTTAATTTTCTGCCTTTTGTATTTCAGCCTAGAATTTTTCTCCTGATTCAGGACCCCCAGAGAGTTCAGCAGGAATCACCACTGTGGAGTGACTTGGCTTGTGGTATGAAACATCTCTAGGAAGTCTGACTGGCCACCTGAGAGCCATGAGCTGGACACAGGTATTAGCCCAAGGACTCGTGCTGTTCTCATTGTGTTACCAGGAACATGCTCTTGTATTACCATCACTGTCCAACAAAGAGCTGGACTGACCTGTGAGACTCTGTGAGAGAAACTAGGCTGGTAAAGCATATGTAACAGAACTTACTGATAGTATGCCTTGCTCAGTTTTATCCTATAGTGGAGTAGCGGGCACCATTTCTTGCCTGGAAGGTGGCCCCACAGCTCTTTCCTTCCTATGGTTCTTTGGAGAAGCTGATACCTGCCCTGAGAATAGGGAACCAAAAGACAGCTTTAAGATGAGGCCCACAATGAAGCTGATTAGCCCAAATTAGTGTTAGGAGGCTAGAACAATATAGGTTGCAAATCAGGAAAGCTTTTTGATGAACTGTGCCGATTTTCAGTGTAGAGCTTATTCTCCACACTGAGCTTCTATCACAGGTGCCACTATTTCTTGCTTGTCTTGATGAAACTCATTGTCTGAAAAGCATAACTTTTTTTCATCGGCAGAGTGACCTCTTTAATGGACGTCAAGATGTGGACATCGTATTAGCTTCCAGTAACCCTGCAATAACATTTTTAGGTGTTGTTTAAGCTCACAACTTAATCAAATGGTATTTGAGTGCTGTTAAAGAATGAGAACAGTTTTCTGGAAGATGTGGCTGATGTGCAGCTCCTGGTCTTCAGCTCCTGGTTCTCTACTTCATCCACCACAATGGTCTTAAAAAACCCTATGCTTACCCTGGATGAACCCTTAGTGTAGACATCTCATTGTCCAATGTACTGCAAAGCTAGGCTCCACAAAGCGCTTAGGCATGAGTGAGCCATCTGTTGATTTTGCTGGAGACAGACACCACAAAAGTTAATTATAAGTGTAAGTGCAGCAGTTGCTGGATCAGGGCCTGCGTCTCTTTGAATAAAACAAAAACAAAAAACAAACCAAAAACCAACAAAACAAACAAATGCACCCAAACAAAAGCAACCAACCAATCAACCAAAAAAGGCACAAAAAACCTCACCAAAAAAACCCCAAATCAAACAATGTTAAGCAGTAACTTAAAATAAGTTACAGTGATAGATATTAGCAGTTCATATGGTAGAGAGTGGAATAGAGAGAGATATTTCAGAAAAATTTGTTTCTCTGGGACTGTGTATAGTAGATTACTTTTTCTTTCTAAACCAATGTTTTGTGCAGCTACACACTTGTATGTAATCGTTCAGGGAAAAAGTATCCATGGTACAATAAAATTAATGTCCCCTTGGTAGCCAAGTATCTAGATGATCAGCCATTTCCAATTTCAGTGGGAAAGTGTATAGATGAAAACATGAAAGTCTTATCAATTGAAGAGAAAAAATACATTCAGGTTAAAAATATCCTAAGCCATATTTTATTTACTACTGGAATGTCTGTAAAAGAGAAGACTGTTTTTCAGGTGTTAGTTTTCATGCTTTCCCAAGGATACTATGCATGCACTTATTACATAAGAAATTTCAGACATTCATTTTTATTATAATGAACACTGAATTAGATTTTAGAAGAATATTATTTTGAAGGTAGGTAGGAATTCTGAACTGTCATGACACATGCTCATTCTTAAACTGTCTGCAATATTTATGCTTTCTACATTAATACAATAATTTCAGAAGCACATTGTTATAGTTTTTATATAAAAGCTGTGAATAAATTTAATGTATCTTTATTTTGATTTTATTTTTCTCTCTAAGTAAAATAAAGCTTGTCATCTGGCCAAACTGTCATTTTGCTGAAAAACTAGAAAAGAAAATTAAGTCTTTCTTTTTTTTTAATGCTAAAACTATACAGAGAAATTTTCATTTTCAAAATGAGATTCAGAAAACAAAACAATATTTTAGTTAAGAAATAACATGTTGACTATGTTTCTGTTGGTTAGAAAGGTTATGTGAAAAACCATATCCAAGCAGCATGGTGAATTGTTAGTAAAATAATTTAAGTAAATAAGCCAATGAAATTTGCAGAAAAACAAAACACAAGAAAAGCTTTAATGTCTTTTATATTAAATGCACCTATAAAATTCTTACTCTTTAAAGGAAACATACCTGCACTAAATAGGAAATTTACTTGTTGCATTTCACCTGCAAATTTTTTAATCTCACAAATAAATTCACATAGATTTTGGAATAAAAATATTTAAACAGGAAAATTAAGGGGCTTTTGTTGGTTGGTTGGTTGGTTTTTATGAGGAGATTTTCTGGGTTTAGTTTCAGTACTCCATCTGTACTCCATAAGAGGTAACATGCTGGTTTGGAAAAAAAAACAAATCCTGAAAACTGCTAGTGTTTGCATTACCTTACTTCGTATACCTCTTTGAGGTTAATGCAAAAATTTCTCAGTTTGAAATTTTTCTTTGAGATTTCTTGAACATTGAATAAGTGCTTTAAAAATCTCCAGCAATGATTTTTACTTGCTTGTTTCTGTTATTGTTCATAGAAGTGCAAAGTTTAGACCCATATCTTATATTTCTTGTCATTTTGAATGATGTTCATTAACACTTGAATGACAGTCTCTTTGGAGGCATATATGGTAGGACAGCATTGCAAATCATCACAAAAAAAT
>WEIV01013038.1:464169-476169 GCA_013390005.1 Calyptomena viridis | reverse complement strand
CATATTTTATTTACTACTGGAATGTCTGTAAAAGAGAAGACTGTTTTTCAGGTGTTAGTTTTCATGCTTTCCCAAGGATACTATGCATGCACTTATTACATAAGAAATTTCAGACATTCGTTTTTATTACAATGAACACTGAATTAGATTTTAGAAGAATATTATTTTGAAGGTAGGTAGGAATTCTGAACTGTCATGACACATGCTCATTCTTAAACTGTCTGCAATATTTATGCTTTCTACATTAATACAATAATTTCAGAAGCACATTGTTATAGTTTTTATATAAAAGCTGTGAATAAATTTAATGTATCTTTATTTTGATTTTATTTTTCTCTCTAAGTAAAATAAAGCTTGTCATCTGGCCAAACTGTCATTTTGCTGAAAAACTAGAAAAGAAAATTAAGTCTTTCTTTTTTTTTAATGCTAAAACTATACAGAGAAATTTTCATTTTCAAAATGAGATTCAGAAAACAAAACAATATTTTAGTTAAGAAATAACATGTTGACTATGTTTCTGTTGGTTAGAAAGGTTATGTGAAAAACCATATCCAAGCAGCATGGTGAATTGTTAGTAAAATAATTTAAGTAAATAAGCCAATGAAATTTGCAGAAAAACAAAACACAAGAAAAGCTTTAATGTCTTTTATATTAAATGCACCTATAAAATTCTTACTCTTTAAAGGAAACATACCTGCACTAAATAGGAAATTTACTTGTTGCATTTCACCTGCAAATTTTTTAATCTCACAAATAAATTCACATAGATTTTGGAATAAAAATATTTAAACAGGAAAATTAAGGGGCTTTTGTTGGTTGGTTGATTGGTTGGTGTTTATGAGGAGATTTTCTGGGTTTAGTTTCAGTACTCCATCTGTACTCCATAAGAAGTAACATGCTGGTTTGGAAAAAAACCAAATCCTGAAAACTGCTAGTGTTTGATTACCTTACTTTGTATACCTCTTTGAGGTTAATGCAAAAATTTCTCAGTTTGAGATTTCTTGAACACTGAATAAGTGCTTTAAAAATCTCCAGCAATGATTTTTACTTGCTTGTTTCTGTTATTGTTCATAGAAGTGCAAAGTTTAGACCCATATCTTATATTTCTTGTCATTTTGAATGATGTTCATTAACACTTGAATGACAGTCTCTTTGGAGGCATATATGGTAGGACAGCATTGCAAATCATCACAAAAAAATGATCACTTAAAGAATCATAAGAAAGAATCATAAGCAAAGTTATCAGCAAAAGCAGGTTTAATACAAAGTTGGTTGGCAATGTTCATTCTACGACTTACTAAATGGTTAAAACACACAGAGAAAAAAGCAAACTAAAATGTAAATTCAATCAACCTAAAACTAAAATCAACCAAAAATTGTCTATGTGGATGCTGGCCATAGAAAAAGGTAAAGATAGAAATGGTAAAGATAAAAGGAATAATTCTTTTGACCCTCCCATTTAGTCAAAAGGTTCAGATTGGACACCCTTGCCAAACTTAGCCCCAGACTTGGCCAATGGTTTAGGCCTAAATGTTTAACAGCAATAATTTAAAAAAAGATCCTACAAGAATTTACTATAAATACAACAGTATCTCATTTATAGCACTGATTTACTTGCAAATCTAAAGTACTTGAGGATTTAAGGGAACAACATTCATAGCACATTTACTACAGCATATTCACACTTGCACACACACAGACCCAAAGGAGTGTATACAAGACATACCTGGGAAAAATTCCCCTTAAATTCTCTGAAGTAGTCATGTCAGATGCCTTTGCATCCTCTCAAAGGATGAAGGGTTGAGCCTCAAGGAGCAGGGGTATGAGCCCAGGCTCCATCAGTGACATTTGGCAGCAGTCCTCCAAGTATAACAACCTTGAGAGTTTGCTGGGTCTCAGTAGTGTCCCACTCAGAGGGAGATTGCTGGTCACAGCCTGCTGTGGTCCAAGAGAGCTCAAAGAGTCTCACTTAGGACTGCCATTTATTACAAAAAAAGTTAGCTTTAGTCATAGTAATTTTCCATCCTCTCCTCAATTCAGGTTGGTAGCTTTTTTTTAAAGTTCAATTACAAAAATGTTACTCCATTTTGGTTGTTATTTAGGCAAGAAAACAAGTTTCCAAGTGTGTTTGTTAAAAAAAACAGGAGCTCGTTAGACAGCATAAGTTCCTGGGAGCAGACAATGTTTCTGATAAGCTCAAGAGGAGCTTAGCCCAGGTGCTGTTTGTCAAGGCCAAGGCCTAATGAGCATTTTCAAGATCATAGCGTGGCCCAAGGAGGAGTGGGGGGGGGAGGCATCACCACAGACACGTACATGCTAAAGAAAATATTTGGTTTAAAGCATGGGTGATTTCCATATTTATACCCCTATTTATCACAGAATAGATACTGTGAAAATTCTATCTAGTGTAGAGATTTTTTTTGTCGACCACATAATTAGAATTTTAATTACTATCTAGATTCCAAACTTTGGATCTTTTTATTTCATTGATATTCAAGAGATGCAAGTATCATTATTTTGTTGGAAATCACCCTTGCTCACCTCAGTTAATGTAAGTAAACATATAATTATAGAATGAGCCACATTACTGAAATCAAATTATCTTTACAGAAGATGTGTTTTGGTAGGACTGAGGATGCTGGTGAGGAAACTGTACTGTGACTAGAGCCATATGGATGGTTAGCACAATACAGCAGTACAACATATGCGGCAACAAATGAGAGAATTTGGAGAAATTAATATGTTTTTATTCCCTAAAATGACATCATGGAGTGTTTTGATAGGACTAATACTAGGACTATCTGAAATCTCTTTTCAGATATTGCTGTACTTGTTTATCTTTGTTATGCTCAGCACTAAAAGCAAGTCTTGCATCTTTCTCCCTTGGTTGATGAGCCATATACTTAGGCCACTAGTAAAATAAAGCTCATTGCTTCTGCCTTCTGTGAATTTGACATTGTTAGCTATACACATCAACAGTGATTTGTGTGATGGCTATATCAAAGTCTCAGTTTCTCTTCCTTCCTTTCCTTCCTTTCCTTCCTTTCCTTCCTTTCCTTCCTTTCCTTCCTTTCCTTCCTTTCCTTCCTTCCTTCCTTCTTTCCTTTCTCTCTCTCTTTCACTCTCTTTTTATTCTCCATTCAGAATAAGCTAGTTATTTGGCTATGTGTTCACTCATTGAAAAAGCACAGATGCAACAAGCTCCAACAGGCAAAATATGAGTATCATTGTCTATTGCCTTGTGAGTTTACTTGATTTGAGGATGAATGTGTTGTAAAGTGGTGTTTTGAACTGGCAGTATGTGATTTCATATGTGAAAATCATTATGTAAAGGTTATGCGTAACAGCCTTTGGCCACTGTTCCAGGCTGGTTGTTTCCAGTGGAAAATATCATTGGCTACAAAGCTAAGCCACAGCATGCCTCTAGAGCTAGTAAAGACTTTTTTAATTTTACCTGGTTTATACTCACGCTTTGTACAAAATCTATTTATTCAGGCATCATGCAGACAAAAAAAACCAGTATGGACCCCAGAGGACTCTTCTAAATCCGATGTGTGGAGTTTCCTTGGATATGCCATTTTTTGGGTTTTAATTAAAAAGTACTCATTTAAGAAAATAATTCATGAGTGGCTTTTGAGGCAAGATGAAAATCTTGCCTCTAATTGTGTGGCAAAATTACAGTAAATTATATTCTATATCTCCAGTATACACAATAGAAGTTTGAGAGCATTGGGAAGAGAAAGGTGTTCCTCTGTGATGCAGTCACATCTTGAGTCTGTGTGCAGTTCTGGTCTCTGCATCTCAAAAGAGATGTAGAGGTACTAGAAAACATGTGAATGATCCAAGGCATGCAGAAACTGCCTTGGAAGAAAAGGCTAGAAATTTGGACTATTCAGTTTGGAGCAGAGAAGGCTGAGGGAGGGCAGCAAATCATGCAGGTGACAGTAAGCAGAATGCAGATCTGCAGTTCACCAATTCCCACAATACAGAGACCAAACAGTTTAAAAATCAGTTTACAATATTTAAAAATACTTTACACAATGGTTGGTAAAAATCATGACATTTTCACCACAGGAGATTAAGGATAGCGGATGGTTTCAGCAGGTCAAAATTTCAAAGAATACATATGAAATGAACAAGCAGAAATGTGACTTGTAATATCTTTAATTCAATGGTAGAGTGTCCTTGGAAATGAAAAAGATGGATAGAGGAAATTGTCAAGGTGTTGCCACTGCCAGAAACGAAATTCTGTGCTAGATGGAATATTAGCTTAATCTAGTAGGATCCTTCTCATGGTCTTCTTATTATACTGAAAGTTCACTTATCACAATCTACCTTTTCTTAACAACACTGCTTTTTGGTTGTTTTGGGGGTTTTTTCCTATGAAATACCCCAAATATTGAGACAAATGTATTTACCTTGAAACTTTTGTTGTACTGAGACTACTTCTTATGAATTCTTCAGAGAACCACAGGAAAATGTCACTTTTTTTTGTATGTGTTTTGCTGGAAATTTGAATTTTCTGCTAAAAGTGGTCTCTATATTCTTGTCACTTTTTCTTCATGACTCTTCATTTATGTTAAATAATTCTAGAGAACTACTCAACTGTTTAAGGCAACCAAACTTCAATTATGACTTTAATAATGTCTTTACAACATCGAACTAATAGCAGATTGTTTATCTCAATGACAACAGCACATGCTGTTGGGCAGGATAGTGTAGTTCCATTGAGTTACATGGAGCAGTTGCCTTAATAGGCCTTCACATATCCTGAAGAATATTTATCTGCAATAAGTTCCAAAGGCTGAACCTAAACTGGAAACAATTTCTGACAGAGCCAACTCATCTTGTTTAACTTTAGTCTTCTCCACCTCTGGCTGAAATTACACTTTGTTTACTAATGCCACTGACTGAGACACTGTCGAGACTGTCTGAGATTGGAGCATGTGTGATGCAACCATGCAAGGTTCATGAACCACAAAGTGAGCTTTTGGAAGAGAGAAGAGAGGTTTATCTGTGTCTGGCAACTTTTTACTAATAATTTTTATTAGTCCAAATATTTGTGTAAAGCAGTGCAAGCAATGTATATATCTGAGATTTGAATCTTAAAAAATACCTTTTCCAGAGGGCTGGGTAAAATTTTTTTTAGCAACGCCTTAGCTCTTGAGGATCTCTTTGTTAACATTTTTCTTGCATCTGAGAAACAAAGTTAGAATTTGCCCAACCTTTTCTGTGGGGTTTAAATCTTCCTCACCATCAATCTCTCTCATTTTATCTGCAATCCCCCAAACTCATTGTCCCACTCGCATTAAAAAATGGCCAGAAAACTGAGCAAGGGCCTTTGCAGTGAAAGTGATATCAGACTGCTTTTGTTTATTTGTTTATTTGTTTGCACGTTTTTAAGAATGGTGCAACTCTTACTTGGCAAGAAAACCCTTCTGTTTTTTCTGACTTTTCCAAGATCTCTCTTGGTAACAGAACACTGCTCAGAGACATAATTGTGCCAAACAATTAGCTATGGGACATAATTATGAATTTGGAAGCTGCAAGTCTCCTATTAACTTGTAAGTTTTACGTATGAGGTGTTGTTTGAAGCTTGTTGTGTTTCTAAGGAATTCCTTAATTAAATCTTTTTTAATTCTTCCCCCTTCATGCTCTTAGTAAATTGCTGGCAACAATAATGGCAAGTTACTGAACAAAAAAAGTTTAGACAGAATGATAATTTAGTTCATTTTAGCACAGCCACTCACAGGAAACTTTTCCATATCTATTTCCTCTTCTGAAGTTCCACTTAAAATATTCCTGTTCTTAAGAATTTTCTACTAATCTTAGATAATGTGCATGTAATTTCCACTCTGTAATAATTTTAAAGGGCTCATATTTTTTTATAACTAATTGTATTTCTTCTTGCATTAACAAAATTGCCATGCCCTAATATAGTTTCTTAATATTAAGGCGTGAATCAGGAAATATTAAAAAGTTACATTATAAATACAAAAATACACTACAAATTACTCAAATGTCTGCTGCTTTTTTGTGTTTCTATGTGTGCAAAGTGGATGTAAAGAGTTGTCAGCCCTCAAATGTCAGCATTTATACAATCTTTACACTTAAGCTTTAAGCTAATTTAGTGTAAATTACTATATAGGCTCTGGACTCCAGGATGTGATACCCTTGGTTAAGTTCTCCAATCAATAATAATAATAACAGAAACAACCACCACCTCCCCATCCCCCAAAACTGACCCAAAATTCATTGCCAGGAGTAAGGTAAAAAGCAAAATGAGTTGAGGTTAAGATAATGCCTGCACAGCTTCTATGACAAGTTTTCCACAATTTTTCCCAGCTTATAACCACGTTAAAGTATTCGCTGAGAGCAGGGGCCTATTTAACTTCAGACTCCATAAACTCACAGAATAATAAACATCTTTTTCCTAGGAAAAATCCCACAAAATATTGCATATATATATATATGCAATAAAATATTATGATGTAACACATTTATGACAGATAAACAGTGATTTTACCACCCATGGCCTCCTACTGAAGGAAATGAATGGTAGTACTTTAAGCAATATCGAAACTTCCCAGCTGATGCAGAATGCAGTCTTAACAAAATGAGAATTTTGGAGCCAAAGAAATTGGCAAGTTTACTTAGGTGGAAGAGAAAACATTGCTACATTGATTTCAACACAGCATTTTTTCATTAGGGAGTGTTGCGGTGTATATTCTGCATTTATTTCTATGTTATATATTTCCATAATATATGGTTCTGTTACTCCCTGTTGGAATGTTCTGTTAACCCCTGTTTCCCACACACAGTTGGTTTGTTCCAAAGTTGTATCCACTCTCAAATGTAACCCTACCCACACCCCTCCCATCTGTCCCCAAGCATGTAACCCCAGAACCTTCTTCCAGGGGTGTGACCCCTCCCTAAACCACTCCTACTCCTCCTTCCCGTTGGCTATTCCCTTTCCACTCCAAGACATTTGAACACTCTTTATAAGTTCACGTCCTGGAGGTCATGTGGCTTTTTCAGTTGGATTTCCTTGAGGTTAGAAGCTCTCTGAAGCCTTGCTGGCGAGCAACTCTTCCTGGCTGCCTCACTTTAAGCTTAGAACCCCCTGAGGGCACGCTGCTCTCAGGGTGCAATAAACTTGAAATTCTCCCAACCAAGAAGAGTCGCTCACATCCTCTTTGTCCTCCATTAGCTGGCAGAACCCTCGAGGGGCTGGCAGGGATATACACAGCCTGTGCCGCCCTTAAGCACCTCTAAGCCGGTCCTCCTACGACACGGAGCCTTTTTGCCTGGAGGTGCTCCTCTCCTGTTTTGTGCCTGCTGGCAGTTGCCAGACCAAGCCCAGGCTGAAGAAGGAGCTGGAACTGACCGAGGGGCTGTGATAAAGAAGTGCAGAAAGCTGCATACAGTTTACAGGTCAATTAAGTTACAGCTTGGAGACAAAAAAATTAAAAATATAAAGAAGGAAATAAATATTTCTCTGCCCAATGTAGGCATGTAAGTAATCTATTTATTATTAACTACCTGTAGTTCCTCTCCAGGACTGCACATCCAGGTTGAAAACGGACAGTCCTTACCCAAGATGAGTGCAGTGTGAGCGTGGATATGTCCAAGCTGGGAGTGCTGACTGCATTGCTGTGGGGCTAGTGTCATGCTAGCCAGCTTTCTTTATGAGGAGAATGGTTTGCAAATATAGTCAAATATACTCTAATGCAGAATTGTCTTGTGCAATGTACTAGATAGTCCTGCAGAGGCTCATATTTCTGCATCTGAGAAAACATAGATCAGGTTCACATTGCTCCCCAAGTCCTGGAGAGGGACTTATGATACCACTAAATGCACTTCCAATGCTTAGACCCCTCAATAGTGGGATAGTATTAGAGATGTGTTTTCCATGGTTGTAACCATTAGAATACCCTTATCATCCACATTTATTTTATGTGGATTTCTGCTGTTAAATTTGTATTCTGAGGTGCATTACATACATTATTCCACCATTTTGTAGGTCAAACTACATAGGTCAAACTATGTTAAAAGTAAGAATTTATTTGCAATATTTATCTCCAAAAATCTGAACAGATGTAGCACATTCAATTTATCACAAAATTCATCATGATTTCATTATTTGTGTGCTAGGAGGCACTTGATCACATAAAAGTCTCTGAGACAGTAGTGTACTTGTCTCCTAAAGGGATCAACTGTTCTAAGTCCATCTCACAGCCAGGAGAAAGAAGTACAGTATCCATCCATCTGGGGTTTGTTGCAGAAAGGGTGTTGACAAGACTCCCAGTTTATGCCAGTATCTGAAAACTGATCAGCCACATGTATCTCCAACTACAGTATGACTATATAATTTCTGTCAGAATTAAAAAACTCTTGATCTTCCTCCTCTTTTCACTCATGCAAACTTTTCTGACTTGCCTTTGTGTTTTGCACAACAAATTTTCCTCAGGAAACAACTCACAAGGAGTAAGTGGATTTCGTGCAGCAGCAAAGTTCAAAATTCAAGTACAATTTCTATATCAGTAACTACCGTTTTCTTTGATTCTCCTTTCCAACTCTCCTGTCTCCCTTTCTGGAGATTTGAAACCATATTTATATGCACCCTTGACAATCCTTTCTGCCATTTACAAAGCATGTGGAAGAGTAAAGCTGCTTTCCAGGACACAGTAACACCACTTTTTGGCATGTTCTTCGTTGTTTTTGTTACAACATTCAACCAAACAGCATCTGAGGTTAAGTTACAAGAGCTTTGTTCTCATAGAGAAGTGAATTATTGACATGTTAGTCCTGGAGAGGAGAAGCAGGGTGGGTGGTGAAGTGAGGTTACTGTGAAGTGTGCACAAAGATGATCACTCAATTCAAGCGATTACATAAACCATGACAGACCACCCTTGCCTTGAAAATAGCAGTGTGGTCTTTTCTGTTGTTCAATGCTAGTCATGGGTGATGGAAGAACAAGACAGTCTTACAGTCTCGTTACAGTCTACTAATTGATCTGACTTTGGTTAATCTAAATTAATGAAGTTATTCTTTGCTCATTACACATTATTACTGAAGTTTGGGAAATGGCAATTAGGAACAGAATAAACAGCAGTAAATGGTAGCTATACAGATGAGTCAGCAAGGTGGCCCATGTCTTAGAAAAGATAAAACGACCAGTGAAGGGGAAAAAAAGGACTGAAACTTTTATTTCTATGTCTAATAAAGAATGAACATAAATCGTTTCATTTTTCAGTCTCACCTTCAGACAAGCAGGTGTGTTTTATTGACTCCCTTATTCAGTGATTCCAAATGTATATAAGTACTGACTTTGATTAGGTAAAATATCTGAGGATATGGGACTGGATCAAACCTTGAATGCATCCTTAAATAGATGAGGGGAAAGGAGAAGAAATTTTGTAAAAAAATAATTGAAATAGTTCTTAAACAGACTGTAAGTCATATCAAATAATAAGTATAAAAATACATGTTTTAAGTAAAACTGGCAAATATTAGAAAGCAAATTCCTTCAAGAACAGATGTCAGCAAATTCTTTAAGCAAACACCTCAAGGAACTGATATATTGTAGAGGAATTTGTTGATAGGGAAAAAAATTAATGTATATTAGAAGTTACTAGCATGAAGAAGGTGCTGATCAGTGACATCAGTCAGCGTTTTGCAAATACAGTTGAAAGATTTCCAAAGACTCAGAATATCCCCTCTGTTACATAGCAGTGTTGGGCAGACATGAGTTACTTCCAGCATTAATATGGTTTTGACGTTCACCTTACCCACAGTGAGGTATCATTTATTTTTTTACCATTAATTGTTAGCAAGGCATTGTGACCTAACTTACATATAGGCATATGCAGAAAGAAAATGGATACTTCCCACTGCTTGTAGTAGGACTAGACCCAGAAATTGTGTTTTAATATATCAAGGATGCAAATTTGACAAATAGGTAGTACTGATAACTCTAAAGCATATAAGCCAGATCTTCAACATTCCTAAGAACTGACTTTAAATCATCAGTGAGAAACAGCATGTAGAAATCTTTGTTATAGTCTCTTGGATTTTAAGCTAAATATGTTCGTTCTGATCTTCCCCCAGAAATTGTGAGAGTTTGGGGTCATTTTACTCTTTTTAATGAAATGGATGCTTACATGAGTCCACGATCTTATAGCTTAAGAAAATCCCACAAATAAAAAACCTTAACCAAAACACTGTCCTACTAAATATGTCTAGGTTCATGAAACTGTCGTGAGAAACATCAACAATTAAATTCAATAAAAAGGAAGGACTATGTCTGTGCCACTCAGAAAGAGTTTGGGTTTGTTAAAAATGCAGCACAAATATTTTGCTGCAGAAGGAATCTGACACCCAAATTAAGCCTTTCTCTTAAAGAAATTCAAGATACCATGCAAGGACCCAAGCATTCTAATAGACATAGCTGTATCACAGAAAGCAATATTAGGCTTGCTTGCCTAGAGCTAGACATGCTTACCTAGAGAAATTTGAATATGAACAGTTTGGGGCCACTTAGTAGAGGTTATACTTGAAGGGAAAAGGACAGAAGATTGACGGTAGCTGAGTCACAGTGCTACCATCCACTATTGCTTGTTCATTCCTTGTAGTGATCCAAAACTCTTAAGTTATCCCCTTAAACATCTTCCAGCTGTCCATTTCAGTACCCTGACCTATCACCACACCTCTGCAGGGGACCCTCTTCACTTACAGTTTCCACATCCAACTCTGACCTTCATAGAAGTACTACGTGGAAAGCAGGAAGCAAAACAAATATTATCTCTGTAGGACAAGCACTAGGAAATGCCAAGGTCACTCTATAGAAACTAAGGAGAAATTGTTATTAGTGAATGATGACACTGACCACCCTTGAAATTGTAGGTAGGTTGTGATCTTAATGTGCTAAAGCCCTGTATGCCCAGTTGCACAAATTCATACCAGTCATTGCCCCAGAAAGCATATAGCTTAAAACAGACTGATGTGATAGCATACCAGACTGTTCCAGAAAAGATGGAAACTGTTAGAGGTGAGCAAGGCAGATAGGGAGAAAAAGCTGATCCAAGAGACTGACAGCAGGGCCTATTCCTTTGGTAGGTTCAAGTGTATAAAGGGTATTTGTTGTATTATGGGAAGAAAGGGGATGCTTTCAGCACAGAGCAAAATACTATATATTGAATTATGTATGTGTTATTCTGCAACTTGCCTTTGAAATTGAGACCTTGATCAAACCTCTTCCATACCTGCTCCTCTTTCCAACCATTGCTGTTCCTATCTATTTAGCTTTTCAAAGCAAAAAAAAAAAAGCCTTTCAAAGAAGATCTCTTTATCCTAGTGTGCTAATCTCTTTTGGACCTTTGACTACATTAGATAAACATTAATCACTCTTTATATGCTTTATATTTATATAAAATAAAATAGCTAGATTAAAAAAAAATATATCGCTGAATTGAAATGGTATATAAATAAAATAACATCTGTTATACTTCAGCATCAATTTACAAGAATATCTGCTGGGTTTCTGGTTTTAAACATAATTTTTAATAAATATAATAACCTTAACTACATTCTGAAGACAAATAATCTAGATCAAAGAAAAATACACAAAAAAGAAAATGTGAGAGAAAAACAGAAAGAAAATATCTAATCCTCCTCTTAAATTATTTTGTCATATTTTTGTTTGATGTTTACACGCAATCTTTTGATAGACATTATGAATTTTTATCTTATCTGACTGTTATATATCATGACATATATTAAGAATTAGCATAACTATTTCTTTTATTTTTAANGTTTGCTTTGATTCATTCTTTTGTATAAAGAGAGAATAATAGAGGTGCTTTTTGTAATCTTGCACTGAATCCCTGAAGTGTGGTGCCAGTTACTGTGACAGATTATAGTAAAGGTATAGAAGTCATGGGTGTGCCAACTGGTAAAATTGTTTGTTAAGTGCAAAGGGGCGGATGGTTTAAAATCATC
>WEIV01013038.1:423446-454925 GCA_013390005.1 Calyptomena viridis | reverse complement strand
CCTGGAGCTCTAAAGCAATACAGTACTTCAATCTGCAGTAACATATGAAGAAAAAAGAGCAATTCTAAACCAACATATATCTAGTATTACTGCATGGAAAAGTTGACTGTAGAATTTATCTCGGCTTTGCTTTTAGCTGTTCAAAGGTTAAAGGAAGATGTGTTTAATTTCTTTATTTTTGCATAAAAAAGACTTTATGGTTATTGTTTGATCATATTAAGATGTCTTTTTCTTTGTAAGAAAACACTAATATTATGTATTATAAACTGAAATTCTGCTTTTACTATGACTCTATACTGAATTTCCTCAGATAATCAAATTAATACGTATGGGTTATGGGGTTTGGTTTTGAGCTTTTTATACTGTTTTTAAATGAGTCAAACAAATTCTTGCCAAAATATCAGGCAAATAAGTTTATCATACATACTGGCAATCATAGTTGTAGCAGTATACCAGACAACTCTGTAATTTTCAGCCATCTTCAGGATCCTGTAAAGCTTCAAGGTGTGAAGAGGAAGTTTCAGTCAATCAAGTGCTTCTTCAAGATATTACTTTGGGCTATATAACTTTATTTGCCCTTAGTACCATAGAGAAGCTCAGAAAACCCTTCTAAATTACCCTGATTTTAATCAGAACAAATAAAAACTTACTTTTCTTTTTTTTAATGACTGATGTTATTCAAAATAAAAAGGTTCTGAAATCAATGCATTGATTGTCAAAGCTGGAAAAGCAGAAATATGGTAAACTATGAGTTTTAATGTGGTTTCCCCAGCTGTATCAACAAGTTTGGGTAAAACATTCTGCAATAAGACAGTGTTTCATGGTGTACCTTGTGATATGCACCAGCTTCAGGCAAACAGATTGATTTAATACAGCTTTGATTTCACCTAGAAATATGGACTGTGTTTAAGGAAATAATTTCAAAATCACCTTTAAGATCCCAGTGTTACTAAGGTGCGAGAAATAACGTTAATGCTAAAACTGAATGATAACAGAAAGCTTCAAAAGTACCTTTTTGTGGATTCCTCTGAGATAATAGGTTTTTAGTTAGCCAAAACATCCTGCTTAATTGCACTTCCTTATTCAACACTGTCTGTACTTCTAAGATTCCTTTAAAGAAAGAATCGGTGAAAATATGGTACCTTTTAAGTATCTTACTCATCTACCACATGCAATCAGTTAACTACTGGTCAGTTTTTGAAAATCTAACCTCAATTCACTCCTAATTTTAGACAAAACATGAATTACAACCTAAAAATAAAATTAGCGTAATCTCCCTATTTAAAGAAAAAATCAAACCCCAGCTATACTTCCCTCGTACCACCATCTCACTGTGGCCTTGGCATGCAGTAAAAAAGTGCTTACATTTTATTGAGAAATACATGTCATAAAGTGTTCAAAAAATACTTTAACTACGCATTTTAGGGGCAAATTGCTGCAAGTTTGTCTGGGCTAGACAAATCACTAAAGCTTGATGAAGCAATTATGAAAGTATTTTTTTCCACAGGTGAAACAACTAAAAAATCCCTCAGCATCTAGATTTATATAATCCAATATTGCACTAATGATCCTGCTATAAACTTAGTCTGCAAAACTATTAAAGTGAAGGAGACAGGCACCCTTGCCTGCTGATTAACTAGCAACTCCTCAAAATCTCATTCTCAATTCTTTGGTAGTAAAATGGAAATAATCAAATGTGAGATGAGTAGATTATGAAACAATGAATTCAGCAAGGAGCTAGAGGAGCTCCTGCCTGCATCTCCTGGGTAATTACCTGTGCTGCAGCAAAGTATTGCAAGAGCTTCCTCTGCCAGAAGGGATGTATTTCATGTTGCTGAACAATGAAGAGTGTGTTCAACTGGGATAAGCTCACAGGAGAAGAGTGTAGAAAGATAGAAATATTGAAAGAAGATCTATTTATCTGCCATTGCATGTACAGTGTGAACAAAGAACTCCTAAAGGGTTTTGCCTTTTGAAAAATTTACAGAAATATTACTCTTTTTAGACCAAATTCATACAATCTGTATCAGCATAGCTCTCTCAGATCCACAGGTGTTTATTAGGTTATATAAGTAAAGTATCAGCTCATTTAAAAGGAGAGTGTTCTCTATCTCTTTCAATTGTTTCCTCTAAAATAATACCGTCTACCTAACTACCTTTACCCAGACTGAAAGTCAGCTCTCTGGCCTTGTGTATTGCTGTACAACATTTGAAAAAAAAAATACACAGACCACTACATCAAGATATTAGCCTGCTTACCATGGGAAGCTTAATATGTCCTGCCCATTGATTTTCACAGAGTCTATAGGAAGACTTAAGGATAGATTTAGCAAGCACGTGAGACATAAGTTTCTTTGGAGACTGGATTTATAAAGAGAGACTGAGAATAGAAAGAAAAAACTTCAGAAGGCAGAAAAGTAGGCAGAGCAGTAGACACTATAAGAGCGTTTCACAATGCTGGTGGGAAACCAACGCACAGCACTTGAGGAGGGTTAGCAGGTACAGTGGTGTATAAGGTATGTAAAGGAGATGTTTGCAAGTAAGTTTTTATTTTGACCATTTTGTTGGAAGTGGAATTCAGCTTCTGAGAGAGCCTTGGCTGAGGTTTATGAGATCTGCAGGTGTGAGAACTGCCTGCATTTATGGGAGGTAAGCTTTTCCAATATTCCAGCATACATTTTCAGTTGAAAATATTCAATTTATTTTAGGAATACTCTATTTTCTTGAGATCTGCTTTGAAACAGAAGTGAAACAGAAGTAAATTAAAATTATAGCTCTGTATTTTCTTTGGAATAAAGGGTTATTTTCTGCCAAGTGTTTCTGAAAAGCAGATCTTGATGTTTATTTTTTCGTTCTCAAAACAAAATGAGTTGCCACAATGCATTATGGAGAGCTGCAAGTCATCTTCACAATCCCAATTATTTATAACTATTTTTATTTTCTATTTCAAATGCAAAGTCCTTGAATGGAAGACAATGATCTATTACATAAATATTTTGGTGGCTAATATGAAGAGTGGTAAATATATGGAAGCCATTGTGACAAGGATAACATATAATAAATCCATATTAAGTGAATATAAATTAACAGCATGTATTTTCTTGTGCTGTGGAAATCTTATTCAGCCAGCTCAGAAAACTGCTCATAATTCAAAAATATTTAGGGTTTTTTTTTTTAAAATTTATGACTGCTTTCATGCCAACCACTCTCAAGGTCCTTAACCTTAGAAGACTATACACAAACACTCAAAATATCTCACACAATTATTATTTGAGAAAAACTGAGAGAGAAGTAGGGGAAGTGATGTGCTATTATTGAGACTCATGAGTGACTTCATTGTTTCCTGACATTGTCTTGTCTGCTAACAAAGAGCTTCTGCAAATTCCTCCCCACTTGTTGCAACACTGGGGAGCGGCTGTGGCCATATGGTACACAGTGCTAGGACAGATTTGTTCAACATCATCCATTGAAGAAAGACACACTGTGGCAACCAAACAACCAGTCACTGCAGTTTATTTTGCTAGGGAATATATGCTTTTGTGGTAGAGGGAAATTCAGAGGAGTTGATATATGTCCATGGGGCTACGCCAGGTAGGGATCAAATCTAGGGGCTTAGGGTGGCTACAACACATGCCATAGAAACTTCCTCATCAACAGCTACTATCCGGCAGCAGAAAGGGTGAGAGTTCTGGGTGACAGGTCCCACCAACAGCCCAGTCTTCCTCAGAATAAGGCAAGGTGGTACCTCAGGTCCTGTGTCAATCTGGAAAGTCCTGTCAACAATTGATGAAGAAATCTGGCCACAGGCATACCCAGGCCCACCAGGGCTGTCAGATGAGGGGCAGAGGGTTCCTGGAAGGGTCACCCTGTTCGGCACTGTTCAGGATAGTTAGGAACCATGGATGCACACGGGACTTGTCTCATCTACCCTAGGATATTAGTCACTATAGGAGAGAGATGGTTTTTTTGAGGAGGCTACTATAAACTGTTTTGGTCTTGGAAGGCTGTTTTCAACAATAGTCTCCTCAGAACAGCAGTACAGACAACCTGTCTTAAACCTGGACTTCAGATCTGTATCTTGGGAAAATTATGAAGCAGCCACCTAAACATATATGGCATGCAACAGAGAGACCAGTTTCATTCTTCACGTACAATTAAACACATATATGCTGGGACAAATAGGCATGCCAAGTAGTGGAGCTGTGATTTTTCTGCTGAAAAAGTACAAGAATAAATTTATGACACTTCAGACAGGAGGATATTACCCATCCTTCATTTCTGTGAGGTTGTTTTAGTGCTTATATTTAGTCCAGACAATGTCCATCTGTATCTTTTTTTACGATAATTTCCATACTTAGTCTGAAATTGACAGTTCAGTCTGCTATATATCAAACCAAACTCTTGTGGATCATCTCTGCCTTTATTCCTTCTCAAAGTTATCACTTATATTCAGAAATGAGAAAGACTGCTTATGCAGAATTCTTCTTTGCACTGTCCTGAAGAGTTTAAGAGCTGTTTTTCAAAAAAAACCTGCATGTCATGTTGCAAATGCTGATATTGAAGAGTCAGCACTTTCTGCCTCCTATTACCTTTGTGCTTATCTCCAAGAATTTTACTTCCATTAACAACATGATGCCTTTGAAAACTGAGTGCATTCTTACCAAGTTCATTCCCAATTAAAGCCCTATAGCCCTAGAAAGCCATATTTAAGTAGTGCTGACAAGACATGCCATCACCCCTCTACCCCAGCAGTTTTAGGCTGAATGATGAAATATTCCTTTAAAATCACAATAGTGGTGTAATTTGCAGCCCTCAGATCTTCTGGTAGTAGAGCTAGCTTTAAAAATTATGGGTGGCTTGTATGCTCTGGTCTCCATAGCTCTGCTAATAAAGAGATGTATGTACCTCTGAGTTTAATATTGCCTCAACTGTATATGTGGGCAGTACTGGAATTAAACCAATGCTAATAAAAGCAAGATATGGATAAATAAAAAGGTATTTGCCATATATATAAAAGTATGTATGTATGTATATATGTATATGTATATGTGTATGTATATATGTATATATACATATATAAGACACATAAAAAAATAGACTGATAAATTCCATCTTGATCTGAATACAATTCAAAAGAATGGACTGAATGCTTCTTAATGAGCTCTGCTCAGATATGCATTAGCAATGTAAGTGAAAAAATGGTTCATAATTGCCCATTGGGAAGGGACAAGTAACCTGCACAGGCCAGTATCAGGTCTCACTTCTGGAGCTACAGAAACACCATGTGGATATATGCCTCTGCACCCCACTACACATGTACCACCACCCATGAATGCCCTTTACAGTTAACTGAGAAATGTGCACAAAAGGCCATACAAAGCCAAATAAGCAGTCGTTCCAATTCAACTCCTGTCATTTTCTTCATAGTATTGAATAATCTGTTATTTAATGGTCCTTCTGAAAGTAAGCAGATAGTTTTACAGACAAAATGTGATACACAAAAAAATTCCAGTCCTAAGTCTGAGGCATTTGAGAAAATAAAACATTTGAAGCTTTTTTTTCCGTTCTGATTTTTAAGCCTACAACTTTTTATTTCTGATTAAGTCTTCCTGAACCCATGAATGCTATGTTCATTTTCTCTTCTCATCTTCCACTACATAGAGGTAAGTGTAATTTGGGTTGCAAATAGGTTTTAGGAAAGTGCATTTTAACATCCGCCAGCTAGGAAACTTGCAGTGAGAATGACTACAGAAAAGGCAAACAAAGCATAATATGAAAAGCATATTGCAGAGCTACTTCTGATCACGTCATCCTTGATGATGAATATTCTGATGAATCCACCAATTGTTCATGGCTGTGATATTGTTCCTCTATAAAATAACTGCAATCACCAAATGAACAATTGATTTGTTGGGAGTTGTTCTCTGAGATTCAGACACTTTGGTAACCAACATATTATATTCATTTTTTAGTATTTTTATGTACCAAAGGTAGCGTAATATTGGTTTATAAATACAGCAGTAATTGTTTCACAATACATGGCCTATAATATCTCTGATAACCTGGCCTTTATGAAAGTTATGGTAAAACTAATTTACAATAGTTTATCTTCCCATCAATTTAAAAGAAAATACTATTCATTTTAAGAGCTGGGAGTTAAGAGCAAGTCCCAGAGAAGAATCAAAAGCTTCAAAGATAAGACATGTTTCACATTTCTCATAGGATCTTTTGCCTTTGAATTACCATAAACACCTATTTTTATTGGTTTTTAAAAATCCCTTCTAAATCTGCTTACAGCTAGATGTGTGCTGCTGCCTCAGGTGCTAAATAAACTGCAAATAGACTTAAAGGCTATTTGTTTTCTCTCCTTCGAGAGCTGCTTCATCTCCAGCTGCAGGTAATTTAAAGAGAGACAAACGTTTGAGAAATGGGCTGCAGCTGAAATCAGGATTACTTCTTGCAGTTTATATGTTGGACAAAGCATGATTTGAGGTTACAAGCACTCCAAATATCTTTCCAGTGAAAGATAATTAATTATTGCTTTAAAATAAGCAACCTACTTAGCTCTGATAATTTCCTATTTTATGTATTTTAAGATCCAGTAAAGTATTTTACTATGACTAGTGAAGTACTCTGCTATGTCTTTGACCAATGCCTTTCGATTTTATTTTCTGCAAACACCACCCTGCATCTCTATTTCCTTTCATAGAGGCCATTAATGTCTGTCACACCAATAAGGTTTCAGACTCGTTTCACACTTCTTGCTGACTAATGAAATTATTCTTGCTCTAAATTTATTATTTCCTTATTTCATACAGAAAAATGCAATATATAGGAATGAAGGAAAGGGCTGGGTCTTGCCTTGTTTTTATACTAGGTCCTAATTTCTTTGTTCTCTAGTGAGATGGTCTACATTTCTACTCATAGGAGGAGTGAAGGAATGGTGATAACTTTTAAAATGAGTTTGCATTTTTAAGGATAGTAGGTCAATCTAGTTCAGCCTGTTGAAAACAAAATTTCAAATTAATTAAGTTAATAAAACAGAAAAGAGAGTAAAGCGATGCTGAACAAACAGAAGAGCTTTCCCCCCCCCCCTTTTCTCTGTAAAGGCTGTAGTAGGTGGGAAGTATGTTGGAAGCAGTTGAGTACATTATACAATTAGGATTCTTTTTATTTTCAGATAAATATGCACTGCAAACGCAGGCTATTCTGAAAGCACTTCACAATATAAATGAAAACAAATTTTCCAAGGAATATCTTTAAGATTTCAATTTTTATTATTAAAATATTTAAATTAATTACTATTGTTGTTTCCTACCATAGTATTATTATCCATTGAAAATCCTTTCTGCTTTGAAGTGAAATGCTGTGACATGACTTACTGTCATCTATGAACAGAAAAATAGATTTATAATCCCTTTCAATGGTTGTTTAATATGTCAGAAGTGTTTAGTTGGAGTGCCATTAAATTATCGCCAATGCATTTGGAAAGTCTAGTTTGAGTGTTTCTATTGGGCAACACTGCAAATGAAAAGCAACTGAGAGTTACAAATGAATAAAGTGATATTTATATCTGGAACAATTATTACAATGAGTTTACATTCTATTATTTAGGGTTTTATGTTTCATTTTAGTCCGGACAATTACTGACTATTAAAATTAGAGCTTTTATTCCCCCTCTGTATTTTGAAAGGACAAGTCAAAAAATGGAGGTCCACGGCAATGTTTTGTTTGCAGCTGCAAGCTCTTAACTAAATACAAACGAAAGCACTAGGAGACCGTAAACTGAAATGACCACTGTGTACAAACTGTATGCTGCCTTTCATGTGGAGACCTTAAGGCTGTCATGGTTAAAGTCTGCAGGCAGAAAAGTGAAAGTACTAGCACAGCAGCGCTGTTGAAACTCCTGTCTTTTAGATATTTGCTCCCTAAAGTTATGCTGGAATAATGGCTGGGTGCTTGGGCTCAATGCACAGTGTATGAAAATATAAAAAAAAACTGCTGAAATTTCACATCCCTACTGAGAGAACCAGATGTACTTAATCAACAGACCAACGCTGAGAATAAGTATTTTGAATCCCACGCTTCTCTAGAGATTTTTTGATTTCTTCAGTTTTATCAGTTTCCTTCAGGATTCATAATTTACAGGGCACTTTTGTTTTTATCCCGTCTTATTCCCAGCCTAGTGAAGCTAGCACTGTGATAGACACTGCTCCTTTGTAGCTTACTGCTCCTTCTAGGCTTTGTTTGGATGTGGTTGGAGTTGCAGTTGTACACATCTGTGCCCTGCCCATCCGTACACTCATCTGCTACCAGGTAACTGAGAACACATTCATTTTCACCTGGATGCAGCAGGGTTACCATTACCCCAAACATAACAAGTCAGTCATAGAATCAGAAGCATAGAATGGTTAGGGTTGGAACAGGTAGGTTGGAACATGTAGTTCCTGCCCCTTGCCATGGGCAGGGACATCTTCCACTAGACCAGGTTCCTCAAAGCCCCATCCAACCTGGCCCTGAACGCTTGCAGAGGTAGGGCACCCACAGCAATCTGTTGGGCAAACCATTCCAGTGCCTCATCAACATAAGAGTAAATTATTTTTCCTAATATCTAATCTCAACCTTCTGTCTTTCCTTTTAAAGCCAACACCACTTGAGTCATCTCATGCCTTTACTGCTCTTGAAATTATTTCCATAATGATAAAATAGAAATGATACTAAAACGAGTCTCTCAGAAGATGTCCAAGCCAACCTCCTCCTTCCATGATATTTCAGAGTCTTGTACATTTGGATTTTTTTGGTGTTTTTGTTTTGTTCCCTATGATTTATCTCATTTACACTTTGTCAGACCTCAAAGAAAGAAGAAAGAGATGTTTAAATAGGACAGATCTTTGTGGAGTCTAAATTGTTTTTTTCAAGTTAGATATATTCTGTCCCACCCATTATAATACTTGAAACTCAATTAGGCAATCATAACAATCTGAACTCTGAATGCTGGGTTATTGCAGTAGACTATCTTTACACAGTCCAAATGACTATGGAGAAACAGCTGCCAAGAATGGCATTTCTCCTGTTGACGAGGAATTTAATACATCTATTTAACCTGACCCGCTTTGTAGTCTACTGTCACTTGGGATATTAGGGAAAAGATTTTCAAAGACTATGTTGTGTTTATCCGTGATAAAATCCACATGAAGAAAGAAGAGGACTCAGGAAACTTACAGGATTCCTCCTAGAGCTGTCAGGGCTTGACAATCCAGTTAATTCTTCACAGACATGCAAAGAGAAGAAGCCAAAACCTCCGGATATTGCCTCTCCACTATGCCGAGCAGCACATCCCTTGGAAACTATTTTGACATTGATTCTCCTTGTTCTTATGACATATGCTCAAATAAACGGCATGGAGCACATGCTGTTTTGGGATTATGACAATGAGAGTCATGCTGTCTTGAGTTGGATTAACCAAAAAATATATTATTTTTATTTGTAGGTGGATTTTTTTCTCACGTACATTTTACTCTTCGTCTATGGCAGTGGCATTTAGTGACCAAATCATACACAAAAATATTCAGATAGACAGCATTTACTCCCATTCCTGGCACATATTTATTTGGAGGGTAACATATAATCTGGAGGGGAAGAGAGGAATGGTTCTACAGGTTATATTTAAGAGGAATTAATGTATTTAAATACTTCCAAACACAAGATTTTGTCTCATTTTGCCATCTCTTATAATACATTTGATTTCAAAAATTAAAAATGCATTAAAACAATTTTAACTATTGATAAACTGATGCTACAGCTCTTCCAGAAATTTGAACAACAGTTTTCATGTGCTGATATATGGTGTTACACTCTTTTCAAGATGTTTCATGTGTTTAAAGAGGAATTATTTTAAAATATCACTTTGCCTAATTTAAAACCTAGCATATGTTTTCCGTCTAAATATTAAAGCATCTCAGAGTTTTCCAAAAGACTATCATTGCCAAAAGATACTTCTCCCAACTTTCCCCCCTGTATTGACACAGCTGTGTTAATGAAGCTACTGGTCTTGCCATGTAATCAAACACTGTATATACATCTGGGATTTTTCCAGTTTCTCCAGTTGTGTTAATTAAGATGCTGCTTTGGCTGAATTCAAAAAACAGTAATTAGTAGAAGAGATGGTCCTTTTTTCCTTTTTTGCTTTTCAATTGGATGGGACATTTTTGGATACTTCTTTTCTTTTTCTTCTATAATTGTGCTAAATATAAAAAACCTGGGACTATTACTGTCACTGCCTCCAGTAGGAAACAAAAACACCTGCATACTATGGCATATTACTCTTTTCTCTGCATTCAAATATAAAGAGAGATGCTATGCTCAGGATGATTTAAAGGCAAAAGCCAATATTTTTTCTATATAATTGCCATTGCATAAATATGGACAGCAAAAAGGATAACCAAACCTTATATCCTGGCGTGATAGTAAATCACACAACTTGAACAGTGTGTGTTCCACTTTTCATACTATGCTAGGTTGACTTCTACATAAGTAATTTATTTCATTTCCTTCAGAACAGACTCAGCAAAGCACTTATAGGCTATTTTATGCATACAATGATCACCTAACTCAGCTGAGAGCTTAAAAAACCTACTACCCAATGTTAAATCCAAAATAAGCTGTCCCCAACTAAGTGGTTGCAGCTCAGATATGGACCTCTGGTTTAGATTCTGCTAGTGCTGTTTGGTTAATCAGTGTGTTTCTGCTAGTAAAATTTCAGTTAAAGAACATTTACCTCTGGAGTGAAGGAGAGAAAAAGTCATCAAGACTGCCACATCTTTGCCTAAAATAAATCAAATGTGTCAACCATAGACAAAGCATGTTTTGTACAAATAGAGGAACGTGTCATTCCCTTAGCCCTGTCCTTATTATTAGGCAACACTATGTCACTTTCAGTTGAGGGAAATGCCTGTGATTTTAAGGAATGCTGAAAGTACTCTGGCTCTTCTGGCTCTAAAAAAATTGAATTAGAAGGAGCTTGAAAGTAAAGTGTTCTGCATACAAGATATTCTTTAGTTTATGAAAATGTGTTTTGCTGAACTACTGTTACTATGGGGATAGAGGTGGCCAAAAAAATTTTAAGAGTTGACATTTTGCAACTGGGTGCCTTAGGATATATAGTACTTTACAGTGTCTTCCTACAAAGGGCCTTTTGTGTTGTACGGAGTCAAGGTAAGCATGAAAGAGCCTCTGCTTGTTTTTGGACTCTGTGACTCTGGAAGACGGAGACTAGCTGTACATAAATCAAGGCAATTAGAGATGGAAAGTCTGCCAGACTGCTTCCTACAGGTTTCCAGATTTGGGGGGGAGGGTGATTTTGACTTTGAATAACTCAAGTATTGGAGACATAGTCTCTGAAGAACATATTCCATAAAACTCATTGGTAGGAATTCTTCCCAGAGCATTCAATGCCCATCAGTTTCAATAAGTACTCAAGTTGAAGCTCTTTTACTGTTTTTAAAAAATAAAAATCTTCCTGTTCCTTTATGCATGTATCTTTCAACTACTAGGAAGCATTTCTCTCATATTAAAAAGCTACCTATCCAAACATTAAATCTTCCAAACCACTCCAGATAGAACCTTTCATATCTTCCTTCTTATGGAGGAGAGTCCACTCTCATCCAATCAAAAAGCCTGCAGAAGTTCACATATTAATATTCCAGTTTCTGATGAGAGGGTATATTCCTCTCCAAGGATGGGGAACTACAGCTACAGACACTGCACAACCCTGTTTTTAAGACTGATAGAACTACAGTGTTATATTTCAATGTTTAATATGACTAGTTCCCTCTTATTGCAGGAATGTTGCTTATTGCTGGAGCAGAATTGAAAGACTGATTTCCTCTGGACTCAAGCATATGACTAGTGCACATGAGATTTTGAAAAATGAAGGTTTCAATACAGTGTTTCTACTATTGCTCATGTCAACTTCTACTGTCTCTCTGTCTCTATATCTTCATTCAGAAAGAATTACCACTCTTCACAGAGTGGTCCTGACCTGATGTGTACTGTCTGATAACCAGATCTTGCATTCAAAGACAGCTGAATATGAGTGACATGGAAGAAAGTCTGTCAGCTTTCTCTTCATGGGGTATCATGGCAGATATATCACATTCCTGTGTCTATCAACTGCTGAGCTATCATTTATATCTGTAAGGATTTATATATGATTGGCAGTGATGTGCCCATGTCTGGAGGTTTTCTCATGAAATTGCAGAAGCAACACTTGATACGCAATTACTGCTGGGTTTGAGACCCTGAGTTGCTGTGGCTGAACTGCCTTATTTCTACAAATTGTATATTTCAAATACAAATTTGAATTAAAATCTGTTTTCCTTTCATGTAACTTTTCCCATGTTCAAAATTATTTTTTTAAATTTAACAATATATTCTCTTGCATGGAGAAATATGTTTCTTATGTTCTTTCCAATATTTAGGGATTCCTTATCCCAGCCCCAAGGGCTGCCTGAAAGCTCCAGGCAAGTTCCAGTTCCAGCTTTTGCATCTAGAGTGGAGTGAGACCCTTTGACACTTTTAGCATCCCAAATTTTCTGTGCACATCTTTTTTGAAGAGTACTACCATTTTTTCATCTCCTTTAGGAGAAAAGGATTCCATGGCAGCACTTAGCGCCAGTTTGTTTTGCTTATCCAGAGGAGTGTGCTGAGATGCAGGACTGAGTCAGAAAGTTCTGCAGGGGAAGGACTTTGAGTAACTACTTCTCCTTTACAGCACATGCATTAACTTTCTCTCAATGCAATATAAAGTGATGCAAATTGAGTAGAAATACACTGAAGGATTTTGTCAGGAAAAGCCTTGAAATCCTTATTGATAGAGCAGATCGGATTTGTAGGCATATTGACTGGGAAGTTGATGGATATCTAAAGTTGTGTTTTAGTTATTGTAGTTTGAGGCCACGAGCTCAGAACTGTTGACCACAAGTCGTATGGAGTTCTGCATCCGTCTCCACTTTCCAGATTCTGTCATATTCTACTTTGATGCCTTTGTCAAAGCTCCATTTTATAGGTTAAAGCAACCTTTATTATTCTGAACACCACCTACAGATGAGAATAACTATGCAGCAATAGAACAGCCCTGAGGTCTGTTACGGAAGAAGGTCTGTTTGAGTCTGGATGCTACATCTCATCATTGCCATCATTTATGTACCATTCATATATATTTTCTCCTTTCCAAGGCATTGCTACGGCCATGGCTTGGAAGAGATATTCATCCTGGCTTGTTTTGCATTTTCTAGTCCTGCTCCATTTTGCCCACTGACATATAGATAGAGCTTACTGGATATTTTAAGTTCTAAAGAGCATTCTACCTAGAACTTCATAGATGCATGTCGTATCTACTGGTCCAAGGTGTAAGGGCTTTCTTAGTTGGAATTCAGCAACTATGAATATGACCTTGTCATGTCACTCTGTGATCTGTGCTGTAACTAGCTATTTCCTATCAGTAGGAAGCATCCTACTGTGACTTTTACCCTGCAGCAACTAACTAAGAAAATCTTACTGGCCTCATTATTTTGTGAATGAGGGAGAGGACGAACTGTAGATACTGGAAAATGTTAGTGTGCCCTGACACCCACTAGCTGTATTCAGGAACATGTAATCCTGACACCTGCAAAATAGACAGGGAAAATAGTTTTTAATTTATGCCACCTACATACAGTAAAAATAAAAGATGTATTTTGATGCATAGAGGTGATATTGAGTCATCTTAATGCACGTATAATGAAGAGTCATGATGTCACAAATCAGATGGAATAAAATAACAGCTTAAGCTGAATGTTTATATATTCTACATAACAATTGGAAATTAAGGAAATCCACTATGGCTTTGAACGATTAATGTTTTTTTACTTCCCCTCCATTTGCCACATTCTCCTTATGAGCAGCAGCTAGCTGATTGCAGAGTCATCAGCTTGAGAGCCCAAAAAGTAGCACTACTAGTCAGCAGACTGTTTTGAAACACTGTCTTTCAACAAAGGGAGTAGAAAGAATAATCCTTTTAAGAAGGAATATGGGATTTGCATTAAGTGAACAGGGGAAATTTCCCCACATGCTAAAGGCCTCTGAGGTTCCTCAGCCTCAGCCCACTTACTGACACTTTGCCCATGACAAGCAAGCTTATGCTTCTGCTTTTAACTTCCTGTCACACAGCATGTGTGTAAAAATGACTTGCAGATAGGACTCCCCTGGAGAGCAAGCAATCTGCACAGCTTCTTTGCTCTGCTGGTTTTAAAAAGAAAAAGGCGGTTGCAAGCAAAGTCTGGTGCCATTCCTCTGCTCCTAGGAGAGCACTGCTTCACTAAGAACACCAAGAAAATGGCACTTCTTTGAATAGAATGCAAGGACAGTTGCACTGGGTCAAACCAAACCTTCATCTAACTCAGCATCCAACTGTGTCCAAAAATGGAGATGAAGGAAGACTGTGATGCATGCAGTTTTCAAAAATTATTTGAATATCGCCCAGAAAAACTTGATCTAACTCTTGCTTTGAGTAGGAAGTTGGCCAAGTTAACTTTCAGAAGGCTCTTTTAACCTAAATTATTTCATGACTCCAAACCAATGACCTGAGTATGACCACAGTCTCTAACAATTTACAGCTCCTGCTACAGTTTTGGGAAGTAACACTTCCTGTATTTTATTGGAAAAGTAAATCCCCATTGTGTTGCACACTGTTATACAGTCCAATACTACCACTTTATTTCAGTTTTGTGTACCTAACACTGAAACATGTCCCCAGATAATTATTAGTTAAAACTAAGTATCACATTGGGCACTGTTACAAAGGAGATGTTTCATAGAAGAGAGTGACACTTCTTATATGAGGTCTTGTTTTAAATAGTGAAATAGCTTCACGGAATTTTTTTCAATCATGCTGCTGCAAAGAAAGATTAATTTGGCACAAGACAAAAACCATTATCTTTTACTGCTCATTCTGTAATATAAATTTCTAGATTTTATCTATGTGAATCAAATTTCTGTTCTTGACCTTGTTCTCGCATCACCTCTTTTAGTATGGGTTTAGAGCACTTAAGTGGAACAAAGCTCAAAAATAGAAGGTCTTTAGTCTCCTCAAATACATATTTACTTTCTTTGTAATAGAAATATGGAATTGTCAGCAAATGATGACCAAAATACATCATTTAGAAAGCCACAGGCTCTGCATTTTCCATTCAATAGCCATCTTTTGATGCATCTTGAAGTTGGGATAGTGAATGTCCTCAACAAAAATAAAACTAAATTTCTTCCTTCCTGGAATGACCAGAGAGTGACAAAATGGTGGGGTTTCTGGAAAATGGGATGCAGTTTCTGGAAGCTTTTTCCCAGTCTAAATAGCCTGATAAAAATCTGAGTTGATGAGTGAAAAGTTGTGTCTGGGACCACTGAGAAGATGAACTCATCCTGCAAGAGTCTCTTTGGGCTTCGATCAGCTATATTAGTGGCTTTGCAGAAAGAGCTCCTCAGTAGTACACAGCATTTAAATAGCTAAACAGGCTGTGTTTGTTGGAAGGGGAGAAGAGCAATGTGTTGCAGTGTTGAAGCCAGAACTAATGGTTGTGCTGTCCATGGTGAATAGAGCTTATCAACTGACTGTGAAGGAAGTGTTCCACTTCCCTTCTTTACCCACCCACAATTAATGCTGCCGCTCCCATTAACCCTAGCAATGGACTTGCCATAGACTTCATTCTTCTGTAACATTGGAAATATTACTTGAAAACCAGTGGGAAGAAATGTAGGAACTATCCCCTCCTTCCACTGAAGAAGATGCTGTAATTGAAAGTTTAAAAACAGCTCTCCTTCAAGAACTTCATTTCTCTCCATGACAAGAAACAACTCATAAATAAATATTCATATCTGCTTTAAATCACTTACTCAAGGTTCATCCTTTGAACTTCTAATTCAAATTCAGGAAAATAAACTCACAAGGCCAGCCCAATGGAACACTATGTACACCACACAAAATTGTGTGAAAAGCACTTCAGCTGTGAAAACAAAATATTTGCAGGGTAAGAAGAGGGGTAAGAAGGCAGCAAAATGGGCTTGACCCACATGAATATTTATTATTCTTTGTTTTTCTGGCTGAAATAAAAACTAAAATATTAAGCACTGTCATTCATTTTCTTTTTTGAAGATCTGTTTCTTTACCTGAAAGAAAATCTTGCAATAGCAGCTGCCCTTAAGAAATTAAAAGGACACAAGTGCTGAAGACAGTGAAATAAAAAGAGGGGATGGTTTGGGGGATTTTTCTTTTGTTTTGTTTCGGTTTTCAAATACATTGAATATACAATTCTGTGTTTCCAGTTGCCTAGCCTGTGAAAAGAGCTTGAATTTGTCTGTTGGAAGATTGGAGGAGGGTCATCACATATTCAACCAAAACATGATTCTGACATGGTCTTTCTTCTAATTCCCCAATTGAAATAAATGTTTATTGTCTTTCAATGATTTACTTGTACAGTTTATTAAGGATTTAAAAGAGAAAAAAAGAACTGTATTTGCATGGTTAAGAACTCCGAGGTAACAGGTTTAAAGTCAGATTCCCTTCTTGATATATGAATATAACCAAAGATTTCCCATCTTTCCTCAAGAGTCTCTCTATCACTTGTTCACTAATCTGGTTTACTGGAATTATTTAATTTTTTTATTTTAATACTTCCCTCTTTCCAGGAAAACTCTGAATTTGCAAATATTTGGAAGAACCTAAGCACATTTTTTAATAAATTAAGTAATTATCAAAATTATTTTGCCTGGCCCTAGGTAGTGGTAAGATAACTTGATCAATGTTATGTTAATAAAAGCTGTATTTGAACTGGTCGTAAGCTACAGGCAGCATTTGATTGTGAACTTTTACTCTATTTTGTCTTTTATAAATTGAATGCTGAAATACTAATGACTTCTGGGAAACCTTTGTACAGCAACTGACAGTGCAAGAGAAAGAAAAACCATGTAACAGATTTTGACCTCAGGACTGTCTTTTGAATTGTGTTTTCATTAACTTTATAGATACCAGGAGATTCTGGCACTGCTGGGAGAAAGAACCCTGTGTTATCCTTGCATCAAATTGTGGTTAAAAAAACAATACAAAAGTAGACAATCTTGTCTTTCTCTTGCTCACTGTCTTTGTGAGCATTTTCTTTGTACTCCTTGTTTTTCCCCTTGAGCTTAGAAGACAGCTTTTTTTATTCCTTTGTTAAAGTAAGGTTTGGGAGCTGTTGTTTCATCTCAAACATCATTATTTGTGACATCTCAGCAACAGGCATAATGTTTGCGACTATTTTGTGAATACGGAATCAAGAATTTAAGCATGAAATTTTTTCCTCCAAATTGTGCCTTAGTCATTTATTATTCACAATATTGTGCCTCAAGTGTACATGTCCCCCAGTTAGGATATCATCCTCATGTGCTATCATCAGGTGTCTTCACAAGTTATGAGTCTCATTCAAAGCTCAGAAAAACAAATAGGGAAACTCTCTGGTTATTTCCAACCCATAAACTCTGGAGAGAAAGCTGAAGCCTTGCTACAGAGGGGAAATGCTTTCGATCTTGAAGTCAGTGGCAGAACTCTCTTGAACATCCAATCTTGGGTCCAAGATTTCCTTCAGATCTTAAGTACTCTCTTTGGGATGGTTCAATTCCATCATTTATGCCTTATGATTGTGCCCAAGTGCCATCCCATTTTCAGGCCAGTGCTAGTTTGTGCAAGTTTTAAATGAGATCCATAGAGAAGACTCAAATGTCACAGGATAGGAGAGAGAATAAGACTATGTGAATGTTTTGAGTTATTGTTTTTGTAAACCCCAGTATAATGTGACAAGCATGTGATAAAATGTCAGTGCCTTGAAAGCACTAACAGACCCTTACCACAACCTCTGCCCACCTTGCCAGTATCCCCTCTCTCAGACCCCTGGGGCCATCAGTCCCTGCCGCAGTGATGGTGCAGCGGGGCAAGTGTCCAGCTCCCCACAGCCCTGTCCTGATCAGCTGTGGGCACTCTGTACCACTGCAGCCCCCACAGAACTCTGACATAAAGCACAAGACAAGTAAGCAGACAAAAATTTAATAAGAGAGAGAATGAAAATGAATAGCTGACTGCTCCCATTTGAAGGAGGGTTGGAGCAAGAGAAAAGTCATGAATGCTGCATTAGGAATTGCCCAGACTTCTAAGAGAAAGATAAATAAGCCCTAGGACACTGCTGCATTCACATTATCCACATCACTCAGTTTACATAATTTTGACTTTGATGAGTAAATAAGCAATACCACAATGCAGACATTTATGGGCAATAGTGTCCAAAGACATATCACCCATTAGCTTCACTGCCAGCAAAATTATGATTCCAGGCACTTCTTAAGATATTAATTTTTTTAGTAATTTTATTTAAAAAAAAACCACCTTATTTTAGTCTGCTTGTAGAACATGTATACCCAACTAGTTGGAATGTCTACTGCCCATTTTATTTTAAAGTTATTCCAAAGTCATACATTCTGCCTATGGGTTTTAAATACAATTTATGGCCCAATTTGTCTTCTGAAACATTCAGGGAATAATTGCCTTAAGAGAAAAAAATTATTACACTGTTTTTTAATTGAGTGGAAGGGGGTAAAATTTGCCACATGATGATTAAAACCTTGATGACTAATGTGGAAAAAATGACCTGAATTAAGGACATTATGCATGGAGCTGTGAGAACATACCAATTCAGAAATTATGGAACATATTCCAGGCTTTGTTTTCTCATAAGAATAAAAAATTCTATTTGTTTTAAGATGCTCAGGATCTCTAGCAAAATTACATGAAGCTTAGAGTTTGTTCACCAAGCCAGAATAAAAATACGACACAGAACAGAACAAGAACAACACAGAACAATGCCTCAAAACCTTCGGCAGAAGAGAGTTTAGTTCACTTTAAAGCCTAACTGTGGTCTCACTTTTATTTACTGCAAAATATCAAAGAATCAGCACACAGAAAAGATGACATCAAACACCAGAGAGAAAAATTTTCACATTGCCTAGGCAAGGTGTACAGACAAGAGAATTTGAGACATAATGAAACATATGTCTGAATGACAGTAACACTTTGATAACTTGAATTGCATACGAAATATTTGCAAGTGAGGAACATATTTTAAACAGACAGCTATATTTAAAATTGTCCGCATTTCCTCACTTTAAACTTCCAAAAATTTTCAGCTGTCAAAGCACATTTCTCCAAGTAGGAAAAAAGTTATCATGCAAAGATGAATATTTCAACTTGTTGATTTTTAGGACTACTGTTTATTTAAAAATTACTGTTTATTTATTAGTTTAGGACTACTCTTTATTTAAAAACAAAGAAATAAAAAGCCCAAGCAAACATTGACCCAATTTGTGCACATCCTTAGCAGACTGGAGTAAAAATTTGAAATTTGGCAGGAAGATAGAATTTGGGAAATGAGGGATGCTTTATAGATTCTTAGGGGAAATTAATGGAGTAATGAGCATTTTAAAAGTAGAGTTTATGAGTATTTTTTTGTAAAAACCATTTTATAACAGTCCAAGGATCTAAACAGAACATTTTGCATTGCAAAAAGATATTGAGCCTAGAATTTTGATTCAAGCTAAAAACTATTACGAGTCACTTTTTTATGTAGTGCAGTCTTTTAGAACAGAGCTTTTCAACTGCATTAATTCACGTTCTGGTGATTTTAACAGATACTACATATTGTGTAACAATTTGACTTCATTGTTTGTGGCTTTTGATGAAATCCAAATTTATATTGTGCAATGCAGAGAACGATTATGCATGACCCTTAGAACTTATGTCTGGAAAAGTACTGTAAACTCTTTGTACTGACTTCCTTGTCAATGGAAAAATGTTTCCTAATGCATATTTGGAAGTGTTTTCACGAATTTTTCTTTTTTTATACCACTAATGTAGTAGCTTTAAAAAACTGACCCCATTAATAGCCCATGTACTATTCCTCTGAAAGCTGCTTGTTTGACTCATCACATGTTGAGATGGTTTGCCTGGTTTGGGGTCCACAAGACAGCAGCCATAGTTAAACCAAAATCCAAGTTTTCACTTTGGGAAGACACACTATCTAGCACATTTTTACACCTGGTGTGAGATCTCAACTTTAATAAGATCAATTAAAAAGCATCCATTGATTTGGAGGCAATGTAGGATTCACTTCTTTTGTGCAGCTATCAGCCAACTTAAGGAAATGCTCTATTTTGATGACTGAATTTCTTGATCTACTGCATATGTCTCGGTCTTCATTTCACTCAAAAAAAGGCACCGATCACAGGAATTTTACCATTGTAATACTTGCTGCATTACAGCACTCCTTATATTTTTTCATGATAACTCTTATTTCAAGAGATTGTTAAACACAAAGACTACACAGTAAGTATGATTTTATTATAACTTTCTTATATATTGCTAAGTATTTTCTTCATTTTTGCCCTAGCATTTGGTTACCCTGGTTCCTCTGCCACAGGTTATTGTCTCTGTCTATTTTCTGATCTGGCCTAGGAGCACCTAGGCTTCAGGATCACAAATATTGATACAGGAAATTAGTTTCAGTAATTTCTGTGGAATTTGCATTGTGAAAATACACTTACTTATACTTTTCTTTTTTCAGAAAACTGAGGTGTTTATCTCTGAAGTTTCACGAAAAACTTAGATCATTAAACTTACTTACTTCCTGATCCTCAAAAATTAATACTCAAATCTTTCTGCAATAATCTTTACCAAACTTTCTAATTTCTTAAGATTTTTTTTATTGCCTGAAATTTATTTTATCCAAGTTGTTTAGGTTTCCTTTTTTTTTTTTTTTTGAAAGTTACCAAAATATGGCATGGGTCACGTAGTAAGGAGTCACATATTTGCGACTGAGCTGCATGTCACATAGAGAAAAGTCATGAGAAGTGCAAAGCGAGAGCAAATTCAAGGAAGCCCACAAGAAAAGTCAGAAAGAAAGTGATTGATACAAGCTGTTGCTTCTTGAATTCTGAAATGGTCTGTCTGTGTAGCCTGAAGCATTGGAATGAGGTAAAGGGATATTTGGAAAGTTCACATAACTTACTAAAAACTAAAAATAGCTGGTGATGGTAGAAATTAACTATTTCTTTACATAGATGCATCAAGCAACTTCTGTGTGGAGATAAATGTGTGGCTTTGAAGGGAAAATAAGAAATTGATGCAAATCTATGATTCAGTAAAGTCAGAGTTCAGATATGCATAGAGTCAGTAACTGGCTGATTTTCTGAAATGCTGCAGTAGATGAATTTCAAAGGTATTTATTTTCAAATAGAGTTGTCAGTTCACTGCCAATTCATAAAACCAACTCTGCAGTGATATCAACTCATCACAAAATAGTCTGACAGACTATACCATATTTTTGTAGTGAATCATTTAAACCATGAATCATTCATAGCTTCACACAGATACTGAAAATAGTGAAAAACCTGCTGTCATGCTAGACAATCCTGGCACATGCTTTCCACAAGTGATGGGTTCTTCTTTGTAAAACAGATCAGCTTTTAATCCTATTAGGAAGAAAAAGATCAAGACAGCAAAACAAAAAAAGGGCTCTGTTCTCAATCCCTTCCTTTTCCCCTTTTCTCTCCTTTATTTTTAATGATATTATCTTGCCCATTCAAAATGGAAAATGAAGAGAAAATATTTTGATTCTCCGATGCATTCGTTCCTGTTTTCGTTCTATGGACAGGCAGATACAACCCATATTGTTCCAAATGGAGCAAGTGAATACACACAGTGATACACAGTCCTCATATATCACAGTCCTCATTCTGGATCACCTCCAGAATATAATTCTGTTGATGTATGTATTCATAGACAATTAGTTGCATCCACCAAAATAATTCAAGGAATCTGGGCATTAGTACAAAAAGCAGCAGCAAGGCCGGCCTTGTAGCTTCAGCAAAACATGCAGTAAACTTATCATGGGGCAATATTCAGATTGTCTTATTCCCTATTTTAAATAAGAGTAGAAAAACAGATTACAAATGAAAATTAAATACCCACCTGAACTGACCTGAAAAAATTGAAGGATGGGCCTAGTTAGTGTGCACTGCATTAGGGAGCTGGTGAAGTTCTGGGAATTACCAATTCCTTGTCAGCACATCTATAAAATGCGTTAATGAGCAGGGGGACAGAATGTAGCCATTTCACACATGATTAGGCAGGCTCCCCTCGTAGAGAAGTGCTTATCCCATCCCTAGAGACCTCTTCAGCCTGCCAGTTCACCTGTCAGTCTGTGACTGACTCAGACAGACATGTAAGTCAAAAAAGAAAATGCTTTAGGCCTATCTTGTGCTATCAAGAAGTAAGATTTTATGATAAGTCTTCCAGGACTTTACCCTTGGGCACTTAGCTCTCAAGTGCTTTGGCATCTAGCAAAATACTCCTACAGTACCTATGCATTGCAGGAGAGTTATTTGGTAAAGGATTTCCCTCAGTAAAGCTGTGAGCAGAGAGAGCCAGTAGCAAATGTAAAAAATCAGATCACACTTTTCAGAAATCACCCAGCTTGGGATTCACTGCCCCTCATCTCTGTTAGAGCCAGGTGCCCATGCCAAAACACAGAAACAAGCTGTGGGATTCTTCTTCTGCCTTCTGTTCAGCTTGTCAGCAGTGCACTCAGTCACAGAGCTCTAGCAGGACACACATTCATTTTCAGCTGTCTCATCAAAAGATATGGGGAGCCTTAAGCCTTGAGGTATAAGGAGTAAGTAGGGCACGCTTCCAGCCTGTGCTGGTTTAAGAGTAAACTGACAGGAGAAATTAACCCAATTTGGAGAGACCACAAGAAGTCAGAGCTACAATTTTACTAAAAAGATCATAACACATACAATAACAAGATACAGAATTGCTTTGACCCACAAGAACAAAGTACAACCCAGCCTCCCTGGGACAGGAACAGCACGGTGCTTGTGAGCCCCTGTCCCAGCACTGTGTGGTGCCCCTGGGTGCAGAGCAGAAGGAAAGGAAAAAACCTAGTAGGCAATGATGGTCCTGTGGAAGACAGCAGTTCTGTCGGAGAAATGGTAGCAGTCTTCTCAAGAGCGGCAGCCACAGTCCTGCTGGAGTTCTGTTCTCTCTCTGGGTCTGATAAGTTAGTACCCCAGTCCCAAACTCCAAAGATTATATATCCCCAGAATCTCCCCCAGGGCAGGGAGTTTCACAATGGGTGTTTTTTCTCTGTGAGTCCTGGGATATTTTTGGATCCTTTGATGATATGGGCTATTGTAACTGCCCATTGTGTCAGTGCAGCTGGGCCCATTAGCAGAGAGGACCCCAGCAGGTGGGTGTGGAGGTGTTAGTGTCTCCCCAGATCTCTTTCCTTATCTATTGTGGCCTAGGGTATGGAGTGTGCTCTGGGCAGCTGTTAACAATGATTTATTATTAACAGCCCATCAGGAATGACATAGAAGGTATTGAATATACAGGTTTCGGTTATACTCTCATAGTGATAAACCAGTCCCAGCCCCTGTAACTGTGATACAGCCCCTTATGCTATGTTCCAGTTTACTTGGTATAGCTAATTATTCACTCAACCAGCAGAAAGGAAGTGGAAAGAAAGAGAAGGAGTGAGAGCATGGATTCTCTTTGCCTAGAAGCTGAGTAATATTTACCAATATTACAAGTATTGACCAAAATAAAGGGGAGACCTGAGGCCTAAACACTGTTTTTATTGCTATTGATATTTTTCATCTCAAATTAATATAAGTGGTGGAACTGAACCTTTATTATTTAAGAAAATGATCTTTTGTGACTGATCTTTTGTGAATAATAGGGAAACTATAATCTACCATCAAATGTTTTGTGTTGACTCTCTCCATAAGGCATCTTCTGAGAACGTGTCCTGCCTTGGACTATAAAATACAAGGAGGTAAAAAGCCTGCTAAACCATCAGTCCAAACAAACTAAGGTATATGGAGGAGCTACAGAACCACTTAACACTAGCAAGAATAAGGAGCTTCCAAGAATTCCCAGAACTAGCAGAACTTTGCTGAAAAAAGAAGCCAAATATGTGCCTGAGGTGTTTTGAAGTTAGACAGTGGCTGAGTTTCTAAGATCTGAATGTTAGACTTGAAAGTCTAAAGGCCTTAATGATCTAAAATGTTAATTAGCACATCTGCGTATCTGAATAGAAATGGCCTCCTTATCCCCTAGTCTCTTTCCAGATCTGATTCAGAATAATCATCGACTTGGAAAAGTGCCTTTTTTTCGTGCTGAAAGAAATATGTCTACTTTGCTCAAATCCAGGTCCTCCCAAAGGAAATTTTGCATCGGGTACTCTTCTCTGATACAGAATCTGCTTTGAGCTTTCAAAATATCATACTGATTGTTTATACATTGAAGACTCTTTTAGTCTTTGGCTATACTGTTGTGTGTTCTAATTGCCCATTCGGAAGTGGCCTACTAAGAGCTGGCAGAGCAGTTTACCTAAGGGGTTTTTTACACGAAGATTGACTTCATATCTTTAGTTAATTTGGACTCATTTTCTTTGAATTTAAAGCAAATTAAAGCTAAAACCCTTTAAACCTCTGTGCAGACACACTTTAATTCCAAATATATATTACTAGATTCAGATTATACCTTAGAGTCCTTATGTACAAACCCATAAGAAAACTTTATTATTGGGATATAACTAGGTTCATCCCTCTTTATACTGGCTGGAGAAAAAGAGGTCAAAAATTGACCATCATTTTAAAAGGGAAATGTTTTACTTTTTCATGGGCAATTTTTCCCCTTTTTACTTAGAATCACCTACTGCAAGGTCAGTGAAGGTAATTTCAGTATAGTTCTAGCAACAAATAGGTGCATAGATTGTTGAATAGGACTATGCATGAACCTAAGCTTCCTCATGCATCAGGTTATACATCTGTTATACAGCTGCCAATGTGTAGCACTTCTTCACCAAAAGAAGAACGATGAACAAAACCTGCTATAGTCTGATATCTCCAAATGATTTAAATAACTGATGAAAACATATATGTAATAATGAATATTTATATTTTTAAATATAAATAAAATATATATCTGCAATGACTCATTAAGATGTTGTGTCAGATTGTTATTGGAAATACTAATTATTTTTCCAAATCAACATTTTATCACAAATTTGTGTATTAGTCAACTTCAAAAAGAAGTTGTGCCCATAGGGATCCACCATTAGATGGACAAGCAAAATTTCAGCTGCATTACTGCAAAAAAATCCTCTGATCTGATTGTGATTGCATTGATCTGCACAGAGTATTTTCACCTACTCAGAGATTGCCCCTACTGTAAATAGCCAAAACAGAGGAAGAATGAAGACCTTTTGTTACAGTAAAAGAGAAATTAGGTGATTTATTCAATGTCACAAATACAGTTTATGGCAGAGAAAGAAACTAAATCCAAATCTAAATCTCCTAAACTCACGGCAGGGATAATGGCCAACAATCTGATGTTGGAAATGGTTTGTATCCTAATCATTATCATTGTAAAGAACAGTTAAATAGGTTTCTGTGTATAATTAGTGTTACACTCACCAAGAACATCTTCTACTATCACTGATAACATTTTGAAGGTCCTTGTTTAAATTCCAGCCATATGTCTCAACTTGGTAATGAATTCCACAGTAAAAAAATATTGATTTGTGATTGCTTTAATTCACATTGTAGCCCTCTTTAACTTGTGTAATATGAGCTGCCTCATTCAGATATGTTTAGGTATTTGCCTGGCTTTTTAATGCATCCTTATGCTACATAATCTGAATCCCAATATAGTACTAACATTGTTCTTGAAAGTCTTTGGAATTGCTCCCTAGTAGCAATTAGAAGCTCTCTTCAGCAGTAAAAAGTGGGCAATTTTTCCCAAAGGTAAGCACATCTGTGTTGAAATCATGTCATTTTATATTATACCTGGCCTTTTCCTAGCAGTGTAAGCAGTCTAAGTGATCTCATTATCTGTCAGATTTGACTTGATGTTGGTGTGATCTGACCAAAGAAAAATAGGAAGGACAGAAGGGGAGGGCAAGGAGGGAGAGCTGCCCTTTGCAGGAGAGAGCAGCAAGACTACCTGGAGTTCTGCTTAGGAATGGTCAGTGAGCCTGCTGATAGCTCATGGGTTGGAATTAGAAGGAAGACATGGGTGACACTGTTGTGGGTTTCTCCAAAGGACACCCAATCAGATGTCCTTTTTCACTTAGACTTCTTTAGACAACTGAAAACCTCATGTTCACAGACCTTCATGGGGACTGTAACCACCTCATTAACTGACATGAATGAGCAAGGAGGTCCTGGATAAACTGACGTATGAAAAACAAGCACACAGAAGGTGTTCTGCAGGATCAGGTCATCTAACAAGAATATATAGAAACTGCCCAAGTGTGCAGGAATGGGGAAAAGCTTTAGTCTGTACTGATAAGATCTGACATCAGGAACTCCAGGTCCCTGAGACCAGTGGAAAAGTTTGCAGCAAGGAAGACTTATCCTCAGTGCTTAGAAAGCACTTGGAACCTGAGATGATACACATACAGCTGGTGGATGTCAAGGCAAGGCCACTCTTGAGCATCTTTGAAAGATCCTAGCAGTCAGGAGAGGTTCCCTAGGACTGCAAGAAAGAAAATGTCACTCCTATCTTTGAAAAAGGAAAGAAGAAGGAACAGGGGAATTACAGGCCAGCCAGCCTCACCTGGGTCTATGGAAGGTGACAGAGAAAAAAGATTCAGAAATACATTTCCACACATATTAGGGACAAGAGTGGTTGAATATGATTGGAATTGTTTTACAAAGGGGAAATCATGTCTGACCAACCTGACAGTCTGCTATGATGATATGACTGAGAAGAGGGGATAGGTGAGTCTAGTAGCAGTCACCTCTACATCTTCACCTGTTTTATATGAGTACCAAAGAGCTGCATTTACATCAGCATATGTAGGCTCAGCATTATTTTGTGTAACCCCAACCAAGGACAAAGGGAAAACTCTCTGATGGTTGCCACTGAAATGCAATTACCTCAAATATGAGAGATGCATTATCCCTTGGATCTATCCAACAGATAGCCAGTTCACTTTTATTACACCAGACTAGAAAGAGAGTAGAAGAAAACTGAGAAAGTGTAAACAAAGAAAACAGGTACTAATGCTGGGTTTAAGAAACACTGTAGATAAGATACTCCATGAACCAGGAGGATCTTTCAGATACTTGAGAAGCTTGGATGAATCAAAACAGCAAGCAATCTCTTTTCTCTGCCTGAGGCTTAAATGAGGGACCAATTAGCAATGAAGGAGTCCACTCATACAGGAAAGAGAAAAAGTATGCTTTAATGAAAAGGCCACCTGGAAAACTTCTTGACTTCTTGGAAGTGTCTGACTTAATTTCAAATGAAACTGAAGATGTCGAGGAGGAGAAATTTGTGTTGACATTCATTATCTTGAATAGCCTTCTTCAGTTTCTATCCTGGCTCTGTTAGAGTGAAGGGTTTTTTTGGAATTCACACAAAAGCAGTCTATCTGTTGGCTTCAAGTATCAGTAGTCTCTGAGCAATGAATTACAAACCCAGAAAGCTGGAGGGAACATTTAACATAAAAAGAAATTTCTAGTTGTGGAAAGAAGAAGTATCTTCCTTAGACCAAGAGTAGTTTAAATTGGAGGGAACTATAGAGTCTGTGCCCTTGAAGATTTTTTAAAAACCGAAGAAAACAACAGCGCTTCTGTGTTGTTCAAGCTGCAGAATTCATACATTATACAGAGGTGTCTCTACTACAGTCAACATCATTAACTCCTCCATTTACATTGGAAAAAAACCAGTTAATTTAGTTCATGATAAGCACATTATGCCCAAGCTCATAACCCAGAACATTCTTATTCTGAGAAATGAAGAATTGCATTCAGATTTAGTTATCCTTTACTTTCACACTTTTGGGAAGTCTTACGAAAGTCAATCAAAGACTTTTTCTTGTCTGTGGTTTGATTCTGTAATTTGATTTCTATCTCCTACATGAGAAGTTTTTAAAATATCCATGATTTAAAAGATCTGCATTGTTCACTTAATTTTCATGTTTTGATGGCAGGGCTTTCTTACATTCTATTGCATTTTTGCTTCCTTTGCTTTCCACTATGTTTCTGGCTTTTTTTTCTCATTTTCTTTTTCTTTCCCTTGGCTTCTCTAAAACATTTCAGGGGTAGGCATTTGTTTCTTCAGTAACTTAACCAGAACAAATAGATCATAGTAATATATCTATGTCTTGACAACCATGTCAACACAACTGTACATGCAAATTTCGCCTTTAAGATGTGGTCACATGAACTGGCCATCTGGATATGCACCGAGATTGACAATCCTGAATCTCATCAGAGGTTTGACTGGTTGTTTGCTGTCTTGCCAAGAGCAAACTGAATATGAAAATGGGAAGAGAAAATACAACATTATAAGACAAACTTCCCTCAGGAAATTGTCTCCTAAATGCCCCTCCAAGTGTAATGATCAAAATGGAAATTTGTGAAAGCTAGTTATCTTGTTGCCCATATATAGAAACAAAACAATGAAAAAAACCCACAACAGTGTAAATGTATAATTGTTTAAGTTTTGAAGTTTTCAAACTAGAAAGAAATATAAAATAAGCATTTCCACCTCTACATCTAATTCAAAGGTTATTTTTTTAATTATGAAAACACTGTAGTTAATCTGTCAGAGTTTTTTCTTTTTTTTTTTTTAAACTTCCAGTTTCACAAACATTTTACATTTCTTAGAGCTAAACAAAACAATGCAATATAAGTCTGCAGTCATTTTATTCCAAGCAGTCTCGATCATTTTTTTTGGTATCATCACTAAGTGGCTTTGGAAAACATGCAAAAAGACAGAAAATATGGCAACAGTTTTCATATCTAATGTGTTTTGTTCTTTATTTTATACTTTCATTGAAAACCCACTTTTTTATGCCAAAAGGCAATCTCAATGGTTCATTAGTTGTTTGAGGTAGAATGGGACATGAAACAGACTAAACTTTTAAATTAAATTTTTGTCTCTTTCCCAGTTTCTGCTGGTTAATCTGCTACCTATTTTGTGAATAATGATACCTCTGGCAGTTCCCTCACACTGCATAGTTAAGAATGTCCCTGGTAATTGAGGCTGTTGCTGTTTTGGGACTGCTGTTGGGATGCTCTACATCCAGGAAGGCGAAAGGCACGCTCTCATGATGATAAAACAACTCTGCTATAAGACAGATGCATGATGTGGGAGTGGGTTTACAGCCTCTCCCCCCCACGAGTGAATCTACCCCATCTACACCTGCTCTCCGGAGCATTGCTTCTGTGTTTGTAGAACATGTCGATATATTGGAAGTCAAATAAAAATAATGGTTTATGATTAACTTTTTCCTCCACTTTCTTGGAGACTTGGAAAAATAAAAAAATACATCAGTAAAAAGATGACTATTGTATACCTGAAGACAGCTTCTGCCCTGACAATTGAAAAGTGTGACTCAGTAAGAATCTTACCTGAGAGCTTGTTTACAAAATTCGTGAAGTGAAAAATCCACACATAGAGCCTAAAAAACGGTAGATGTGCCTTGTTCTGTTACCAGATGAGGAAGAATGGCAGCCAAGTGCTGGCTCACAGGTGCCCCAGTCTCGTGGTCCCTTGCAGAGGTAGAAAGCAGTCTCATGGCCAGATCCCAGAGCTACTCTTCATTAAGGTCAGAGGAGTCTATCTTTCTATCACCAGACAAATCTGCTGCAACAAATTCTATTTACAGCTACTTCACAGAACTGGTGAAAATTGAGACTGTATCAATTAGTCTGTTTGAACTGGATCCTGCAGCACTTTATCGTGACTTTGCTGAAATGACCCTTCTCAGCAAGTGCTGCAATACTGAGCCCTTTTATTGATGGAAAAACTTATTTTTCATGGGCATTTAAAAATGTGCTTAAAAGTTGTCTGGGAATGATTTATAGCAGTGACTGGACCAAGTACATTTCAATACTAATGCATAAATCTTCTAACAAATAAGCTATCTACTGAGTTATAGGCAGAAAAGGGTGTCTTCCTTCTTTAAAATGAAAATATGTTTGGAACAATGCCCATAGTTAAATCTTACTCACACTTTGAACTCATGTGAAGAAATTTTATAGTTTTTATTATCCTTGACTTTGAAAACTCCTCATTCGTGCTTTAAAAAGACTAATGACAAAACTCGCTTGCAAGATTCTGGGAATGAACATGTACTATGTCTTAGGGCAATGGTGAAGAGTCATTTTATTGTAATAACATGAAACAAAGCTTATTATGGTAAAGAAAACAATATTATACTTGCAATCACTGACTGAATGTATTCTACTGTGAAGCTTCTGTTTATTGCTGCAGTTTCTTTTCTTTCTCTGCCTGCTTTTTTTTCACTGCCATTTTAGACAAAATAATCCTTACATATCTTTGGTGACTGCTGGTACCTGTAATATACATATATATAATTTATTTATTTAGTATGAATCTTAAAATATGTACAGAGAAATTTTTAATGTTTTTAAATATCCCACTCTTAAGATGAGACATATCTTTTGTTGATATGTACACAAAATCCCCATGCATAAATATACCTTTTCTGACTCATTTTCCACAATTTGATACTAACCCAGAGATATTATAATGCATGTTTGGATACTGAAAATTGACTATTTTCGTGCCCCAGAGTGTGACTTTCTAGCCAGCCAGTAATGTAAATCTAGTTATGTTCATTGTGGGAGCTGTACATCTGAAATTATTTGTTATCTTTCTTAAGCTCAGCCCAGATTCCTACCTGTTTATTCAAGTTGTGTTTTTATGAAACAATTAGTCTGGTGCATGTAATAAATAAATAATTAAAAAATTAAAGAAAAGGTCTATTCATTTATACTAAGTAACATTTGTGAAATAATTTTATATAGCTAATTCTAAAGATTAAATGGTTGATAATGAATTTAAATGCCTGCAAATTTGAATTATAACCCTACATATTAGCAACACCCAAATAGACACAGTGCCCAAGGAACAAACGTGGGGAAATAATCTTTTGTCAACATAATTTATTTTTCAGACTCTAAAAAGAGATGTATAACACCTTATCATTAACTAACTAAACAGGGGACTATGAGCTCCTTTACATGTCAACCATTTTCACCTGGGCCTGTGTGATTCCTGTTTCAGTCATCTAATCTCAACATGCAATATGCAGTACAGAATTTCATAGAGTCACAGAATATGTTGGGTTGGAAGGAACCCACAAGGATCATCGAGTCCAACTCCTGGCTTTGCACAAGACCATTCCCAAGAGTCACACCATGTGTCCAAGAGTATCATGCAAATGCTTCTTGAACTCTGTCAAGATTGGTGTTGTAACCACTTTCCTGGGGATCCTGTTCCAGCACCCAACCACGCTCTGGGTGAAGAACCTTTTTCTA
>WEIV01013038.1:391941-419162 GCA_013390005.1 Calyptomena viridis | reverse complement strand
AGCACCCTGAATGCAGAATGATCTGCATTCCTGATCTGCATCTCTTAAATTTCATGACTTCAATAAAAAGTGTTGAGAGAGACCAACATATTTATTTTGAAATATGTTTAAATTAAACTTGAAGTAGGTTAAAAATAAACAGTAAAACCATTAAATTAAAGGAGAAGGTATAAGGAAAACATTGTCTGAAATTATTACAAATATATGGAAAAATTAAGCAGGAATCATCAATGTTCCACTGTAAAACACTGTTGTGTATTTGTATCTTGTTTACTGATTGCTGTATGTAAGACTGTAAAGCTAGAAAGGTAGAACAGTTATGAGCATGTTTCTGAGTATGGAGCAGTTTCTGCCACTTCTGAAACAAATCCATGACAAAGATACTAATAGCAAATTATGCATAATAAGGTAATAGGAAAAGAACAGGAATAATCTAAATTTTTTCCAAGCACTGAGGTTGCTCAACAAATCTTTTAGGCAGCAAATATAAAACAACAAAAGAAAATACATTTTCCAACCAAGAGAAAATTTCAAGCAATCACTGTCACTCAGAAGATGTGGCACATTCATAGAAAATAGTTCAATTAACAGCTGTCTATCAAGTATGATCATCCAGATGCAACCTTTGGCTAAGAGTGCTCTTCATCTACAGTGAGAAAAGTGTACCAGGCGAACTGTCTCTGTGCTACTAATTATCACCAAATTTTTTTTTCTAAAGATCAGTGGTGTCTCTGATCATAGAGATACTTGGTCTAAAGTTGCACCAATCTACACCAAGGAGGTGAGCACCTTCTCCTTCACACGCTTATAGCCTAGTGTTACCTCACTGTTGGTGAGAGATGTGGGCTATCATCACAGGTTTTTTCAATTACAAGAAAACCGTCCACAACACAAAGAAATTGCTGGATGAACCTTTGCAATTGACCAGGTATACAGTTTTGTTAATCTGACCAAGGTACAAATGCAGATGAAAAAATAAAACCAAAAGATATTTTAAATAGGAAACCTCTTTGCCAGTTCTCCCATGGATGAATACACACTATTTAATAGAATTGCAGCAGCAAATTAGGCAAGGTTTAGATTTAGAAAATTATTTACAATGTCTTATATCTAAAGGAAAGATTCTAATGTTATGTTTTTATATAAATACTCTTTCAAATCCCAAAAGTAATGTATACAGAATGCAGCACATAGCCAACATTTAATTGGGATAAATATATTCAGGATTAATTATTATGACAGTTTTGTTTCAATACATACTTATCATATATTATAAATGGAATATTTATATACTGTTATTTCTTGTTATAAACTTCTGTTATAAACTGTTATTTTCTTGTACTTTTCACAGTAATAGTTTCAATTTAGTATAAAGAGGCATTTTCTTTTTCCAAATTTTGAAATAAAAAGTGGGAGCTTCTTCTTACCTATTCAGATTATGTATTGCAGAAATTTCAGAGAAGATACAGCTGTGTTAAGGACAATACATAAACTTAGCTTTGTAATTATCTAGTCAATGCCAGTCACTGTTTTTGTTTATTTTGATTGTGATATGGACAACTGACTATTTTCTCAGTAAGTTCCAGTCTAGCTGCGTGCTAAGTCACCAGATAAGCCTATAAACATAGAATACGTGTACAAGACATTTTGGGGCTCGTATACATACAGGAACAATGCCTGTTTAGGCACCAAGGCTTGACTGACCACACATCCTGTTTGTATACCTCCTGATCCATACAGCGATTAATTAAAGGAATTTGGCCCTTCATACAAACTTACTAAAGAAAACCTTTTACTGGGGTTTTTAATTTTAAGTTACCTTTTGGAGGAAATAAGAGAATGACAGTGACTTGTCTTGGGTCTGCTACATAAGGGTAATTGCAGAGTAAAGCAGACTATGCTCTATTAACTTCTTTAGCATTTATGTTAGAGAGTACTGCTCTCAACACTTCCCTGAGCAGGGTGTTGGGGAAAGGGACACAAATCTTATTACAAGAGCAATAAGAAACTGATTTTCAGTGTAATCTGCTAAAAAGGATATATTTTTACTTTAGGCAAATATGCTGTTTGCTATGGATGCTTTGAAAACATCCCAGATAACACTGAAAGGATTTCTCCAACCTCACTTTGCTGTTAAATGAAAAACACAGTAATCATTTCTAAGGGTCCTGCTCTTCAAAAAAAAAATCTCATTGAACAGTAGGTCTTAAAGAAGTTTCCATCTTGTTTTAGTGTTTTTATTTTATCAACATTCCTGCTGGAACTTTTGGAACAGAAAATCTGTAGACCTTAATTTCAAAATTACTTCAACATAGAGACAGCTGGATTTAGTTTAACATCAGCTCTTAAATGCTTAAATTACACTTCTTCTGAGCTCTGACTCTCAAGCATATGGTGATGTCCAGCAGCACCTTAATTCCAAAGCCCCTAATTCAGCAAAGAGAGCTCCAATTGGTCTCTTTTTCATGTGTCCTTTTCTTAATAATATCATCACCTCATTTTTTCAGGCTTAGACAACTATCAGAAACAACACATTATCAGGCAGTTCTTTATAATCTTTATAATGACATGGTCGTTGTGACTCACATGACTAATTTTTTAACATGGGTAGGACGTGGGCATAAACTGCAATAATACAGTCTTTCAAAAATGACTTTGGAAGAGAATAGATATTCCTTCACAACTACATGAAGGTTTTTTTACCAGAAAGTGAACTACTTTGTGCAAAGCAAAGGGTATGGCTGCTTACAAATGCTCTACTAACCTACAGTTAGTATACTTTCCTTAAGGATATCAGAAAATAGTGTTTGAGCATATTGGATTCATTAAAGCAGCTTCTATTTTTAAGCCCTAAAGTATGAAAACATCTACCATTGAGTAGCTTCAATCGGAAGCATTCTGAAAAGTGAAGAAAGTGCTGAACTTGTGGAAAGAATGAAAGAAATGCTGGGAGTGGGTTAAAAAGCATGCTAATATGTTCCAGTTCCAACCCCCATGAAAAGCAAAGATCTCTCTAGCCTATTTTTTTTTTTTTTTTTGCTCAGAGGTGGAGGAAAGAAAAATTGGAAAACCGATGAAAAAAAGACTTCTGACCCTTGAGATAATCAGGAAATACTTCCAGTTATCATAGGATACTATATAAGAAAAGGTAGTGGCCTTTTACCACACTGGGTGGTCAGTTTTCTCCCTATCCATTCTGAGGAGTTATGCTTACTGTAATCACATTCCTCTCTCTGAATTTCTTTTTTCCAAATAAATTGGAGAGCAAGAGTGCTCCTCTCTACGAACAGGAGTCATAGAAGCTTGAGCAGAAACCTGAAAAGACAGAGCAAAGGGGTGAGAGTGCTGCGCTAGAATTCTGCATCTTACTCTGACTACCTGTGCTACTACTCTCAGGTCACATGGAATATCTCAGAAAACCATGTCTGGGAACAGCTTTCACAAGGTCAAAATGAAAACACTGGCTGCTACTCTGCAAGGGACCTTGCATTCTAGAAAATCTCACTCTAACCTATGTCACTTTCCTTCGGTTCAAGGATCCTGTACCAGGCTGAAAACTTGGCAAAATAATACCTAAACTCTTCATGACTTTTTTTTATTTCATGTGTTCAGTTAGGTAAATGCAAAATCACTGTAGGTCCTACAGACTCTTTTTTGCTCTATTTGTACCATGCTGCATTTTAATCTACCTACAGCTACCCAAAAGGTTTTCCTGTATAGAATTATCTTTTAAAAAGTAGAGCCCTTGTTGATTTACCTCCTCTGACTGTCTGAATAAAGAATATTCTCAGAGCTCAATGATAGGCAGCACAATATGGCACATAAGTGAGTTATTAAACACTTGCCCCTACCTAAATTAGCAGACATCATGATTGCTTCTCTTCTATCTTTCCAAAGATAAAGGCTGAGTTCATGAAGAAGGTGATTGGATATGCCATATGTAAAATATCATTTGCAGAATCAGTGTTGAAAAGATATGGCCCTTGCCAATGCCAAAACAGAAACAAATATTTAATTCTTTTTCTACAAAATTAATACAAAAGAGGAAAAGAAAATAGACATAAAATGTAAAACCAGCTCAATGATTAGTCACCATTCTGCCAGCAATAAACTAGAGAGGCATCAGGAAGTAATGTGTAGCAAGAACTTCAAAAAGCTAAAGAAATACAAAAGCTTTGCCAACACATAGAGTCAGCAAAAGGAAAAAGTCCAAAAAAATACAGATGACCGGAAAAGAATAAAGCTAAGAGTTACTGTAAAATATCCTGAAAGTCAGTGAAACCCAGTGGTCCTTGATAATAAAGAGGGTAACAGTGAGTGTCTGAGTAAGGAAACCAGTGGCCAAAAGCGCTGCAGAGCTGCCAGACAGAAATCCAAATTCATAGTACCACATGGTAATATGCAATTATAGACAAATCATTATATGTAAAGTACCCTGTGTATCAGAGTGTACTGTGAGATGAATTAAAGTGTTTTCAAGTGAAAAAAGAATGTGGAGTCTATTTCCTTTGGGGAAGAAAAGTCACATAAGCCATGTAAACATGAAAAGATCCCTCTAGAAAGTATATGACTGAAATTGCTAACTCACAATTTACTAGCCTGCCTGGACATGCAAAAAGTTTCTGTACAACTCTCTAACCCTGCTATGTTTCACGATCCGGGCACCTGCTGGGCAGGTGTCTTCTGGCAGGGAAGCAGAGGTGGCTGCTGTTGCCCTCACACAACTTTAAAACACCAACATCTCTCAGTGAAAAACCAAATGCTCTCACACTAAGTTGTGATAGAACAAGTCGCAAAGCTAATTAGCACAAAAACATCCTGATGGCAGTTAGGAAGCCAAGCGAGCTGCAATATGATCAGCCCTGGCTGAAAACTCAGTCTGAAAGTCCTAGTGCTTACAATGTCAAAGAAAATGTCAAATTCAAAACTAGTTAATGTCTTTTCTATCTTGTGATTGCTTATGACAAATAAAATTGGACTATGAAAATGGTAACATGACAGCATCTGGACTCTTGTGAACGGCGCAAAGCTAGGCATGAGGTTTTGAAAAGCAATGGGTTTCTTTTGTTTTGGGAGAGCATGAGTGGTAACAGCATCCCAGGCTTGAAGGCCTTTCTAGAACTCAAATTACTCTACTCAATTGTTAATTCTAATATTTTTAATAAGTATTGCTGTTTGTCTAAGGATATCAGTCTATTATATTTTGTAAGGTGCTATAGAGATATAGAAAGCACAGGACACAGTCTTCTTGGTTATTCTGTCTTTTCTCTGATAACAAAAGGCACTAAACTTCACACAGAGATTTCTGCATCAAATCTAAAAATCAGACTGTATAACATAGTGCTATCTGGATCTCACACAACCTTCAGATCATGATCTGAAGGTATCAATTCATTGAGAGCTCCTTTCCTTTGCTTGAACGTAGCACAAGCTACAAGCAAGTCTGAGTGGCAGGGAAAGGACAAGGGCAAGGGCAGAGAGAGGGAAAGAACACAGGAGCAAGTGCTAAATCTAGTGGTTAGAGAAAAAGTGTGGATAGTATAAAGGGTCATAATCTCAAAGTAATTTTCCTTACTAAATAAATATCAGCTACAGTTCAAAAATTTGGCAAAAACATGTGCTGAAACAAAGAAGTAGCCAAGGAAGCAAGAAGATGCTGGATGCTACAGCAAGAATTAACTAGACACAACAGGATGAAATTAAATGATAAATGAAGGAACATTGTGAAGCTACAGAAGCTGTTTAAATCTTTGGACACTTAAAATAGGATTGCATGATAGTCCCTGCTGGAAGGACTAAGAACATGGACTAGGTGACCTAGTAAATTTCTTTTCTGTGAAGCTCTGCCATAGTTTTTAGATGACTGTCTCAGTTTGACAGGATTCATTCACTTTGTAAGTCTGTGAAATGCCATATGTTCTTTGCCCCAGAGCAGCTGACAACTAAAAAACAAAGACTTTCCATCAAATGACAACCACATTAAAACAAGTCCAAACTCTTTATACAGCATCCACAAAACTGGTTATGGAAACTGGTGTATTTCAGTAACATGCAAGGAAGATTTTTCTAAAGATAATTTTCAATAAATATTCCCTGTCCATTCAACATACCTTCATCACATGCAATGAAGACATCCCTCACAAAGAACAATAATTTTCACAGCAGAAAAATCCTGTGAGATTGCAGGATGGGCAGCTAGAGGACCTATTTCTCACCTATTGCTTGTTGCCCCCTTCATACACTCACAAAAATAATCAAGAGGTTGTGTAGAAATTTTTGTCTACAGTGCACTCCAAAGGCAATTGTATAGGTTGCATTCTCCTACTTGAACGAAAACTAACCAGTATGCTGTCACAACAGGAATGGGTTTCAGTAAGGAACTTGAATGAAATGCTGATGGTGGACTTGCTTGGCTACCACATGAATTGTTTGCCTTAAAAAAATAGCAAGATAGATCCTTTGCACATATTCCAAACACTTGATGAACAGACTCCTGTTGACCTCACTGGGCTTTAGATTATACCCACAGCCACCAAGATGAAAAATTGCAGGTGCTTAAAGATTCTGGATGGATTGAAAAACTAGATTTATTATCCCTTTAAGGGCATAGCTGGAGGAAATTAGTATGCAATATATTGCTATACACAAGCAACCTCACATCCAAATTCAGGATCTGAAATGTTGGTAAAAATATAATTTATTAGAAGCCTTTTTATCTATCATTAGCTCTGTTTAGTTCTGAAGTCAACTACTTTCTAAAGAAACTTGAACTTTATATTTACGTAAACAAATGAATGAGCAGTTTTTCACAAATAAGCTTCCAGGCAGACACAGGATAAATGATAATCTGCAGTAAATAACATGCATTGCAGGAGTGAAATCAAGAACCATTAATAGCATGTGATCATCAGCAAGATATTTTTTTATATCAGCCTTCTTGCGGGGATAAATTTTGACTGATCTGTAAAATGTTGTCAGAAGAGGATTTAACTGCCAGGAAACTATTCATAGTACTGTCAAGTGAAATATATGCAATGATCTGTCAAATTAAACAGACAAATTGCAGAAAGATGTCATGTCTGAACCCATGACATCCCATACCACCATATTCAACATGGGCATTTGTGGGGAAAGGGAATGTGAAACCATGGATTGCTAAGAATATGCAGAACAAGGAATTATTCATGCTGCAAATAGACCACCTTATGAAAATGAAGGTATATTATAAATCTGACTTTCTTTTCAGAATAAAGGAGATACTGCCCATATAAAGAAGGGCAGTAGTTTCTGCCCTAATTTCTGCCAAATCTGTCGCAGAAGAGGGTCGGGTAAATCAGTATATTTGCATGTTTCGGGACAGCAAAGGCAGCAGCCACCAAAATGTTAAAGTAGTTTCTATAGTTAATTATGCAAGGATGTCTCAGACTGTTGAACAGACAGCAGTTAACTACGTAGAAAAATCTTCAGAATCACATATTTACCAAAATCACTACTCAGTAGCCAAATTTTCACAGCAAGTGTTTTCATTTGTTTTGTGACATAGAGCAATATTTTTTTTTTTTTAATCTGAAAAGAAATATATATTCAGGATTTGGATTACAGTGTTTAGCGTGTGATTCTCTATAGGTCCAGGTCCATAGAGCTGGTAGTCCTGATTAGACCAATCATGTAACCATGAAGACATAAGTTTTGACAGGCTCCAAAACAGCTTCTGGAAAAGAGGAGTGGGAGCACTGCAGTTTATGCAAAAAGTTTGTTCTTTACTTCTGCAAAAACGAGTCACAGGTGCAATCCTGGTGCTTAGAAAAAATCATGGAATGGGGTAACTGAGGTCAAGTTAAAAGGAGGCGATGTTTGAAGCTGTTACCACAGCTCTACTGTTTTTGCCCAACACATGGGAACAGGCTGCCTCAAGACTCTGCTTTTTACCAGCCCCTTGGGAACAGGGCTACATGAATGTCTGAATTTTCTGTTTGTTGACTGAGCAACGGCAAGGAATTGCATTCGGTTGAACTGAATTGTTTAGGATTCTTTAGCTCTTCTCTTTTATGTTTGTTTTAGATTCCTTTGTTATGCCAACATATTGATCAGTTTCAAAATGAAAATTTGTAGTTTATTTTCCAATTTTTCAGCTTTTCTTTTCCTTCTCCCTCCTAATTTTTTTTTTGGCTGAAATTACTGCTTGATTTGTCACAAATCATTTCAATATTCTCCAAATCACATTTCTGATGAACTGACTATTCAAAAGCATTACTCAATTCTACCCAGTGGGAATAATTTGTTGCCAGGCTTCCCAGAAAGGATGCTGCTTCATACTCACAGCTTGGAGAAGTCAGAAAAGGACACTATTCCTCCAATGCTGAGAGGCTGATGGATTTTAAAGACTACAGTTGGGGAGATTTTATTCTCTATGGAAAGCCAAACCAGGAATAATATCTTGAAATGCTTGTTAAATAGACTTCAGATTTATGAAAAATAATTATAGATCACTGCATGTATTGTTCAATGATGCATGAGAACAATGTCCATTAACCACTTAAATTAATGATTTTGGCAGTTGTCATGCAAAGTCATAGTATATGACTATGCAAAATAAATATTTAATTTCACAATTTCACATATTTAACAAACAAGCCAAAAAAAAATAAAAAGGAAAAGAAAAAACCCAACAACAAATACCCAAACCAAATTCTTGTTCTTTATGCTTTGGTTTGTGTCCTTCTGGTCTGAATCTAAGGATATCCATTATATCTATGATTTATGTCTATTTGATAACATGGAAGATTCTTTCCTCCAAAATGCAGAACTGTTCTTATTTTGCAGACAAGGAATGAAATGCAGTCAGGTGTTCCTTCACACACCACAGATCTGTGTTTACTCTGGACATTTCTCACAACAAAGGCTTTTTTAATCCTGTCTATTTGTTTCTCCTATGAATCTACCCTTTTGCCTTCCTTGAAGTCAAACTTTCTACCCCAAACATTTTGGTCATCATACTGTGTGGTTTGACCTTTTGAAGTCCTCCAGTAGATAAAAATGAAGACAAAAGTGAAAGACAAGTGTTCACACCTCACATCCGTGTTTCTTACTATGAGAGGCACTGTCCTTCATATGATGTGTTCCACTAGCACCACTGCTAAGCAAAGAAATTTAGAGTTGGCCAGATGGTTTTCAATCCCTATGTTTGCAAAAACTAATATTTATGTAAGGAGACATTACAGGGAGTCTCACTGAGAGAGCAGCTGCAAATTATTCAGGCACTCATCTGGAGAAGATATCTCCATTCTTAGCACATGATTGTAATTGAAATATGGTCCAGCTTTTCCAAACCTCCACTGAATGACTCAAAGGAACAGTTCTGTGCATGGTGCATGCCACACTGTCCCATGGCTAACATTCTGTCACTTGGAGTCATTTGTATCCACAGGGGCATTGTGAAATCAGCCCTCTCTTATCTGGTCAAGCCTTCCAAGCCCTCATGCTCTTCCATTATGCATATTACATGTTCTGGGAGGCTGACTTGAAGACAAAGCAATTTGGAGGGCTGGAGGCCAAACAGCACATGTCTCACGTTTCATCCATCCGCTCTACTGGCATTTTTGGGGCAGCATGTAAGAACCTCTGGCAAGCAGCTTTGTAGTGTTGGATGCAAACAGGTTTTTGGTGATACAGTAATTTCAGACTATAGGAAGTAAGGGCATATGAGACAGAAAAGAAGAATCTGTTAAGGGAGCTCAACCTCTTACAACAGCTCTTTGCTGAGACTGATTCTACTTTTGTGAAATTAAAGATGGAAACATGCAGATGACTGCACTAGTTGAGGAATACATTCAGTCTAGGTGGCTCCATGTGCAAGTTGCAGTGCAAGCTGCAGGTTGAGCTCTGGGAGGCAGGAGCCTGAGCCTTAGGCAAGAGACTATGAATGCCAACCCTTTTCATAACAAAGAGGACAAGGACATGCAACACCAGCCAGGTGACACAGAGACACAGCAGAGACACACAGCAGGAGCCAACAACCCCCAGACCTTCTCATGCTTAGACTGTGAGGGTATAAAAGCCAAGGGTTCATTCTCACAGGCACCCAGATCTTAAGTTTTATTTATTTATTGCACCATGATTAAATTATTTCAAGGATCTGGATGTCTGAGACTCTGCTATCCTAACCTAGGATCAAGCCAGTAAAGAAACCTGGTCTGACTGTGAATATGGTGTCTATAGCTATAAAGGGTCTCTGTCCCAGTTCATGTAGTGTGAGAGATTGGCAGAGTGGCTCCTGGATGGTCAGACAGGGAAGTTGCCTTAGCACAGTGAAGAGTTTACTCTGAGATGGTAGATTTAGTGGTAGGAATAAAGTAAAGAAAGTATTGCACACAGTCGGCCTGTAAACAATGTGCACAACTTTCCATATAAGATTTGTGATCAACATATGTATTAGGGGGTGGGTACAAATGTTGTAAACTTTTTATCATGCTTCATGTGGGGTTTATAGTGTACTCTGTGGGGAGATTTTTAAGCTGTGCACATTTGGAGATTAAAATAAAGCATCTGAATGTTCAGTGAATGTAGGCATTCTAATGAATTGTTTAACGAATTACTGAAGTGAAGGTGGCCATTTTAATTAATCACTCAAGACTGGAACCCACAAATGGAGAGACATTTTCAATTATTTTAATAAATAACAATGAGGATGCCAAATTAAGTGCTGTGAACAGTAGAAAGAGAAGGATTAAACACAACTGTGAAGAGTAAAAAGTATTATTAAACACAGACAATAATTTGCCAAGTTAAAACCTTAAACTCAAATTAAATAGGATAAGTTTCTATAGTCTGTTTGACACTGCCCCATCATGTTATACACCATGCTTTCCAGGGAGCCTCTTAACCCTTTCATTATCTTCTGTATCTGTGTCAACTCTATCGTGTTTTTGTCCTTCTCTCTTTTTTTCTTTCTCTTTCCTTCATTCCCTGCTTCTAAGTCTTTATTGCTCCCTCAGAGTGTATATAGCATTTTGTTCTCAAGGCAGTGCCACTGAGAGGGGCCAGTCACTGCAGAGGCACTCCAGTAGACTGTCCCTGCTTTGGAGAATTAAAAACATTAGATGTGTCCTGTAAAGAGGAAAACATCAGATAGTGGTCCAGTTGAGAAACTATGTAGTGATCTCATATGCCAGAATGGTGTTTTCAGAGCTGAGAACAGGGTGAAAGAGAATAACAAGCACTATGGATAGTGCCAAGTGAATTGCTTTGCCATGCAGTCTGTGCATCAAATTAAAGCATATTCTTTGGCTTGTTTTTCTAAAAAGAAGACACTTATGGATCAACATAATGGATGCTGCAAAATAGTTAGAAATCTGCAGTAACTAAAGTATCTTTCTCTGCTGGAAACATTTGTATTGTGTGACTTGGCTGATCTACCATATCATACTTCATGTTGATTAAAGAATAAGAATACTTTTTTTTCCCCCTCTCTCTAACAACTGCAACAGGGAAAAGTATACTTCCTTTAAACTTAATCCCCACACCATTTTGACTGAGGATAATTTGGCAGCTTTTGAGGAAGAAAGTAGAAGAACAAATGTCAAATTATGGGGAGCAGTAAGTAAGGGACATTGATTTAGGGTATGGATGTAGCAATACAAAGGAAAAAACTGGGAAGCCAGCTCTAGTACAGCCCCTGGATATATGCCAGGTAACGTCGAAGGACTATGCAGATAAGATGGTTTTTTTCCTCTCAGTCTGAGGAACAGAGAGCACATTAATGTCTCACATACACTAGGCAATGGAGTTGACACACTTTTCTACCCAGTACTTTCCTGCATGCAGCCTCTGCTTTATGAAAAAATGATGGCTAGAGAAAGTCAAGAAGATAAAAAAAAGCAAAGAAGTACATCCAGAAATGACAGACACCTAAGAGTGTAGGCCCATGCTGCAGGCTAATTTTTGCCTGGGCATGTGTAGAAGTGAGGCTGTGACTGGACATGGCCTGATTCTTGTAATTGGACAAGGAGAAACTGATCTCTAGGTCATTGGGTGATTAATGTAGAAAATATAGTCTCTTATATAGCTGTAACTGCATAGGAAGAAGAAGGCAGACATGTTGCAGACTTCTTAGAGAGATGTGATACATCTAGCCAGGCAGAGAGATGTGTCCAGGCCCACCTAGACATACTGTCTGGGGGCATGGACACAGAGTCTGCTAGAAAGGTAAGCTATGCTTAGAATGCCTAGGGTTAGACTATAGAATGCCGGCATGCAAATAGTTAAATAAACACCTGAGAAACTTCATGACATCCAGCCTTCTCATCATACTTTCTGCCTCTCGGACCCTTGCAATGCAACAGATAGCATAGCACAAATGTCTTAATGTCTCCCTGCCTACACTAGTCTCCTCCCATGCAACTCAGGTAGTGATTCCCTGATGTTGCAGTGCTCCTGTCAGATCCTGGATTTAGGTAGTAAATTCTATCTGTCCAATGTAATGAATGTCAACCACAGAGGTATGCATAGAGATGACCAAATGCAACGACTCAACAAGGTGGTGTCATAGTCACATCTCCTTATAGTAGCTATTCATTTAGTGAAGTCTCCTGTAAAACATGTTGCTTTCCTCCACACAACTATATGTGTCACAGTATGCCTTGTCAAACAGGAGGGCCAACTGTGTGCTGGAGCACATCAAGCACAGCATCATCAGCTGGGAAAGAGAAGTGATTGTCCCACTCTGCGCTGGTGTGGTTTCACCTAGAGCTCTGTGTGCAGTTTTGGGTGTCACAATATAAGAAAGACATAAAACTATTAAAACTACTAAAACTATTAAAAAGTTCTACAAAGGAGAACTATGAAGATGGTGAAAGCTCTAGAGGGGAAGCCATACAAGGAGTGGCTGAGGTAATTTGCCTTGTTCAGCCTAGAGAAGAGGAGACTGAGGAAAAACTTCATAGCAGTGTACAGTTTCCTCACAACAGGAAGCAGAGGGGCAGGCACCTATGTTTTCTCTCTGGTGACCAGTGATAGGACCAGAGGGAATGACATGAAACCGTGTCAGGGGAGGTTTATGTTAGATAACAGGAAAAGCTTCTTCACCCAGAGGGTGGTTGGGCACTGGAACAGGCTCCCCAGGGAAGGGGTTACAGCACCAAGCCTGACGGAGTTTAAGAACCATTTGGACAATGTTCTCAGGCACATGGTGTGATTCTTTGGGTGGTCCTGTGCAGGAGTTTGGCTTCGATGATCCTTATGAGTCCCTTCTAACTCAGGATACCCTACGATTCTATGATCTAGAGTGCCTTTATTGCAGCATGGTGTTGACTTCAGTTTTGTTCAGATAGCTACCTAGCAAGCTGAGCACTGGCATGATTGCTTGTGAGAACTGAAGTCCACAGCCTCAGGCATAAACTGAGCTATGAGGTCTGATTCAGGTAAGTGAAGTCATGCAGAATGGACTGTGGCTGTAAAATGGCATTGAATAAGATGGTTTGGTCTGACCAGCATGACCTGACAGTAGCAGGGGATCACAGTAGAGGATTTAGCACCTGCTCAGCCTTCCTTTACAAATAAACATTACTGTTGTGGAACGCCACCTCCACCGTGGATTTATTATTGTACCTGAAAACAGAGTTGTTTCAGGAAGAATACTGTTTGAGAACACTATATATTCTAACACAGAAGAGTACTAGCTAACCAAGAAAAAAAAATCAAGTGCAGAAAATCCTTAAGCTGATATGAACTCATGGGTAATTGAAGGATTTCAGTCCACCATTGTTTTTCTCACATGACAGGTATGCCTGTGCTCTCCTTTTTAGAAAATTGTGACTATGACTTTTCCTGTTGTATTTCTTACATGGCTGCAAAGAGTCAGCAAAAATTAGGCACTCAGAAGCAGATGCTTCGTTCATATTCTCAAATATTATACAAAGGTTTTTCAAATAATTTCTCTCTTTATTACAATAATTTTTTAATGCTACGTTTTAAAATTGAAGTTTTTCAATTTCTTATTTAATTGTTGCTGGTTTTGTCCCATTGTTAGAAAAGTTGTATTCTCATTAAAAATCTGGAATTCATATACTTTTTACATAGTACTCCTTCAAATCTTAGAGCAAAAAGATCTATAAGCAAACAGGGCTCTACTTTTAAGTGCTTAATTACCATGCAATTATTTTTCCCACTTTTCTGGCAATTATGAATCTATAAGGGGACTTTTCTGTATATCCGAGGCTAAATATAATGACTATGATGTTACAAAGGGATGACAAGGGACCTGCAGTTCCCTCTATTTTATGAGATGTTTTAGTTCACTACTGTTTTATCTTCTCCCTATGGAATTTTAAACTCAGTTAACATTACTCCTGGGTTAAGGCCAGTCAGAGTGGTCTTTCTGTAAACTATAGAAATATCCTGAGAGATTAGAAATCACTTATAAATCTCTAAGCCAAGTTAGCCTTGGCTTCTCTCTCCTCACCCAAGTGTCTGTGGTAGACAACATTTCGCCAAGATTTTTCTCTCTATATCGGTGGCCTACAGTTCATGGATTTCTGAGACAGAGATAGAAGGTTTGTTTTAACAGCCCTTGTTGGACTGTATTTTCAAAGGCTTCACCAATCACAAAAAAATGTTAGGCTACATGACAACTGCAATGATTTCCACAAAGACTTCATATATATGAGTATCGACATTTATATGCTTCCATCCTGACAAGTGATCATTTTATTCAATATCTCCTCTGTTTTTGTATGAAGTCCATGTTTACAGTGTTTCCCTAATCATATTCTCTGAGCTGTTTATGCCTTCTTAAACTTCCAGCATGTGCACTAATTATATGTGCTGTATCTCTTTTATAGGCTGAAAAGCTTCTTCATTGCTCCTGCAGAATTCTTTATCAATACCTTTGTCCATATCCTTGCCACTTTTTCCTCTTCTAGTTTTACCTTTTTTTGTGTGTGGAAAACCGGAACTGCACATAATATCCAAGGAGAGAAATACAATACTCTCTAGGCTTTACAGGTGCAGCTGACTGCCTATATTTTTCCCTAGGGAATCACAGAATCATAGAATTATTTAGGTTGGAAAAGACCCTTAAGGTCATCAAGTCCAACTGTTAACCTAGCCTTCCCAAGTTCACCACTAAACCATGTCCCTGAGTGCCACAAACCCAGAAAGAAAACGGAAGTATTTGTATAGTGAGCTGGAAGTTTTGCAATGATTTCCCAGACAATTAGTCTAATGTGCAAAACATGGCAGAAGAATCACTACAAACCAGTCAGTTTTTAACAAGACTTGGTTCTGTCCCAGGGCATATGTCCAAGGAACAAACGGTCTGAGCAAGTTTAGTAAATGGGAATTTTGTTGCAATCTGGGCACAAGACCCAAAATGGCATTTCACACAAGAAAGAAATAGCCCATCAAAGGCAGTTGTTCCTACACACAGTAAAACAGCTATTTTGGGAAATATTAATCTGAAATAATCACAACTATTATTTTAGAAGTCCAAGCATCTAAGGCAGGTTTTTCCTGCATTTTTTCCCCTCAATGCCACCAAAAGAGCTATCAGCTGTGCTTTGTTGAGTCTGTCTTTTGCAGCTCTTTCCTCAGTGCTGAAGACCTGTAAGATTTCATGTGCCCTACAGACACACACACTGCCTATAATGAGGAATTCTTCAGCAAGAGTCTTTCAAGAGTGAGTGAGTGAAGGGGGGCCAGAAGGGACCACGGCTCAGCAAAGGCACCACACAACATTACACATGTATGCTGGAATGCCAAGGGCCATCTGCAGCCTGCAGTAGTCCTGCATTTTCAGGCAAAGCCAGAGTTTGAGTCTGGGTATGCAACACAACAGCTACCATTGTGTAATTCAGTTCTAAACTGAAATCCTCCACATTCAAAAAATTATTCTTGCATCACCAACATAACTTTTACAGCAAAATTGTGTATACATTGCATTTGCTGGTCCACTATGGTAAATATATATACACTTTTGTTGTGGCATGAATGCCAGCCATGTACAGGATGTACATTCTGGTCGAATTGAAATAATTTTCAGAAGTTAACCCTTTTCGCTTTCTATTGCCCGACATTTTAAACTCACAGGACCCAACCTGATTTGTAATAGGACTGCCTAACATCTCTGTGCTAAAATAGTATTAACCATCCTGGAGATAAATGAGCATCAGGCCCCAAATTTAAGAATGCCTGTGATAGATGGATGGATTCTCATATGGCTTATGGAGGTAGAACTATTTTCTTCATTTTGTTCATACTTTTGATGTTATGACAGGCTATTATTGTTCACTGGAAGATTTAACTGAACCCAAATCAAAACCTGTAGTAGATGCTGGAGCAGTTATATGATTTCTTACCCAATTTGTGACTACAGGACAGAGTGCATTAAAAAGCCTTTGACTTTTAAGAAGAAATTTCTTATACTCTTAGAGATGGGAATAAATGTATCTAGGTAGAATAGATACTGACAAAGATGGATGGGCCATTAATTGCATGAAAGTAAAGATAGCATGGTTGTTTGGGGTGTTTAGCATAATTCAGCTGGGATGTTTCCACCCTGCTACAGGGCGGAATACACCTGCAAGAGCGTGATTCATATGTGAGTTTTTATATGCTCTTAAATTATTGTCCAAAAAAAAGAGAACATTTGGTCAGTAAAATGTATTTTGTAGTTCAACAACAATTTTAGAGGACATGTAGTACTGGAACATCAATATGGGGCAATATGGTAAAATCTCTGGCCACAAGGTTAATGCAGTCAAAAGCAGTCAGCAGAGTTGGATCAGTATCCTCTGGCATCAGGACGATGCTGCTGTTTTGTGAGATGCAGACCACAATACTCTTCACAAAGAGGCTGGGAGGTGAAGGGGTGTTAAATCAAGGGACAGTCTCAGTTCTGGTGCCTTGAGACTATACCTTTTTCAAAAAAACCTTACCAGCTCTGAAGGCAACTGTAATGCTGCCCAGAGCCTGACTCTGAATAGCTGCTGCTGTGCCTCTCGTGAACTGGTGGGGAAGATGTTGTCTCCATCAGTGTCTGTGCTGAGGGGATTTTATCTGGTTGAATTAAAAGCATTCAGCCTTCACTTTACACCACTGCCATCCTTTCAATCACTGCAAAGGAATGGGAGGTGAAGTTGGTCTTTCATCAGCAAGGAAAAAGGAGTACCTATGGAGCTTAGCAATTGACAGGTACAACGAGCCTGCAAAGCAAGATCTAAAGTGGGATTAATTGTCTTTCCTATACAAGGTCTGATAAAAGGGACTTAATTTTGTGGGATTTTTAATGCTGTAACTTAAAGCCAAATCTTAATGTCCTCAATGTTAAGCTGCCTTCTCAGCTACATCAGATTTATGCTGGCATAGAGCACTTTTGGTTTCAGGGGAGCTAATCTCAGTTTATTTAATGGGCTGTAAATCAAAGAGTATAGGGAAAAAGAGCAGCTCAAAGTCATGTTAATGGGAACGTGACCCAAGTAGGGGCCAAGAACAGTGGCCGTTAGCGTGCAATGAAAATTTGCCTTCATATTCAAGAATTAGTTGCCAAAAGCCTACGCCTTTTTCCTTCACAGTCTTTGATCTCACCAGAACGCCTTAATTTATGTTTCTGTCTACTTCCACTCTGTTGTTAATGTTTCCATGTCTCTCTGTATATGAAATTACTATGTGATCTCCTTTTCCTTCTCTCTCTATCCTGCCTGTCCTAGAGATAAACACCCTACAGGAGATCGCAGTTACCTCCTGAAAAGTTATCCTGGTCCCATCCTGAAAAGTTATTTGGAGGGATTTTTCTGCAATTATTCTTCTCTGGAAGATGCTCCAGAAGCAATGTCTTGATTTTGGAGAAAAAGTGACACATCAAGCAGACAAGGGTGATCTTTTATACAACAGGGAAAGTATTACAGATGGAAGATTGTAGCCATAAAGTTTTAAAGATGAAGCTGCAGCTGAGTAGCCTGATGGAATGAATCACTGAAAAATTTTTGTGCTTGTTGAATTTTTGATAAAGAGGAATATTTTCAAAGGACTTGATGTTGGAGCTTTTGAACTCCTGCAATAAAAGCCTGCAAAATCCACTTCCTTGGAATGAAGTGTGATTTTGCTGAAATGTTACATTTTCCTCTCACAAGAGAAAGACATTTTTCACAAACCAGAGAAATTTCAAAATCAGTCGCTTAGCTATAATTGGAGATTAAGCAATAAAATACAATTTTGGTAAGAAAACAAGAACTTTTTTCTACAAGTCTAGTGAAAAACTGTTGTATCATTAATATTCTGTTAGTGGAGAAGCGAGTTGTGGTTATGGCTCAACAAACCCTGGAAAATTTTCAGCACGAATTATGCCAGAAATATCACATGGAGGAAAATCCTTCATTCCCGCTATAGTCTCCCCTTGTATTGAGAGCTGTAATTACAAGCTTCTTATTGAGTAATATAGAGATACCTACTTGCCTTACTCTACTTAAGGATTTGTCAATGCTTCCATTATAAACTTCTCCTTTTAGTGGTTCACTTGACTGTAAAATTTTGCACTGGACTGAAACTTGGCATAAGATCATAGTAAAAAAAGTATGTTTTTTCCCATAATTAGTTTTTCTTCAAATCTGATCACTGGAAAAAATATAAACTGCAAAAATTAAAGTAAAACTGTTTTAAAACATAGTCTTTGTATGATTTTTTTTGTTTTTATTCACATTACTGTAAAAAAAAAAAGAAAAATAAAACTGACAAACAAGTGAACATTCCACATCCAGTTCATCCCTTAAAGAGCAAAGACATTCAACATTAAAGCTGGAATTGCAGTGGGCTCTTAGCAGTGGGAGATCTGTCATTCCATATGGACTGGCTAAAAAGGTGTGAGTTAAGTATGGTCTTAATTCTGAATTTCCTTACCTTGGTGAGTTTAAGACAGATGGTTAATGCTCTTTGAATTTAATGATTCGTATACTTTTACTTCAAATGTAGTTTTTGGACATCATGCCTGTAAGTGTGTTGAAAGTTTTTCCCCAAAGGTAGGAAAATGAAGGTATGTTGTCATTTTCCCACTGCTCAGTCAAAGGAGGGGTTTTGTTTGCTGTTCTGGATTACTGTCCTGTTTTGGGGTTGGGTTCGTTTTTTTTTTCTCTCAGTCTCACATTAATGTACATATAAGCTTTTTGTTGTTTGAGGTTTTTTGTTTCGGTTTGGCTTGTTTGTTTGTTTTCCTGCCATTGAAGACATGAGATATTGCTATCACTTTCAGTAATCCAAGGAAAGATTAAAAAAAAAAAGAAAGAAAGCAAAAGGGGAAGTGAGGAAGGGAGGAAGGGAAGAAGGGAGGGAGGGAGGAAACTTGGCATTCAGAGAATGATTTTATGAGTACTTTCAAATTGAACCACAATTGCTGAATGAATAGCTTTCATGGGTAAGGTAAAACCATCATTAAGGTCTGTGCTTTAACCATGGGCTTGTAGCTTGTTGGAAATATTTTTGTAATCTTAAATAAACCCTCCTGATGTTTTTGAAAGATATATTAATCAGTATTTATATTATCTGCAAAAGGTGGACTGTTCTGTGTTCTGTTTCACAGTTGTTTGGTTTCATAGAGTAAATTCAAAGCTCTCGTAAAGTATACACACTATTAAGGAATGTTTTTAGCCATCAGTAGCTCTGTAAAGGAAAATATCTGCCTTCTTCACATAAGAACTATCATCAGAACAATTAATATAGAGTCTAATTGAAAATGTGTTAAAGTCAATCGATCAAGAAATTGATTTAAAGTCTACAAGGACAATAGCAGAACATGCAGCCTCCAGCTACAAGGGATATATGCTGAAATATATATAAGTGTATGTTAAAATCTAAGCAACCAAAGAGCAGAAATCATGTCAGCTTCTGGCAACTTTGAAGCTAACTGTTCTTAACCCTTCCTTACCCACTATACAGATCTTTGCATAATCAAGGCATGAGAGCTTTTCAATGTTTGCCTCTGGGTTGCACTGACACATTCACATTTACTTGTAGTCTTTTTAAAAGAGCTATCACCTACTCCTCCTCTTGGTCCTTCTGTTCAGTCTTGACAATTTCTACTGGACATAATTTTTTCATACTTTTTTCCAGCTGCTCCTCTTTTTTTTTTTTTAATCCTTTAATCATTTTCTATGAGAGAATTCAGAGAATTAGCCTGAGATGCCATGCAATGCCACAGGTGAAAGTTGATGAAATCTTTTCAGCAATTATTTCATTCACTGCAAAGACTGGTGTATTGGCCCCATAAATTAATTTGAATTGAATTCTCTAAATAGTTATGGTGCTTTAAAAGTCTCAGAAGTATCTGGAAAACTACGTAAAATCAAAGAGGAGGAACAGGAAAATGGAGAAAATTTTCCTTTTGATCCACAGTTTGCCTTAGCAGAAAAACTACAAACTTGTATCACCAGACAGTAGAATTTCCTTTCATAGAGTGCCCTTCTTAGGACAATTCAAAGAATTTGAAAGTATACTGCTAAAGAGCAAATGAGAATTCTTGTATAGTCCAAGGATTGACATACCCCAAGGAGAGCTCTAGCCCATAATCCAGAAAAAATAGCTATCATTTCAAGATAAATAGAAGTCTATCACTATAGAACACTTTCTAGCACCATCAGAGGGTTTTTTTTCAAGCTGGAAAAGCCCATCAAAAGGCTGATCCACTGGCTTTGAGATGGGCAAAGTACCTCAGACCACGTGTTAACTTGCTTCTGTTTCTTAACTACATCCAAAAGGTAATTTAAACTTTGCTTTCAAACTGAGTTGAAAACACAAGGTAGAATCTTTCCTTTTTTACATGTTAAAAAAACAAAACAAAACTCATTTGAATTTTACATATTTTTAAAAATTATTTCTTATCAGTCTAACTACTATATGTCCCTGTTCTAAAGAGAGAGGTTATGGCAAGGGCTTTCCCACAGACATGAAGGCTCAACAGGTCAACTGTTAAAATGCTAAACAGGTGCCTGCTAAAAATGCAGTGTTACATTTTTTAAAAAAGTCAGGTACACTTGTCTGAAATACAAGCTGAGACTCACAGACTCATAAAGAACAGTGTAGGTCATCTTCAACTTCCCTGCTCACAGCAGGCCGATTTGTTAGGTTCTGTCTCAGGCTTTCACCTTGCAATGCAAAAGTTTCATTAAGCACAGTCAAGTTCAGAACTGCAGAGGACTAATCAGGGAGAAATCTGAAAAAACATATTTATTTAGATGACAAGGAAGAATTACCAAATGGACAAGGCAAGTGTAAACCTTCAGGATCTCTATTCTGCAATTTGTGCATTTATTTCATTCAAACTATGCTAGATAACACACATGGGTATTGCAGAAGAAAAGGATAGTTATTTCCAATATTGACTGATTAATGCTTACTTAGGTATACAAAGTAACTTTGCTGACAATACTAAATTAGGAGGAGCTGTTGACTACCTCCAAGACAGAGATGTCCTACAGAGAGACCTTGGCAAACTAGAGGACTGAGCAATCACCAATCAAATGAAATTTAACAGATTCTCCACCTGGGATGGGGCAACACTGGGGCATCACCAGCTGGTCGAGGGAGGGGATTGTCCTACTCTGCTCTGCACTGGTGCAGCCTCACCTTGAATATTGTGTGCAGGTTTGGGCACCACAATATAAGAAAGATATTGGGCTATTAGAAAGCATCCAAAAGAGAGCTACAAAGATGGTGAAGGATCTAGAGGGGAAGCCATACAAGGAGTGGCTGAGGTAATTTGCCTTGTTCAGCCTAGAGAAGACTGAGGGGAAACCTCATTGCCATCTACAACTTCCTCATGACAGGGAGGGTAGGCACCTATGTTTTCTCTCTGGTGACCAGTGATAGGACTGGAGGGAATGACATGAAACCGTGTCAGAGGAAGTTTGTGTTAAAAAATAGGAAAAGCTTCTTCACCCAGAGGGTGGTTGGGCACTGGAACAGGCTCCCCAGGGAAGGGGTTACAGCACCAAGCCTGACGGAGTTTAAGAACCATTTGGAAAATGTTCTCAGGCACATGGTGTGATTCTTTGGGTGGTCCTGTGCAGGAGTTTGGCTTCGATGATCCTTATGAGTCCCTTCTAACTCAGGATACCCTACGATTCTATGATCTAGAGTGCCTTTATTGCAGCATGGTGTTGACTTCAGTTTTGTTCAGATAGCTACCTAGCAAGCTGAGCACTGGCATGATTGCTTGTGAGAACTGAAGTCCACAGCCTCAGGCATAAACTGAGCTATGAGATCTGATTCAGGTAAGTGAAGTCATGCAGAATGGACTGTGGCTGTAAAATGGCATTGAATAAGATGGTTTGGTCTGACCAGCATGACCTGACAGTAGCAGAGGACCAGAGGAGAGGTTTAGGTTTGGTATTAGGAAAAGGGTTTTTACCCTGATGGTATTTTGGCATTGAAACAGGTTTCCCGGGGAAGTGGTCACAAGCACTATTCCTAACAGATTTCAAGAAGTGTTTGGACAACACTCAGAGCACATGGTGTGATTCTTGAGGCCGTCCTATGCAGAATCAGAAGGTGGACTTTTACGATTCTTGTGGGTCCCTTCCAACCCAGGGTATTCTATGAGTCTACAAGTGGGAGTACTCAGATGCTTTCAGCTATCTTCTAATGTGCCATGACAGTGTTTGTGGCATATGAACTGGAGTTATCTAAGAGTTCGTAATGACAAGCTGCAAAATGTTTATATCTCCTGAGCCAACCAATATGTAATTTGCTGAGAAATTTCTTGATTCAGCTGACAAGTAGAAGAAAATAATAAGAAATAATTTTAAAAATTGTAGGAAGCATTTGTTTTCTTTTTGTGCTGCTTTTCAAACAAGAGAGAAAATATGGATAACTGCTTTTAGAAACAATCACATTTCTCCTCAAGAGTTAAGACACCAATAGGAAAATATTTGCAACAAAAAGGCAAGATAAAGCAATGAAAAACCCTGAAAGCAAAAGAATACAAAGTGATACTGTATATTCTCTTAAACAGGTGTTAGACATAGATAAGCGTAGAAGAAATAAAATTGAAATTAAAGAGTTCCTGCTTCTCTGATTGCAAACGGTCAAGAAATTAGACAACTTGTAAATCATTTTCAGTCTGTCATATATGAAATACGACATAGAGATAATTTGGGGAGACCAAAACATTAGCCTTGCAAGTTGTGGAGGCCTCGTTTTATTTCTGCTTCTGCCAGATATCGAACCTCCCTGAGATCTGAAGGGCAGAAGGGTGAAGTCCCTGTTCTATGTGCGCCACACCAGAATATCTTAAGTGAAGCTGCATTGATTTAGAGCAGCTGAGGATCTGGCCTTCTGTGGGAATGATTTGTCCTAATTGAAAGTTTTCTCAGAATATGAGTCAAGACTAAGACTGAAAAAGAGTGAGAGGAAAGAAAGGAAATATCTGTCCTTCGTAAGGAAGGGAAAACCATGGTCCCTAGACTGTATCTTTACCAAGAAAAAACATGTGCTTTGCACAGCTTGAGAGCTTAAGTGTTTGTTAGCTCTGTCAATTGCCTGTGGGATAACTACAGCACCAAGGGCTCACTGTGCTCCTGTCAGCTAGGATGCATTACAATAGTTAAAAAATGGAGAAACATCTGAGCTTCAACCTGCATTTAATTAGCTGATCTGGAAGCAGGGTTGTGAAAGAGAGGGCTGCTTCAGAGAATCAGAAAGAAGTGCCTGAAGCTTGGGTAAGTATCCAATTCTTGTTCTAATTTTTGAAACTTTTTCCCCCATGGCTGATTAAAATTAAACAGCTCATTTACAAAATTCAAACATTCATGTGGTTCCTTATTATGAAGCACTGAATGCAGCTCTGTAGTAAGTAGGTCCGATTAGTTTTGTTCCTTCAGGTTAGCTTTAGTTGACACTGATTATGTTGAAAAGCCATTTATCTAAGAAAAGGTTTCGTTTAGTTGTTGTCTCTTCTGTAATAAAATTATCTCTTAAGTCTTGCAGAAGTTATGTAACTGGAAGACGAATGTAGCTTATTTAGAGTTACTAACACATAGGTTACTGCTAAAATTATTTTCAATTAAAATGCCATCTCTCATCCCCACCTAATCCAAAACCCACTTCCAATAGTACTGTTTTCATGGACTCTGTTGAAAATTGGAGAATTCCCTCCAATGTTATATTCGTTCAACATTTAGGAATAATTATCTTGTAGGAGACTTCTGGGTAACTGAGATCTTTTCCCCTTTCTCAATAAAACTCAAACATAAAATTCCTTTTCAACTGAAGAACCAATGTCTTTACTGTCCACTGAAAGCCCAGGTTTACTGCTTATGAGGTTTCAGACCTGTCTTAATGAAATGCTAATGCAATTAACATGATATTCACAGATTTTTTTTTTCTTTGCACAACTGAGATTGTGTAGATTAGACAACAGCTTGTGAATTAAATTCTTTATTAAATAACTTATTTTTACATCTTCAGGTAGCCAAAAGAGAAACTTTAGTGTTCTCTCTCTGCAGTAATTTAAACACTTTAAAACAGTTTTCCCAAAGCCCTTACAATGGAACTTCTGTTTGATTATTTTCAACCTTGCTGCAGTTGTAACTTTCAGTATACAGTACTCAGACAGGAAAGAGTTTTTAAGTAACTTATGTCTCCCTCCCTACTCAGTGTGTACTAATCACATTGCCACCCACTTTTTTTAGTAAATGATTTACAGCCCTAGTGCATATAATCACCTGCAGTATCTGAGTCACAGAGAATGATTTTGAACCCTAAACCTCTGCAGGCATACAAAGGAACTGGACACCTCCTGAGGACTCAGCAGCCTCTCATAGTTTTGCATATATTCATGTTCTAATTACATCTCACAGCAGGTGTTTTCTAAATCATTCTTCTCAGGTGAGGCAAACTATTTATACAGGAAAATATTAACCAGGAGGCATGTTCAAAATTTCAGAGAACAGGCCATCCCTCCCACATTGAATGTGTCCCTAAGTAGCTTTAGCAAAGCACAGACTTTATTAACTTATCCTTTATTAAAAAAAAATAAAAATTGAGAAGTATAATCATGATGTTAAATCCTCTTGGACCAACCTAACTGCAAATAGAAGATCTGGGATTGTATCTTATACTTTCACTTACAGCTCTACTGTCCCTCCTACCTGCCCTCTCCAGCTCCCAATGCTCTCAGCTGTCAGATGCAGAGTTCTTTGATTTTAGTATTTCCCAGTTCTGAGACCACTTTTTCTTGGGGCATGTGAAGAGAACAATAAAACTAGAGTATTTTCTGAAAAGGTCAACCCAGCAGCATCCTTGCAGGATTCTACAAATTTTCTCTTCTGGACCCATCTTTGCAGGAAAGAGTTTTTTGTTTTGGTTTGGTTTTTTTCCCTATTTGTGCAAGCAAACATCTCCATACAAGCAAAAATATTAATATGACCCACCCAAACACAAAAGAATTCAACAACGTGGGAGATTTTCATTGGAAAGAGGTGGCGGCCTGTTCAATGCGATGTTGTTGTATATACACCATTGTAAAGTCCTTTAAATATTTCAGTCTTGGTATTTCAACCTGAAGTTTCACAAGGATAATTTCAACTTATAGGTATCCTTATCTCTTTTCCTTTTAACAAGAAAAAACTCTGGCACTTTTTTAAGTTATGTTAAGGATTTTAATAAGCATTTTTAAGAGATGACATGTGCTAGAGGCTTTATGGGTGTTAAGGTCTGAAGCAGATTCTTTAGAGAAAGTACAACCAAAATACACAAAAGACAAGTGAAAGATTGAAAACTTAGCTTTTCCCTCCGGTTTCTAACCGTTGCACATCCACTTAAGGGTGATTTTCACAGCACATGGTCTGATCCTAGCACGCATCAAATGCGTACCATTCTGGGATTGTTTTAACATTACTCTGAGCAGTCAAGAGCTTATGGCCATAAGGAAGCAAAAGATGCAGTGTGGAGCAGCTAAGCTGAAGTCTATTAATTTAGTTGGTTATTTTTAAAAGATTATATTAAAGGGGAGAAATACAAAGGAATAAGTTGGTAAACAAGTAATGGCACATGGGAACTAGGGCCTTCCAGGCAGATCAAGGATTAGTTGAAACCATCAAAAATGTCAGGATCACTTTAGTCCTCTCTGACACTTCCCTGAGAAGCCCTCAGTATCAGAGAACAAAGACCTGTCTTGTCCCAGTGCCTTCCCAAACCTTGCACCCCTCTCCTTTGGCCTTTGGTTCTTGGTAAAACCTCCGTACAGGATGAAAATGTAAGCTGTTTTTCAACTGTTTTGTTGCATCGCTGTGATGTTTTTCTACCACCCACTCTTTTGATACTCCCCTGCTAGTTATGAGATAGTTTCCTAAATCAATTTGTCTCTGGTTTTTGTTTTGTTTTTGTTTTTGTTATTGTTTTTCTTATACCACAGCTTTTTGCCTGTTTCCATTTGTCTAGCTGTAATTTTGAGAACTTGTGTAGGTTTCGTACACTTCCACACAGTTGTAAAGAATAGTACAGTACAGTAACAATGAGCTCTATTTTTGTTATGGTGGACAGCTGAGGACACAACCATCGCAGAGAGCATAAAGACAGAATAAAAATGCCTTTGTGCTCTTCCAGTTTTAAAACAGCTCCAGACTGCTCCCTTTCAAGCACTCAGGGCTTATGGGAACAGGAGTGCCCTGGCTACAGACCAGATATTGAACTGGGATAAGATCAAGTAATGTCCTGACATGACTGATTTTTAATATGACATGACTCCTTGAAGACCCGAGAGATTTCCAAATGGCCTCTTAAACAACTCTTAAATTGCTTCTATACTTTTGGGCAATACGGCCCAAGCACTGCCTCCAAAGATGCAAAGATGGTGTTCAGCAAGGGGTGTGTCAAGCATTATTTGCTGCTATATTAGACTTCAACAAGCCTCAGAGCTGAGAAGCTAATTCTGAGATCAGATGTGGCAAAAAACCAACAAGAGAATTTTTCGGTAAGTGAATTACACTTTTAATAAGCTGTTCTCTGCCGGTGGCTCTGTGGATGAAATAGTTTTCTATCATATAGAACTGCTGCCTGATATCATGCCCAGAAGCATGGGTAGAGTTCATTAAAAAAGACTTTAAAAGACTGCTATTAAGAACACCAAATCAAGCAGTTATAAGGTAAGAAATGCCAGCAATAAGACTAGTTCACCAACAGCTTTCCTGAGCATAATATTGTAGCCTTTAATTATATGATGATAATTCTTCCTCCTCTTC
>WEIV01013038.1:331091-388445 GCA_013390005.1 Calyptomena viridis | reverse complement strand
CCAGAATAGTTTACAACACACAGCCAGTCCTCATTTCAGTGGTGCAGAGACTCCATGACTACTGAATAAGTATAATCCCTCTTGGAACAGAAGAGGAATTAGAGTGGGTACATTATCACACTCAACTGNGGCTTCATCAATGCTCTGACATTCTCCCTACAAGGGACTAGTGCATCCCCTGGGACAGACCCCTGTTGTACAAACCCTGCCATGGTCACATCTTTCCTAGTGCACTATCCATCTAACATGACCCATTCTTCCAAAGGACTTCAATGAATCTACATTTTTGCAATGATGGTTTGCCAGGAAATTCGTATGTCTTCCTAATGAGACTAAATACCAAAAAGTGATTCCAGAGTAAGGATTGCATGTTCAATGGACACAAACATATCTAGTGATGTTCTTCAGTGTAGGAAAAAGTATAGTCTTGACAAAAATTAGGCCACTGGCCTCTTTCACTCAACTGCCTTTCAAGACAGTATAATTTGAATGTTTCCTGCTATGCTTGTATGTTCAGCATGTTTGAAAGGGCAGGGCACTGAACGGCACTTTGCTGTTTTAAAATGCACCATTCAATCTATGGCAAACCAGTATTTCTTTGGTGAATTGTGTAGAGTAAGCAGACTGTTCATGTCAGCTCTATGAATAACAATGGTGAATTCACCATGATAGTTTTGCTCTGGCTGGATATTATTATGCAAGGCTGTTCCACAGTAACTATATTGAACTTCAACTTATAGAGAAACTGAAGGTTTGCAAGGTCAGTAGAGAAAAACTATTTTCTCATTTTTCTAATTTATTTCTACATTTACAACAACCCTCAGTTTAACATCTCATGCAGACTTAATCCTTTACCGTCTNAGGAATTGTGGGACTCCATGTACCACTAATTTTGAACCTAACTCCTCAATATAAAAAGTTTTCCATCCTTCTTTCCTTGATATTTCCCTAATTATCTTGTATGAATTCCTTATTTGTTTACATTGAGTCAATCCAGCTTCCAGTGAAGATAATGATATAATTATTTNCTCATGCAGACTTAATCCTTTACCGTCTTTCTGTGTGGAGGGTCAAGATTCAGATGAAAGATAGGCAGAGCGTTTCCTCTCTGTTGTCTCCTTCACTTGTCTTCACTCTTTCCAGCCACTTGCTGTTAACCCAGTGATCTCCCAATGTGAGTAACTATATGAATGTTCCCATCTAGCACTTTCTCTGTGGAACCTTACCTCCTTGTTTCCTCATCTTTGCTAAAAGATTCTGGCAGCCCAAAAGGTCTAAAAAATGCACAGGAAGAGGACGGAGAGACCTAGAAAACATAAATGCGGAGAGTTAAGGGTTTGAAATCACAAGTTCTAAATCTTCATCCCTGCAGATTCTTACCCAGGAGTTGCCACTGTGTTGCATTACCACTTTCCAGAGTGATGACAGGCAAAGTACGAGATTCAGTTCATACCGATCTCCTTTGTTAGCTGGTGACTTCCATAGGCTAACAGGGCCGCAGGGCTAAGGTCAAGGTGATTCAGAATCAGCCCATTCTTTGAGTTTTCTTCCAGTACCTCTGGATGCCCTGCATGCTTCAGGGCTCTGAAAACAAACATGGGAGCTTGCTGTGCAGGAAGATATTCAAAAGACAGCAGAGATGTCTTTTTTTTTGTGTGGACAGCAGAGATGAGGCCATGTGGATCAGACGGATAGTAATGTCCTTAGCCAGGTAGACTTTTTCAATGCAGTGATTTTCTGCAAGGCTATGTTAGTTAAGAGTAATCAGCCTTGAAAGTTATGGTGCTGTCACAGACAATTTTTTTCACATGTAATGAAAGAGCTTAGTGTTTATGTAAGCAAAATCTAGACAAGTCCATGTAGAGAATACATGAAGTATAGATTGGTTTACTGATTCAAAAAGAAATGTGTTCAATACACTATACTATAAAGGAGAGTAACTTGGGGTTCAGTTTTTTTTTGTTTTCACCACTGTTAGTGCCTTTTGAAGCAACAGTAATCTACTGGTATTTTTTCTGATCTTACCTGGCAAGTTATTCTGCTTTTGTCCAGTGTGCAAAAGGCAGCAGACAGGATGCCAACTAATTGTCACTTCTGTTTTCAGCTGATGCTCTTTCTTATTCTTGCCTACTCTTTCCCTCTGTGAATTGATTGTGGATACTAAGCTGGAGGACAGGAAAATGTCCATCACAAATCTCGGCTTGCAGGCTGACAAAAAAGAGAGAAGAAATGTCCCAGGGATCCCAGTAACTTGTTATGCACTGCAGCTGTGAGAACACTCCCACAGTGCACTTATCACCTGCAAGAGTGTGTTTGAGAGGATGGTGTCAATGTTATACTGTTCCAAATTTCCTAAGAGGGTGTATCTAATTTTCTATCTACATATGCTAGAAAAGTGGAAGGCAAGAAATAAAATTTAGAATTACAATAAATGAAGATTAAAACCTTCTTCTTGTTTTTTCCTACTGTCATCTAGGTGTTTGCATGTATTTACAGTTTTATCTCTTTTTTTTTTACACTAGGTTTTATTTCTAAGAGACTGAGACTGTACTAATACATTATATAAATGTATAAGTTCTACCTTCAACATATACAATATCATTACTTAAGAAATTTTTGAATGTGTCTCCTTTTTTTTTCTGAAGTTTTCATACAGTTATGAGACTGTTATTAGCTTTCAGTGTTCCTCTTTTAAATTGAATTACTTCTACTTGTTAATTGCTGATTTTTGTTAACTTAAGAACAAAGCAAATCAGTTCTGGCTTGAACAAAGCACTGCTTAAAATATACTGGGTCCTTCATTGTATGTTTCTGAAGTCTTTAATACAAATCTATCTCCATCATGGGAAAATCTATGAAAACACATCACAGGATCTGTGAGCAATATCATTCATTCATTTCTTTTTCTTTTGTCTCCGGCGTATTTGTACAGATTTTTGGAAACAAAATTTAGAGCAAACTGCAACCAAAAAACAAAACAAAACAAACCCCAAACTAATGTGATTCATACAAAAAGGAGTTTCCCCTAAAACAGAGCTGTATAGTATCAGTTAACCTAGGTGGTATATTTCAATACCCGTGTGTCACTTCTGGTTTTCGGTAAATTATGCTATGGTTGTCACATTTTTCCTGGCAACATCTCCCAACTGCTGTACTTTGGAGAATTAGGTTGCAGCAATGAAAACATGATGTGTCTGGTGCTGTGACATGCCAAGGGAAATGAGATCATAGTTCAGATGATTAATTTCTCCCTGGGAATTCGGTGGGCACTTTTTGGAAACAAAAATTCATAAAGTGTGGGTAACCATGGGTGAAAAAAGTGTATGGATGTTGACAAGAGGGAAAGTCACTATGAAATATATTCTGTTACAAAAAGATACTAATGGTATTGGTCTTAAAGACTGATCTTTTAAATAGCCAATGTTTTATTTGCACCCGGTTATTTGAAGGAAGACTCTTTACTTTGCCTTCCATTGCTGTAAGCACAAGCCAAAATTCTCTGTGGAGCATTTGTCTTGAAAGTCTTTTCAGACACTTCAAAGTAAAATTAGTGTAGAATCTTTAATTGCTCAAAAATTTGACACCATTTTTGAAAGATATACTTTTTAGCTCTGGGATGTGCTAAAGTTTTCACATTGCAGTATTTATTTTAAACAAAAACATTGACTTGTATAGAAAGGATGACAAATACTTATACCACTTCAGGATGACAGCCACTGTCTTAAATACATGATCACTGTCTTTAGGGAGGTCCAAACCATTAAAACCACCTCTGAATTCAAAGGTTGTTGAGGTCTGCATCTAGACTAAAACCTGACTAGCAGAGCTCAGAGGCATCCCTATTTTGTATGATTATCTGCTATAAAAAGTTGCCTGGCCCAAAAGACTTACAGTGAATTCCTCGGTGGAAGATTCTTTTGGAGACTTGCTTCCTTCCTGATGAGTCTTAGTCTGATGAGAGAAGTGAAGGTTTAAGGATTTTCTGTGTAAAATGAAGCACAATAATGGCATTCTGTGACGTGAGGCCAAAACGTGAAAGACACTGACAGGACCACCACTTCTGACAGGGCAAAGGGCACAGAAAAATGTAATCTCAGGTTTCAAAGGATGACAAGAGCCAGAAATTTACCTTAACTGATTTGACTTCTCAAGTCCATGACACTATGGTGATTGAACAACTGGTCCATCAGCTGGCAGGACACAATCTCGAGCAACTCTCAAGAAGAGGAATTATAAGGGAATATCAGAAAGATGCTTTTGAGAAGTATTAGATACTTGAAAAGCACCATCCTGAGAAGAAGATATTGCCACATAGGTGGCCGTGGTATAGATCTTGGAGAGGAAATGCAGGACGGGATTTTTAAAAATGAAAGGGAAAAAGATGCTATTTAGAGCTTTGCCTGAACTTTTGTGACTGTAGTAGAAAGATTCCCCTATTTCCCACTGGTCTTGCAGAAAATCTGCCATGATTATCTAAGCACATAGGAACATGCAAGGGAATGACAAAATTGATCCTGAATTTGAGAGCTGAAGAGGAAGGGTGAGGTTGTCAACAGTGATGAGCAGAGGAGGAAGAGTGGCAGGTTGAAATTAAAGGCTTACCTGTGATCTTCTTTCCTTCAGGTGACAGGGAATCATCCTGAATACACCAAACTGTCAATTCAACTCACAGAACAGAGCAGAGACAGGACAGAGAGGGGAAAATATTCAACCTGGGAATAATATTAGAAAACAAGAGAAAAAGGTGTGCAATGAGAAAACAGAGTCTGTAGTGGCTTTGAGAGAGTCCCGTGGAGAAGGGAGAGGGAGCTTCTGTAGAAGATGCTGAAAGAGCAATAAAGAAGGTTGAAGGAAAGCCACAAGGGGGTACTGCCACAAAAGCCAGTCAAGAAAAAAAGTGATCAAGGGTATCAGATTAGACAGGAAGGTCAAAGAGGACACAGAGATTCCTGTGTTAGCCAGAAAGAGGTCATTTGAGACCTTGGTGAATTAGTTTGAATGTGGAGGGCTGGAGCCAGGTTGCAATGAGTCAGAGGAAAAGAAATCAATGCAATGGTCGTAAACAGGCCTTTCAAGTCCCTCAGAAGTGAAAGAGAGAAGGGAGTGCTGGGAAAGAAAGAAAAGCTGACCTATTTGCTCTGGAAATTCACAAACAAGGTACTGCTTATCCCTTTCCCTTCCTCAATGTATGAATTACCTTGGTTATTTGTTTTCTGATGAATTTTGGTTTTGTTTTTATTTTGAAGATTGGAAAAGTTTCCAAACTCCATGATTTTAACAATCACCCATTAATATATCTCAGGCACCTACCCAAGGAAACACATATATATAGCAGTCTGTATGAATTTATGTCTTTTAAATTTATTATTTAATCTTGATTTAACCATAGACCTTCATTTGTTTTCATGATTACTACTTATATGATGTCTGGTACTGGAGTTCATTGGTGCCAAACTAAAATTAAATTTGGTTTTATATTCCTGGAACTTCTACAGAAACATGAAATGAGCAATTGTACTATAGAACACACTGTAGAGAAGCCTGATTTACCATGCTGTTTCTCAAAAAAATATGTTTACTCTTTTCAAGGCATATGCTTGTCCCACGAACCACAGATTTTGCCAACCTGGCAACATTTAAAAGATATGAAAACATTGTGATAGCAATGCAACTGCTTAGGAGTTAGTAATATTTTTTTCACTGGAATGAAAAGGTAGCTCACAAGGGGAAATGTTTGAAACTTAAATGGGAACATGGACTTTGTGATTTCTGGCACTGCCTTTGGGGTCAATAAGTACCTGTGCCTGGAAGAAAAACAAAGTGACAGGGTTGAGAATTTCTGTGACTCTGATGGAAGCAATTCTTGCTGCATGATTTTAAGGCCACAGTTTTCACATGTTACCTTTTACTCTTGGCATCTCAATTCCAGTAGAGTGAGCACCCCAAAAAGCTAAAAGCCCAGTTTGGTCTTAAAAACACGACTGAATTAATAGAAATGCTATATAGCAGACAGCCCTGCAGTCAGGTCATTGGTGGCCCACATTGTCTTTCCATGTGACCTGTAAAAGATTTTAGTCGTGAGTGTCCCTTGCAGAAATTGCTGATGGACAAGAAGACAGTGCCTGCAGAGCCCCCTCTAGCCATGTGTGCTCTCTGTGGGAGTCACCCTGTTCCAGGTGCAGGCTGCTCCCCAGCCCAAATACATTTTACTTTGCAGTCTGTGGCCTGCTGTCCCACCTGTAAGATTAGTTCCTCACAAACAAAACTTAGAGAGCACCTAGTGCAGACTACCTGCAACCAAAAAAAAAAAAAAGTCACTTTAACAATATTCAGCTTCACCTTGCTCTCCTCCAGGGCAATAAAGTAGTTTATCTGACTTGATTATTTTTTCCTTGATATTTAAATCAATAATTTCATCAATGTTAAATGAATACCATATACAGTAGATTTAATTTCAAGTTATGAATAAATAATCTTAGAGATTTAGCTCGTTTTTCAAATAGTGAATTACTCTCACTTCAGACTTTGCAAATGTGTTTTTGATTTGCAGACGTGGGTGGAATATTCTGCACAAAAACATCTCCAGCTACACTGTGCACTGAGGGTGTCCCCAAAGACTATCAATGTGGTTGGTCACGGCACCCATGATTTGATGAAGTTTACAATTTAAAAAGCAAGAATTTATTACCTTTAATAAGATGTGAATGATCCTGATTGCACACATCCAGCTCATTTATATTGGAATACAAGTATTTGGACTGAAGTTATCTGCTAAATGTCTTGCAGGGAAAACACAGAGACACAGCATAAACCTCTGAAATAGAACAATAATTCTGGGCTACATTTCCACGTGATTTACACTTCTATAATGTTACTATGGGCAAAGTAAATATGGAAGTTTTCCCAAGGTATATATGGAAGTTCCAGCCCAAGAACATACCTCACTGTCTCTGCAAGTGCCCAGTTGGGTGCTATTTCCCCACTCCATGTGTCTGTCACACAAGAAGTAACCTGCCTGGCAGTGTTTCCATCCTCCTCTAGAAAAACAAAAGCATTGGAAAAGTCATTATTACCTCTTCTAAGTTCCCTTTGGTCATACATAGGGCTGCACAAGGAGGGATTGGGTGAGCAATTGAATTGCTCTTCGGTATCTGCTCAGTGTCCGGAGTTGGAGCTGTATGGCATCACACTGCTTTCTCATGTCCTGTAACATGGCTATATCAGACATAGCCATTTGCATGTTTTTCTGGCATCTATTCACCATATAGAATATTCCCCCTGTCTTCTCTGTCTTTAATATACCCTCAGAAATAAAACTTATTGATAGTGAGTACATTACAGGCAAATACATGAGATTTCAAAGATTATTTATGAAGTACCTGACAGTGATAACTTATGCTCAGTCTTTCTCCCAAGTGTATGCTATGTGCATATGCAGTGCAAAATGCAGATTTTCTATTTCAGGCAGATGTCATTTGGGTGGGTTTTCCATATTATCCAGGCCAATTAAAATTTTGCAAATTCACAAATAGGGTTATAAAATAATTTATCTTGGAAAAGACCTTTATGATCATTAAGTCCAACCAATGCTACAGGTGTTGTTAAGATTTCTAATTAATGCTACAGTGCTTGAATAAAAAGAAATTCATAATTTTTCCGTGCATTCTTATATAGTTTCTACTGATAGGCACTACTGACCAAATATTCTCCAGAGAGTCAACCCAGAACTGTGTAAGATTTTCACATTACTATACACATCAGTGTATATTTCCAGTGGCTACTGGAAATATTGCAAACTGTGTCTGTTCGTATTTTTGCCATGTTCCTTGGATTTCTGACAGCACTGTTTGATGCACTCTCAACTTCTGAATTGCATCAGGCAGAATCAAGGGATCCTGAATTTTGCCTTTCCACATTTCATTACTAAGAAACTGGAAAGTGTTGACTTTGAAAGAAGTTACCTTTATCTAGTAAAGTGAAGAAATATACAGAAAAGGGGCACAGTTAAAATGACACAGTATTTTGAAAGGATGAGGAGGAACCTTTGCAATTCTAATTATTTGCATAACTGTAATCACTGAGCTACAAAATTCTTGTCCTCACCTTCCTATTAAAAAATAGATGTTTTGGGGCAATTTTGCTTGACAATTCATTGTCACACTTTGAAAAGTCTAATGGTATGTGTTCTTTCAGCAATTATTCTATTCATAGTGTTTCAGGATGCTGCAGCTCTTTGGCATGACCTCAGATTCTTTGTATAAACAGAAAGCACCAGTTGGAGTCAGTGAGGTTTGATGAGCAAGGACTGAAGAACCCTTTTAATAAGATTGATAGGCAGGGAAGAATAGGGTAATGTGGCTGAGGGGGAGACTGTTTTGCTATTGTGGTTAGCAGCTGGAACAGGTTGGATAGGAGAGCGGGCTTGAATCAGCCCTCAGTACCACATGTTAAATAGCACTAACAGCACCCGTTAAACTGCAGAATAGAAATTCAGAATAACTGACAGGGATAAAAAGGGAACTTGTTTCCCACAAATGAAGAATTTTATTCCTTATTGTAAGATAAACACATTCAATCACCTATGATGTCTATTTTATTACTAGTAAACACTTAGCATTTATGCAGTCAAAACAGTATTCTACACAAGAGGAACAAATGAAAAACAGTTTTAAGGAATGACTATAAAGCGCTCCCAGGTAGTATGCAAACTATTTCAGATTGATTCCTGTTTGTTTTTTCCATGAAGAATTAAACATTACATTATGTATGTTAATACAATGCATTCTCATTAAATACAAAATGGTAATGTGACAGAGTAAGGAGCAAATGGAACTGGAAGCTTAGACTGAGGAACTGGACTCAAAAAATTTCTATCAGTTTTATTCACACATTTCTTACCTTCTTTAATTTTAGATTGGTCAGAGTTCTCCCTGCCTCTTTCTCTAGAAGGTCGTGCTAAGAACCTACACCTTTTGTGGACAAAGGCTGATGAAACTGGGTCACCTGAAAGGGCAGAGTGGTTATGTCTTCTCCAAAGTCATGTCTTTTGACCATTTCCATACTTTTTAAATGGAGAGCTTGATCTCAGTTAGGTATTTCAACAAGACTCATTTTTATCCTTCAAGAATGTTTCAATTAATTTAGTATTAATTAACGTTCTTGTATGTTTCTAGTTTTTATGACTTTCATAAGTCCCACATCCCTAATTACTCTGATAATTAGAGTAAAATCCCATGCTTGTCATAGTTGCGACTGTGTTGGGAATTTTTATGGAGAGCAAATTTAAAAAACATTTTGTTCTGGCAGTATGAGGACTGGATACCCAACTTTAGCCAACATAATAACGTATGCTTTCTTCCCAATATTTACATTTATTCTCTAATAAACTCAAAAGTTTTCTTTCGATAGAAAGTGGAAACGAAGGTACAATGAACTTCGGTAGCCTGTATAGATCTTTAAAAAGAAGGTATTAGCTAAACTTGAGCATTTAATGCATCCTGCTTTTGGTATTCCTTCTAAATTGATAACGAGATGATGTGAGGGTTATACATATTTTCAAAGTCTGTATCTGAACTGTGATTTCAGGAATAATCTGAAATGCCGTGTCCAGCACCACCACACTCCTCTTTCCCCTCCTTGTCCCAGTCCCTAAAGTGAGAGGGCTGGGTAAAAGAAAGCCCAGATAGGCAGGTGGGACAGAGCTGCTACATCCCAGCTCAGAGAAAAATTCATATGTTGATGACAGGCTGAAAGCAGCTTATGTTCCCTTTGAATCAAATACATGGTCATCTTCCTGGTACTGCCTTCCATGTGAATCTTAGACATCACATCCTGGCTATAGCTCTGATTGCATCTGAGTTTTGAAGAAAACCTCCTCTGTGGTCTCTGCTCTGTGGTTTCTCTGCCATGCTCAGATGTGCCCACAAAAAGGAATAGGCATTTTGGACTTCCTCTTCCTAGAGAGTGTATATAATACTTTTCCCTTGCCCTGTCAGGCTTCCTGTTTTTACAGTTTCTGAAATTTGCCCCAGAATTTCCTGCCTCTCCTTCAATATCACTAATAGGTCAGAAATTAAGTTATCTGACCATCAAAGAATTAAACGTTTTGGTTGTTGCTATTGTAAGACTTGCTGTCTCAAAGAAAAGCAGACAGAAGTTTTCTCATGGAGTGTTAAAGAGCTCCTCACAAAAAGTAACCTATTCTTCTGAAACCTCATGCAAAAGGCATAGCTGAAGAAAAACTACAATGCTAAGGTGAAGATATTTTCTGATGGGGATATGCCAGCATTGTGAAATCAGGCAGATTATGAAGGCACACAGAGAATGTGAATTCTTATCCATATAATAATAATTTCTAACCTTTATGAATATCAAAGAGAGGAAACACATTTCAGGCTTTTAGGGTAGCAAAAGATTGTTGATGCTTAGTGAGGGGAAAAAAATAAAGAAAAAGAAGGAACATTTTAGTATGGATCAGTGAAAATGAGTGCTTCTTATGCTGTCACTTTTAAAGCCAAAGTTTCTGCACTATTAGCTGGCTGAATATTTGCTTATTTTGCATTCTTTAACTCTACATTCTATACAGTGACACTTACCATGAGAAACTGAAATTTATTACAGTTTTCAGGAGTTTTATGACTTGGAACGGCAGTGATTTAAAAGGAGTGAACATTTTAGTAACTTTTTCTTTTGTTTGACTGTGCCATCCAATTGTTAAATGGAAAAAAACTTACGTAAGAGGATTAGACTAAATCATGAATAACTGCCGGTTTCCTTCTCTTTCCTACTCTTACTGCAGTAACACAATGTATCAAAGGTTTAAACCATTTCAGACAAGTTTAAACCTCCTAGTAGTGTAGCATAAAAGAAAGCCTTATTCAGCATATAGTGTGTGCAGATATGCTAGTTTTTAGAAGAACATAGTGATGCCTGCAGAAGTTATACATGTCCACAAGGTCATGTTATAACAAGAATGTGAAGAGAAATAGTTCAAACTTTGAGGCAGTTTGAACCTAAAGATTACTCAGTCTCAAAATCTGAATGTGAGGGACTCTGCAAGGACCAGACTGTGATTATAAAGATAATACATGTACCTGAGGCTCCCGAAAGCCATCTCAGTTGTGCTGGGTAGACACTGTGGTACCAACCCACAAATGCACACAAATGTGGCTGATGTACTCAGATTTTCAAAGACTTCACCATGGTTGCACAGCCTCTGTACAATACAAACATAAAGAGTCCAGCCAGACCACTGAAAACAACTTTCCAAGTCCAGATGACAGTGCTGACAAGAGCTGTGCTCCAGCTGTCCCGAGTGCCCAGGCTGCAGGGCATTGCCACTCTGTTGTGCTGAAAGGTAGTTGACCAGCAGGGCGATGGGAAGATCAACAGAATGGCCTCTGACCATGTCCCAAGTTGAGCAGGGTAACAGGAAAAGGATGCTGAGGCTGACATAGAGAATCCTAGTAAGGAGCCAAACGTCTTCATGATGATCATGACCCAGCTCCTCACCTGGGCTGGAAATGCCACCAACTGTACCTGCTTGCTGCAGGTCAGCTTGGTGAGGGAACAAACACAGCTCACATCCACATGAAAAGTATCACCAAGACATAACACTCTGTAAGACAAGAATGAAAAAATTACTCTGGCTGACTGATCAAAAGTGATGGGATGCCTGCAGCTCCCAAGCCTTGCAGACAAAGACTTGCAGATTCCAATTTTTCTGACAACTGAATGCAGACAAGCTTGTGTAACTCTGCCCTGGACTGAGGAACTCTGCAAGGCAGGAATGCAAGCCAGTGCTTGTGCAGACACCTCAGCTACAGACCCTTCCCACACTGTAGGGGGCACGAGGAAGATAGGATCCCCTGAGGATGCACAAATGCTCTGAGCACATTTCTTTCACCAGAAGCAGTGAAATAATATATGGAAACAAATATGGAAAACAGATATGGGGAGTGTGAGCACTGGCATGACCTCCCAGCAGTGCAGCTGCGTTAGTGAGCTAGTGTGCAAGCATGGCAAGGAAATATGGAATGTCCAAATAAATAACAAAGTCCTGCATGAGTGCCTCAGGCTCTCCTGGTCTCTCAGAAAGAGAGGAGATCTCCCTCCCTGCAAAATAAGAAACACTGTTAATTTTCAAAACTGGAAAGAGGAGCGAGATGTATGTTTAGCCAAACAGGGTGAACCATGAGCACTCTCACTTCACCCTCTTACTATTGCTTGCCCCCAGACTTAGGCATTTTTGGCAAGACCTGGGAGAGGTGCCAGAGCCTTGAGCAGGGTGCAGTTCTAGCAACCAAAGTGAGGGCAGCACAGGGAAAACTCAGCATCTCCTGACAGCTGGCCTCCCCTGGTTTTATGGGGCCAGTCCCACTGTGTTCTTTCTGCACTTGCTGGCAGGTGGGAGACACGAGGAGCCAAGCCCACAGGGGCTAGGTTATTGTGTCTCTAATAGGGATGAGCTATGAGAAGAATATGAAGTTCAAGGGAAAGTGCCAGATTCTCCACCTAGGATGGGGCAACACTGGATGTACATACAGACTGGGGAATGAGATGCTGGAAAGCAGTGCCACGGAAAGGGACCTGAGGGTCCAAGTCAATAGCAAGTTAAATGTGAGTCAGCAGTGCCCTGGCAGCCAGGAGGGCCAACTGAGTCCTGGGGGGCATCAGGCAAAGCATCACCAGCTGGTCGAGGGAGGCGATTGTCCCACTCTGCTCTGCACTGGTGTGGCCTCATCTTGAATAGTGTGTACAGTTTTAGATATTATTCTATTAGAGAGTGTCCAAAGGAGGACAATGAAGATGGTGAAGGGCCTTGAGGGGAAGCTGTATGACAAGTAGCTGAGGTCACTTGGCCTGTTCAGACTGGAGAAGAGACTGAAGGGAGACCTCATTGGAGTCTACAACTTCCTCATGAGGGGAAGAGGAGAGGCAGACACTGATCTCTTCTCTGTGGTGACCAGTGACAGGACCTGAGGGAATGGCCTGATGTTGTGTCAGGGGAGTTTTAGGTTGGATATTAGAAAAAGGTTCTTTATCCAGAAGGTGATTTGGCACTGGAACAGGCTCTCCAGCAAAGAGGTCACAGCACCAAGCCTGACAGATTTCAAGAAGAGTTTGGAAGGCACTCTCAGGCACATGGTGTGACTCTGGGGAATGGTCCTGTGCAGGGCCAGGAGCTGGACTCGATGATCCTTGTGGGTCCCTTCCAACTCAGCATATTCTGTAATATTGGAATATGGCTTTGGAAACTGGGACAGAGCTGGGTATACTGCACCTGAAGTGCTGAAAGCAACATTTAGAAAGGAGAGAAATCCATGGGGAGCCATAGCTGATAGTTAGGTTGGCAGCCGTAGCTGAAAGATGAATACCTTCCTGATTTTTGTACCTTCAGAATGAAGCACTGAAGCAAACTGAATAACAGAAATGGGTCAGTATAAGGGAAGGAGATGAAAAAAGCATAACTTTTTTCAACTGTTACTAACTACTTGCATTTGGGATTTTACCCAAAGATGTCCTCCTTTCAAAATAATCAGCAATTTTTGTTTTGATTTCTTAATGAGAAGCTCACTGTTAAAATACTATTTTCAGGCTTTGAGTTTCAAACAGAGATAGGTAGTTAGAGAGACAACTACAGATAGCTACATAGATCTGTATGATCTCACCTACTATTCTTCCATTACAGTTTAAGAACTGTAATAAATTCTTTGTCATGTCACACCTAATTAAGAACAAAATATGGTAATTATAGCTAAATGAGAAATTGGTTTGCCACTGGGGAAGGGGTGGGGAAGGAAACAAATTTAGAAAGCTGTCTCCATGTAACATCAAGTTACATCCAAGCCTCAGAATATCAGGTAGAGATAAAAATCTTTGTGAACTGGATGTTGATTTTCATGTTAGCTTCAACTTTTTAAAAAAAGACATGTCAATTCAAGCCATATATCTTCATCTAGAAAATATTAGATTTATCAATTTATTTTTATTAGGAAAAAATGGAGTTAAATAATCTTTTGACTAGTAATATATCAATGAATCAACATTTTCAGACAAAAAGGCATAGCCGTAAAATTCCTTCCTCAACTTGTAGATGCTCCAAATAACATCTTTTTCCAGACTGAGACTACTTGTTTTCTGAAGCAGACAGTTGAACCATGCTTTTCTGTGACTCATATTTGTCCCAGCATGTTTTTATAGAGTTTTAATGTCAAAACCAGCAAACCTCAGTATAATTAAAAAAACCCAGCTTGGGCTTTCCTGTACAAGAGATCTAAATAGCATGACAAATTGTAAGATGCCCTTTTATCTTGGGGGTAAAAATTGATGTAGAGATCAGCAGATGGACTGACAAGTATGAAGAATACAACTGTACCTGGCAAGTATTATAACCATCAAGAACACTTGGCACATCTTATATCCATTGCTCTAAGCTGATGAAGACTAAAAGATTAACAAATTTATACATGCCTCTCATTCTCATTTCTAGCATGGATCTTTCCAAACTTGTCACATGTACTCATCCTCATTGAAGATTAACTGCACAACAGCTTTGAAGTGTTAAAACAAAATGTGTCTGAGTTCCGGGAAAGCACACCCAGGCCACAATATTTTCAACAAAGCAAAAATAGCTCAGTGCTTCATAGCTCAAGTGATTTTTAGAAACTTTCCCAGAAACTTTCACCTTTGTCCTGTGACCTGGTATTAAATGCGTTACATCAATAAAACTTTAATGGAAAAGGTTTGTGGGATGAAAAAAAAATAAATTCTACAGAAGCTGCTTCATTTTAATTATGTATTTGAGACTGCAACAGCCTAAGTACTAGTCCCATCTGTTGCTGTTCTTTATTTCACTGTTTTGCTTTGCATTACTTACATACTTCCAGCAGATAATAAAGACTTTGCCTTCTAAAATTATCACTTTCAATAATTGCATATTTCTATGAACATACCTCCAAAATCAGATGTTATGTCTGTAAAGCCATCACAGGCAAAAGAGTCCAGTTACTTTGATAATAACATCATGAAATTCACTTCCACAGATGTATTTATAATTAGTTACCTGGCTAGAAATGACTGAAGTATTTCTGGAAGTAACGGAATACTTGGTTTTCCTGATGGCTGTCCTAACTATTTCCCTGTAATGTATGCCCATTGTCTGTGTGCTCCTTAACAAGAGATGCTGTATTCCTCAAACAGTAAAGGCAATCCTTCAGGTTCTGCCGATTCTGTTACTGGCTTTACAGGTGGGTAAGTACTTGCTGGGGTTTGATTTGTTCCGCTAAATTGCTTTTATGTCTTCTAACTGCAGCACACTTAAATGTGTTTTTGCTTTCCTTCTGGTGTTTAGTGGAAGCTGTATTTTTTATTAGACTCATTTGCTAGACCTGCACTTTGTCTTACTTTGTTCACCTTTGCTTTCTTTTAAAACTTTTTCTATTCTTTCTGTCTCTTAGTAAAGTCCAGCTTGTTACTGAGAAAGTGAGACTGAAACTGAGGAGAAGGGCATGCCAAGCACTGAACATGCTCCGGTGTTGCCGAGACAGTGGACAACTTTGCCATGCAGACACGTATTGGTAGGGCTGCTCTCACACACTGCTCCCTGGGGAATGAGGGTCCAAAGCCCTCCACCTCTGCCACCCAGAGGCAGATAGTGTTGAGGTAATGGGGGGTACTACAGCTGATTTTGGGCACTGGTCACCAGTGAATTAGTATTGCTTTTGGTAGGGCAGAGAAGTAGAGAGGTATTCTGGACCACAGGTTTTTCCTTCTCAGGGCAGATTTCATACAGAGCCTAGTTAGGTAGTCGGATGTTCTAAAGCTGTAGTTTTTCTCATGAAACAAATCAAAATTTCCTTAAGGAAACATAAAGGAGAAGATGGAAGATATTTTCTTTTCTGGGGAATATTTCCAAAGGGGGAAAAATGTGGTAACTTCTGAAGCTGGCTTTAACATCTGATTTTCAAACTCTGATTGGTCTATTCATAAATCCTCCCACAAGCCAAACAGAAAGCCATATAACTTTACCTAAACATAATTTACTTTTTATTTTACTTATTTTTTAGCCTGTCTTCATCTTCTACCTCATTCCCAAGGAAATGACTAACCTTCCTCCTATTTATCCTTTCAACCTCCAGGCTGAAAGTAATTTGGTTCACTTTAGTACTACACACACTTCAAAACATGGGGAAAACACGCATTTCTAAGGAAAAAGTGTGTAGCAAGGTATCACCAGGATGACTTGAAAAGAGCATGAAATAAAACAAGTATAGCAAGGGACATCTCAAAAAAACCCCCACCAACCAACCAACCAAAAGCTCAAATCAAGACATGTAATGCAAATCTGTACTGGCACAAAGGCAAAGTAAATAAAGTCATTTCAGTACTAGGGGTACCTTTAATCTCTTCAAGGTTTTTAATAGCTTCTTTATGCATTTTTTCCCCTCTTTTGATAACATAATAAAGGACCAGCATCACACACCCTGAGTAGCACCTTACTATGTGAAGTAGCTCACGAAACCCATTTTCTCTACTTGGGAAGAAGTGGTGATTGATAGTTCATGACCAATTCCACTAGTTAGTGTGTCCTATTTATGCACCTGTCTTAGCCATTCAGCTGCACTTGAATGATTGTTGAATGATAAACTGATGGTTTTGTCCTGGGGAAGAAGGGAAACCCAGTTCATTCCCATTGGATGTGATTTCCTTTTGAAGACTCCTCCATTTATTTCGTCACCTCTAGAAATCTGGATGATTTTTTCAGGTTAACCTAGCTACTTGCTAGAGTCATAATCATGTATTCTCACCTTAATCACCCTGCATGGAAATAATTTTGCTATTATAATTAAAATAGATACATAGGCTGGTTCAGCAGCATACTATACTCACTCTTATCTGTTAAGGGAGCAACAATGCCAATTAACAAGGTAATAGACCAGTTTCAAGAGGGCATAAAAGCCAATTGAAGATCAGCTTAGAGAGGAATCTCACCAAACACAGCAAGTGCCATATTTTATGCCAGGACCTTCTATTTGCTAACAATACCAGCTTAGAGCCAAATGTTTCATTATACAGGATGGTAGGACCTGTGGACGTAACGTGGTGGATCAGTTCCTCTCCTTTGCCTCTAGTTTCCTTGTCAAGATGACTGGGTGGAATTTTACTTTCAGTAGCATAATACTATTATTTACTTACACTTTCTGGTTATGTTTGCAGCAGTACCTCCAAAATGTTAAATCCTCTTCGGTGTTATTTAACACCACCATTTCCCTGAGGGTCTTCCCTGAAGAATTCTTGTGCATAGACATAGAAAGTTCACATTTGAATTATTGTCCTTCAAAAATCATAATTTTTTGTGTGCATATTACACATCTCAAGAAAGAGATAAGAAAGGAAGCTAGCTTACTTTTATATAGCACCTTTCAGGCTAAGAGTGAACCACCAATACCTAACAGCAGTGTGAAGTGAATGCTCCCAGCTGTCCTTAGCATGTGACTTAGCTGCAGGAGAAGGTTTGGTGGTTCTGAATACTCAGAAGTACTTGCCTCTGACCTTGAAAAAGAAAATTTTAACCTAAATTGGGCCTGAACTTCAGAGATGTTTCAAGATGTCACTTAAGGAAAACAGGGAAAGGGTGCTGTTCTTGCTTTTGGGGCTCCTTAAAAAGTTATGACTGTAGGTGTAAGGACGTTTTTTGCTGCAATATGTTCAAATTCCACAATTGGTAATCTTGGCCTTAGAGCAATAGATGGTGTGATCTTGTGTAAGAAGTAAATGCAAACTTGTTATACAATAATGTTCAAAAAAGTAATTAGTACTATATAATAGCACTATATTATGCTTTTCAGCCTTCTCCAGCTGGATTTGGCCAAAGGCTTTCTGTCATAACAACCTGGCTTTATATTTGAGACAAGTTAACAAATAATTAAAAGAAGTACCTACCTTAATGAATTTCTTAGAATTTTAATATTTTATTATGAGAATTTCTTCTTCAGTTTTTCAAACACGTCCTGAAAGGCTTATTTTCAGACACTTGATAGCTGGTTTATCTCAATTCCTGTCATCTACAGCTCTTAGAGTGGTCAAAACACTAGAAGAAATAGAGGGATGGAACCAACCATAACCTGAAATAATGAAAGAAGAAAGAAGAGAGTGAGGTTCAGCATTTACGCAGCTCTTACTTCACTGTGTAATCTGTGGTAGACAAGTACAGAGGGAAGTGGTAATGGAAAGGCTAATTCCCCTATTACCCTTCTTTCTGTCTCTCCCTGAGGCAAAATCTGCCCCTGCAACACATTTAATTCCTCTAATGACCATTTTTTAATGTGTATAAAGCATTCTCTATCTATATCACTCCAGTTAGTATTTGTGGTAAAAGAAAGCTTAATTGGGACCTTCAATGCAATTAATGCATAGATATAATTCCAGTGAGAAAGGACTATAAGGCAGGACTGACAGGAAGTCCTGTGTGACTGTGACTGATGAAAGAAGAATGCTACTTTTAATACGCTGACATTGTACAGAATTAGGCTTTGTGTTCCCTAGTCATAAAATGTCTTTTGGGATGAAAGGCAGACATTTTGGGTTAGTTAGCTCCTATTTAATTATGTGGTTTCCTATCTCAAAGGGTTTATTGAAAGTATTCAAAAAGAGAGAAGAATGGAAAGGACTCACACATATTTTTAGTTTATTCCAAAGTTTTTCATTATGCAAGTACTCAGGCATTTCACCAAAATAAATTCTGAGTAAAAACCAGAAGAGCTTTCATATTTTCAATAGTATTAGACAATGTTAGGGAGTCCACAACTTTCCTTGGAAATCTCTCTTGCTTGATTTTTTCTTGTATTAACTGGATGAAATCCAAAGAAACCACTGCATGTTTTTCAGGATTTAGCCTATATTTTTCTCCTTATTTTTAAACATAAAGTTTTCCTTTTTTTCATTCAATCTCTCTTTTTTTTTTTTCACACATTATTATTCCCTATGTGAGCCACTTTGCCAGTGTCCTTAATGAATCCAGTTTAATTGATTTCAGGCCACTTATCCAACCTATGGTGACTAAACAATATTTTATTCTCCTTCTCCCATGAGTCTGCTGTCCCTTGCTTCTTGGTGTCATGCGAAAATATGAGTTGCGTTTTCTGTATTTCTTCCTTTGTTTCATTCTTGGATTCATTCAAACACATGGGATGCCCTGAAGTGAAGAAAAATGGACAATGAGATGCAGACACTTTGGGACAGAATTTGTCAGCAAGATATAAAATGAGAAAGCTAGAAAATTGGTCTGATTTCTGAAGGATTTTCCTAAAGCCTTACGATGATTTCATTAGAGGTATAACAGGAGAGTCATGTTCATATCTTCTTGCTTATAGTCTATACCAGAAGAACTTACATTCTTGGGAGGAGTTCACATCAGAATTTGGATCCAAGTTTCATATTGGGTTGATATCAGATGTGCACATATGTTAATCTGGTCTAATAAAGTAGGATAGATGAATACAGTGTTAATAATACAGTGAATAAAATTATGCATGCAGAGTTTCAGCTACCTGGGCATAAGTAAAGAACTATCAGAGACTGTAACATATGAATACACCTACCAATTTCAAAATATATAAGAAAATAAAAATAAAACATGTTAAAGTTAAAATAAATAGCTAAATATGTCAATCCCTTTTCTCTATATAGCTCTGGTTTCCAGACAAACTGTAACATGCAGACAAAAGTTTTTTATTTTTGTAATGCCATTAAACTATTAAACTGTTTTTAAATGCCATTAAATTGTCTAGTGATCACTATGTTGACAGAGGATCAACCTGTTACATAAATACTGGAGAGATAAAAAAAGATTAAAAAGGAACTTTATTCTTTTTTTTTCTGAGCTTGTAATAAACAAGGTAGGATGAAAAACAAGTACTTCATGGCATTCTTTGTTTCATTAAATTCTTCTCTATTATAGAGTCACGGCCTCTTGGGGATTAGTACAGTGGTATTTGGTAGCTGTTGGCTGAGATTTAAGTTTCACTTACCACAGTGTATTCTGGATCTAACACAGTCACCACACATTTGTTAACCATGAGTTAAAAGGAAACATATATTTACTTGTTTTGTAATAGACTTACAGTAAGCAAAGCATTAAATTGTATGGATTGTGCTGTAACTACTGGGCAAGGAAAAGAAGACAATAGGGTGTTGTTTGTTCCTTACGGCCACTGAGGAAGAGTTCCTCCCTTACGACCATACTGCTATTTTCTCCCATCCCAAAATTATTCAGTTATTCTTTTTTCTAGTCATAACCAGAAGATTAAAACTACAAACATAAAGTACTTTGTTTCATTGAATTTCTCAAAAGCCTGGTAATATTGTGGTTGACTGACACTACTAAGAGGTAGAAAATGTCTACATAATCTTTAGGTCCGTCTGTTCATCCCTTTACACTGAGTTAATGGTACAACCCAAGATTCGCCAGATCCAATTGCAGAGCCTCATCTTAAGAATCTATTGGAGTGGTGCAAAGACAGGACTCTTTTGCAGTCTGAGTTTGCCTTGCTTTCAACATTTAAAATGCTTATGCACAATTTTTGAAAGTTTAAACAGAAAGGCAGCAAAGTTTCAACATAAAATTGCTGGATTCATCATTTGCCATAAAGATGAATGAAGACTCTCTCTGAATGTTTTAAGGCGCAGGGAAAGAAAACACTGGAGTCTGCCACAAAATCTATAATGATGGGCACTGTTGCAAGAAGAATTTATCTTGTAGTGACGATAGCTCTGAATGACAATGAACATAGGGCAATTAGGCACTGTTGTCAGGCCTGAAGTCCCAATGGCCCCTCAGATATGGACTAGTGATAGCCTGATGTTTACAGCTCATGTTTCACTGCCCTGTATATAATCCAGCTTCTTCCTGTGTAAGAACTCAGCAGCAATGACAGTTCAGGCCTCCTGCCTGGTTTGTGGAGTTGTCTGAGGATCACTAGAGAGCATAAATTGAGTTTGGTGAGACAAAGGTCCCCAGTGGCTCATCAGCTAATCTACAACAAAGACCAGCAGTGGTGGCCTAGGAAAGAATATAAGAGAAGAGCAAACACATAGTGGCATTTCCCTATGGTGACCATATGGCTCTTTGTCACACCACCACTGCAGGAGAACACTCCAGTTTCCCTGTATTCTGTCTGGGAAGGAAAATTACCTCCATTCTTTTCAGGATCCATATGACAGTTCTTCACTTCACTTGTAGATTCATTCCTATGAAAATTTCCTTTGGTTTCTTCAGCTATTAATAGCCTCAGGCAACTTATAGAAGTTTTTGTGGACCCAGATATTTACATGACAGCAATTTCTCTTGGTTAAGTTTTATGAACATGGAGGATGGTTTCATTCACACACATCTAACTTTTTAAGAACACGCTTAGAGGTTTAACTACCATGCCCTGTTTCAAGGTAAGTCATATTCTATTTTTGAGGCTAGAGTGGACTTACACTTCTGATGCAGCCATGCAATTCTTGGCCGCCAAACTGGATTTTTCCATCTTTTACACACTGCAATGATTCAATTTATGTAAGGCACTATGCTGACTACGTATGTATTAATGTCTGGATAAAATTCTTTTAAAAACATGAAGCCCAATCCACATATGCTATCAAGGGTCTGGTTCCCTCAGTAGGATGTATAGTTTACTATATTGGCTCCATAGTAAACTGCTAGATATTCCAGAATGTACATTGTCTTAGATAAGCTTGTGTATAAACAAGACCAAATCATTCCAGTTTTATGAGTCTTGTTCAGATTAAACTATTTTTTAAAGCTGACCAGGAGTAATCTAAGTTTCTGAGCATACCAGTGCATTTAAATGAAGCAGAGTGATTTTATCAAGGCCTCAAATTTAACCAATTTTGAAGAGAAGATTTTGATACCTTTCTGTTTCTCTCTGAAAGAATCCTCACAGAGATACTGTGTGATATTTTGAAGTGATTCAATGAGCTAGTCTCATGTTTGGTTTTTTTTCATTGCAAGCCTAGATTATGAATTCAAATGTTTTAAAAAGTGTCCTTTAAGATACAATTCTTATGTAAATAAGTGTCATGACTGTCTTTTGTCTGCACAAATGCCCAGAGATCCTGTATAACTTTGAGGAGAAGAAAACAGTTTGTTAAATGTAGTGCTGTATTCAAAATCATTCAAAAATGATTTTATGCATCATTTCAAATTTTCTGCTGCAGGGTACATAAATATCACTTCCACAATGAAAACCAAAAGACGATCAGGTGAGCAGTGTTTCGCACCAAATAAGGAAGTTGCAAATAAAGAAATGGCAGTAAAGCAAAAAGTAAGAAGTGGGTAATAAATTGTATATTCAGTCTGCATACCCAGACTATCTCACACTATCTTCATCTTGTGAAGCAGAAGTGATGCAGAATGAACACTAGAGACAAGCAACTTAGAAGGCTTATCTCAATAACTCATCAGGCAAAATTAACAAGAACAATCAGAACATGCAAATTTTAAAATCCTATTGTTCTTGTATAGATCCTCTGTGTGCATTAAGCATGCACGTAATTAAATAAATATGTTATATAACTAAGTCACAGAAAGAATAACTGAGGACACGCTGCAATTTCTTCCATCTAGCCTTTTAAAAGGGTAAGATATTCCTCTGACTCTAAGGTATACAGTCAACATCTCTAATTTTAATGGAAAAAATATCTTGATAGTCTAAAATATTTAATGCATTTTTATGCCATGATCTTTCCTGGAATGACTCTTTCTGAAACAACATTTAAACTGTAGGATTCATGTACATGGGAATGCCAATAGAAAAGAATGTTAAATTAACCATGATCCAGTCACAAAAACTATGTAAAACATTTTGAGATGCAGAAGAAAGATTTACATGATCAATTTCACTTTATTTCTTTTTCAAATTTTTTCAGTCAGCTGAACTGTAAAATATTGTATTTAACTCTGCATAAACAGATGATGAGTTAATATACAACTTCATGGGATTCACAACACCAGTGAAAGAGTTTTTCTAATTAAATGCCAGTGTGTGTTGTAATTTGCAAATTTGCATCTTTTTATCTTTATATCCATTCTGTAATGTCAAAGTGGCAATCACACACAATGTCTGATTTTGTTAAAAGTGTTGTGATTTAAATTCCTATAGAAATTCCTTTTGAAAAAAAAAGCCTTTCAAAAAATCCAAACTGCATTCTGTGCAAGTTACTGCAAAAACAAAATTCCATTTTAAAGACATCTGAAATTATGAAGTGATTATATATATGATAATTATATTTTACATGCAAACCAAGGACTTTAATTTTCTATTGAAACTCATTCATTCAATGAGTTTGCACTACTGATAGAGAGCTGAGCGTGTGTACACACATGTGCATGCAGACACATGTCTGCAAAACAGCTTGCAGTTTAAACTTTTACAACAGAAAAGACTGAATTTTTTAAGAAGTAACAACATCACAAAAAAAAAGATGAGAAGGGTCATGGATCTCATTATGAACAAATAAGAGCAAAATGACTGAAAAGTATGCAGCAATAGAAGTTGGGTTAGCTGTCTCTCAGGTAAAACACCAAAAAGGCAGATTGCTTTTAAGGTGGCTAGTATCTGTAATATTTCACTAAAACAAGAAAACAACTTCTCACATAAAATTGATTGAAAAAGATCTGTTTCCACCACCTCATTGTAAATAGGAAAAGAATGTCATCATACAAAAACACACCTGCTCCATGCAGACATGGGACCTCTTGTCCAGAATTTTCCCAACTGGGGTTCAAGGCAGAGAATCTATTTCCTATTTTCAAAATCTTCTCCTGTATACATCTACACCTGCCTTAACATCAACAAAAGTATGGAGTAAGCAGAAATGTTCAAGACAGATAAAAATAAAGAAAAAAGAAAAGGAAACACAGCAAAAGAATTCGCATTTATTGCAGATTTATATTCTCTTTTGTAGGGTCACATTCAGACAATGCAAATGGCTTCATCCCTTCAATTTAGCGGTCTAGTTTTTTCATTGTAGTTTCCCCTAAAGCTACCAAATTCAAACAAGATGTAATTATATTTTTTACTGGGAGCACAAATCACCCCCAATTTAAACTATCTTAAAATGAATGTGAAGAACTCATGACTGGTGGAGCTGGCTCAAAACTTGGGACCATACTGTTCTACCTTGCAGAATATTGAGCTATTTTATCAGTTAATGTTTTGCTTTTGACTACTAGAATGATACCATCCACAGTTAACCTGTCTTGTTTATACAAAAGATCTGGAGCTGGTTGGTCCATAGACAGCACAGTAGTGCACAGTGATAGCTCATTTCAGTGATTGCAGGACTGTGTGAACTTGCACATATCTAACAGTGAAAATTGCCTTTAATAACACTCTTTTCTTCTCTTCCACTCTACTTCAGGATCACACATTTCAGCATAGCCATATGTTACTTAACCACAATAAATTCTCTTCACTTAAGTGTTTAAGTGTTCTGGGTACTTCAGACTCCTTAGTCACTCTGAAAGCCAAGGCACCCACATCAAAGATCGAAGAAAAGAGAGCTTTAAATTGCACTGTACAGCCCAGATCTATCATAAAGCTTTCACAGTCTTCAGGCCATTAATTTAGTGTGGACAAGTGGGATATTAATATACTAAACTTGCTCCATTTAACTATAAAGTCATTTAGCTGAGTCCTGGTGTCCTAACAAGCTAATAAAAATAAAATGTTTGTAGTCTATCAGTAAAAGACAAGGTCAATTGCAATGTGTCTCCTTTCCTTTCCAGTATTTTACAGAAGATCCTGATCTCCAACGAACTCATAATCCTTCACACATATCCAAACAAGCATCTTCTGAGGAATTTAACTATCCAAGGTCAGAGCCATGTTACATCTGTACTATATACTTTGCTAGATTCAGGTTATTTCGAAGGAGAAAATATTTATACAATTGCTGCTGAATACTTGTGTGCCATTTCTCCCAAATAGTGCAACTTTGCATGATTTGTGGAAATATTGTCAGCAATTAAGATTGTAAAGAAAACTCGAATAATAAAGAACTATCACAGGATATGAAATACTTCTGAAAAAGGAAAGGGAAAAACTGTGTTATAAGAGCAGGAGAGTGCTTGATACATTTAAAAGCAGTTACTTGAGGCACAGTTTAGAGTCAGACAGGAAACCTTCTCATGCCTTGATTCCTAGACTTTTGTAGAACTGAGAGAGTCAGAGATAGGACATCAACATTTATAATGTTAAGCTAAATTCGAGGATTACAAATGCTCAAGTTTACAACATTAGTCACTATGGGTTCTATTAGATTCCCCATAGGTAGATTGTCCTTTCGTCATGGAGGCCACGTTAACCCGTCCTGGGACATCTGATACTGACCAGTGTCAGAAACTAGATATAACAGCCTGGGCCCCTTTGGCATGAATCTGTGTCTCTGATGGCGACCTGATGGATGTTCTGTTATTGCTCAACAGCTGCTGTGGCCCCACAACCACTTTGTACTGACCACATCCCTCAACAAATCCTCAACCAAAAGCAAAACAGTAATCCAGCTCCTCAGTACCTCCACTGTGGTGTGAAAACCTTTACAAAGCACACATGGAAGGGCGAAAAGAAAGAAAAGAATAAGAAAGGAAAAAATTGAGGAAAATAGGACAAGATGTCAAACTGCAAAAAGGGGAATTGTTAATAAATCAATCCTCCTTGAATTACTTCTTTCTTTTCCTTCCCTCCAGGTCACCAGACCTCACCACCACAACAACTGCTGGTTTGTGTCTTATTAATTCATTTCTTTTGACATGGTGCCCAAGTATATTGGTTCTTTCCAAGCTTTCATCTGTGCTTAACTTTATGGTGGATGAAGAATCCTAGTCCATTCAGCAGTATAGGCCTGTGGAAAGCCTTCCACAGGCCAAGGTGAATCACTATTCATTCTGAAAGCACTATTGGCATCAATTAAGCATATTTTTTTGCTTCCTGATATTGCATAATATAATTGCATAATCAGTTGAGATTATATTAATTTTTTTTTATTTTGTTTACAAAGACACTGTGAAAACAAATTTTAAGTTGTGCTTTGTTCTTAAAGCAGCCACAATGTCACCTTGTTATTAGTTATTAAAGACTGATAATTAGTTACTTAAATGGCATGGCATTATTTCTGTTTCCATCTTAGAGTGCTGAATCATAATAACTGGAGGCAAATCCTTTTTAGGATCCAAACAATTTCCACATAAGCATGCTTGGTACAATGTCTATTTTGTGTTAATAGCAAAATGAGTGTTTTCTACTCTAACTGTGAGTGCACCTCATATTGCCCGTGTCAGCACGCACAGCCTGTTTGTTTGCAGTAAACTATCCTGTGACTATAGTGCTCTCATGCAAAAAGGAGATGTAAACAATGGTGAAGCAACTTTGTGGCTCACTGGCAAAATATTTGTTCTCACTTGGCAAAGAGTGCCGCATCATTCAAGCTGGAAGCTGGAAGGGTGGATGTCCTTTCAGGAGAGCAGGCAGAGCTGCCCAGCACCCTTTCCCCTGCCCTGGAACAGGGCTTGCCGATGTGCTAATTGTGCACAGGGACTAGAATGGGCACCAGTGGGTGACAGGAACAGCGGCTGAGGAATGATCCCAAACAACTTTTCCCTGTTTCTCCCTAGCCAGGCACAGCTTGTTGCTGCTGTGCCTGCCTCAGGGGACGGACCCAAAACTCCTCTTGAGCCCTGACTAGCTCCAGCTGTCTGGCTGAGGGGCATCAAGCAGGAGTGGGCCAGCCTAGAACTCAAGGTCTCTCACTGGGAGATGACCCGTTCAGAGGTGGCTAAGGCTCAGAGGAAAAGTGCTTTCTCTTTAACCTCTTTGCCTTTGGTGTTCTGGTCGCAACTATTAGAGGGCAAGGGATTAAGGGCGACTCTTTGTGGTTAGAAAACAGGAAAACAGTTTATTGGGGAAACTGACCCCTGGAAAAGCCAACCACAGAGAGCATCAGCTATCTCTGTGCAGGGGTTTAAATATGGGGACAAAATTAGGGGAGGAGAGTGGGAAAGGACCTATGGGAGTCAAGGTAAGGAGAGTTTAGGAAAGGGTTACATCATAGAGATGTAACTGCAACTCAAACCTATTAGCTGTTGAGTAAGCAGGACTGACATGGAAAGTTCTGGAAGGGGAGGCGGAGTCAGGATACAAATATGGTTTTGGGATGGAATAACTTTGGACCAGGGGAAGGGTTAAGGATAATTAGGAGGAGGATACAGAACAGGAATGTACAATTGTATGGGAAGGAAAAGAGGGATGACCAAACAGTCCATTTAGGGATAAACAAAGGGGTTACAGAATTGTACAGAAACAACATGACAAACATAATAAACTGCAGGTGCACACCACCCCATCTTGTGGATTTGCCAGACCAGCGTCCAGGACTCCTGGGAGAATTTCTATCACTAGAGCTATTTTGTTGGAGTCATGGAACCATAAACACAATTATAACAGTTTGTTTGTGCAAGTCCTTTATACATCATTGCTGCACCTTTTTTAATGGTGTCAGGGCACTTACGTGCCTCACTGGGCTTCACCAGCTTCTCTCTATCTGGCCATGGCCCAGGACCCTATCTCTTCTCCTCCCAACAATGGCATGGCATTGCCAGTCTTGAGCTTCCTATAGCCCTGCCCTGACATGGGCCCTGCTGAGTCAGACCTACCTGCAGACCCATATCCTGGACCATCCCAATCCCAAGTAGGACCCTGGTGCTCAGGGCTGGGGCTGCCCCTGTTTCTTTCTCTCTCCCTTGCTCCTGGATGGGCAATGGGATAGGCACAGGCTCCATCACTATGGTCCCAGGGAGACACCAACCTCCATAGCACCATGACAGGTGGGGACGTTAATAGTGTGAATTTGGTTGCTTGTTGTAAGGCCACAGAAAAAGAGTCATCTGGGAGCAGAGTGAAGATTTTGCTAGTGTCCAATTCCGTATTTAAACAACAAGTTTAAAGGCCAAACTTGAAAAAAAAAGCAGAAGAGAATAAAAACCAAATGAACATGAAAGAACTGATGTGTACACCAATGATATCAGGAGTGCTGTGAAACATGTGCTGGTTCCCAGATGAAGGTAGCCATCTAAGTTGGTGACTTCCATCAGTAAAGGGGATCTGGAAGATCCATCTGCCCTTATACTGCCACCCTCTAAACTGTTCAGTGGGCTGCCCACAGCCATTCACATCTGAACAGACAAGTGGTCTGAAATTGTTCCCAGGCACGTAACCAGAAGAGAAATTTCACTGCTTTAACTGAACATGAATTTCTCTGTGCCTTCTGCCTTCCTTTTCTCTCTGTGGAATGAAATTCAGTGGGAAAATAACCAAGTCTTTCCTCTACAGTAACCCTTAAAAGTATTTCTAAACTCTGCTTAAGACAGACGTGGAAAGAAAAACACCTCTAGAAATGGAAGATGAAGCAAATACTTTGTACACACATGCATGACAAATGACCACAAAACTCATCGGAGACTCCACCTGATTTTGAGACAGCTTTTTGGTAACCTGTGGGTAGATGGAAGAGGAACAATTGCATTATTTTTTTTATAATTCATATTGAACCTGCAAAAAAGTACACTCTCACATTATGATTTTCTGAATAAAGCCCATCATTAAGACTGCTGGTAAAAACTAGTATGAGAAAGGAAAAGACTCCTCACATATCAATCCTGAAACTAGTTGCTCCCACACTCAAAATGGCAGATTCTGGTAATGACTAATGCATATCTATATTCTAAGGACACTTATAAAATATGACAGTTGGCCTGTCCTGGCATTTAGAAGCAGATGTTTAAACAGCTCACAACAGAGTAACTTCCAGTGCTCTGTGAATCATTAACTTCCTCAGAAAGACTTACATGATAAAGACCATTCGGGATAATTTTATCCCATTACTACAAAAACTTCTGCAAAAGTGTTATTAGGAGCTCAGTATTCCATTCTTAATACCTCACCTACATCAGACCACTGTCTCATGTATGAAGCAACACACGTAAGGTCCCCTTCCACTTTTTTCCTTCTGCTATTTGCACTTACTAACCCTCTGACTATGATACATCATGAAAAGCTCACAGTGTAATTGTGTAGGGGATGACGTTTCATTGCAAATGTACTCCTGAGATTTTTCTTACCTGTTAAAAAGCCTAGTACAGCCAAAAAATATATAACCCAGGTTCGTCTGGAATTGTGCTTCCTACTGAAAGAAATCCTGATACAGTTTTCTGAGAAAGATCTCTTTACATAATGGTCATTCCAAAAGCTGGTTTATACTCACCTCTGCAGGTCTACTTCAAACTCCCCTTAATAGGAAAATACTGTTCATTTTTAGTTCTGCTTGTCTTAATTTAATTTTCTATCCAATTAAGATAATGTAGGAAAAAAAGCATTAGTAAAAGAAGTTGGATTTGCAAATCAGCACAGCAAATCAGGGTATGACACAGAGAGCAGCCTTATCCTGATATCATGAGATAGATTATATTGTGAGAGGAAGGTGCCCAAGAGCAAGTTAAATTCCATTAAAAATAGTTCATCTCCCCAACTGGACAGAGATTTTTTTCCATTATTCATGGATCTCTAACACTGCAAACTCTTCTGCTCTCAAACTCACAGAACTTCCCAAACTCTTTTATCCTGCTAGATTTCTTTGCAGACAACAGAAATACAAGAAAGTGGAAAGCATAGTTTCAGACTTGTATGATCACCCAAAATAAAACTCTGATTTGAGGATGAGACAAGCTGCTATTAATCTTGGAGCTGAAAACTCCCTGTCTGCTTTCACCTATTTCATGTTTTCAGAGTGTCAATCTATAGAAATGGAGTTAATATGAAAATGTGATCTTTGCAAAGGTATATTCTGTTATGGAAACTGGTGTGCTTCTTCTCAGAGATATTCTCATATTGCTGTTACAATGTCCTAGTTGTTCACAGTATGGTATCTTGCTACATATTTTTTCATTAAGATCCCTATGATTCCTGCAAAAGAGTCAGACAAGGGCTGTAAATACTATTATCCATATTTGACAGAGGGGAAATAAATACCAAGGGGTAAAATAATTTGTTTACAGCTGTATACCGAGTTGGCGATAAAGCCAAGATTTAGAACTCAGTCTTACAATATACCGAGATCCTTTCTTCATACCCATTGATTCCCCGGGTCTCTCCTGAAGGTACAAGTGCAGCAACAAGAGCTCACACAAAATATTTTCCTCCCTCGGCTCCTTGCGCCTCAACTATCTAACGTGTAAAAATGACATACACTCTTTGAAGACAATACACCTGCCTATGAAAGGGATTTTAGTGGTCTAACCACAAAATTTGAAGTTATTTGATTATTTCTCTGAAACCAATGAAACATGCTTTGATTAACTATATTTCAGGATAGATCAGAAATGGCTAAGAGATTTTTGGCAGAATTATCCAATTCAATTATGTCATAGACAGGGATAAAACTGAACCAATGTCAGATCTAAAGAGAATTATTCTGAGTTATACCTAATTAAGAAATGAAGCCTGGAATAAAAATGGAGAACTATAATAAGGTGCTACATGCTGTTTAATTTCTTCCTTTTTAAGGATACTATACAGTAACATAGCATAAAATACTGTACATGTGTTATAGTAGTTTTATCACTTGGCAGCCATATAGATTAATGAACTTTAGTGTGCACTATGTGTCTGTCTATCATATCAGAAAAAAAAAGAAGAATCAAGAAGAAAGAGGGTGGAACATGAGATGGTAGGTGAGTTGTGTGTTTCTGTTGCTGTCTGTGGAAAAGCTGGAGCATGAGCTGCAGATGGCCCCTCAGGTTTCAGGTCAACTTCCTCACAGTTGCCAACAAACACATGTAAATGAAATGGCAAAGAAGCAAGCACAAGCATTTTTTCAGGTGCTCTTTTTCGGTTCAGGTTTCAGTCCTATAATAACTCAGGGTTTTTTTTTGCAGTGCTACATGTTAGATCCATAGCATTTAGCAGCGTAATCCTATTGACTGCATTGTACTTTTGCCTCAGCCTAAATGATCACTCCTTTATTTAGCGTTGATATTGTTTTTCCTTTTTCTGTGCAGGAGGAATATGATTAAGTATACAGCTTAGCATATCTTCTATTCTGTTCAGGTGCTAGTACTGCTGTCATCAACAGAGTACTTGAACTTCTTCCAGAAGTGCCCCCTGCCCTTCTTCTGAGTCACTCCATAGTCGTTAATGTTTAATGGCTAGAGGAATGGATGAGAGATAAAAGACAGAGAAGCATGCGCAGCAGATTTTACTCTGCAGAGAAACCTGGTGACCCTTGCTGTGTCTCTGGGTGTTTTCACAGTGCAACCAGGAAGTCTGCTAAATCCTACTTAATGCAGGTGATGATGACTTAAGATAAATCAAAATAAAACCTGAGAAATGATACATAATTCCCTAATGGTATTTGCTCCCAAATGCATCATCTTTTAGGCAATAAAGTTTTTGTTAAAGAAGGTTAAACTCATATGAGTTCCTTTTCAATGCAATGATATAGTGCAGCAGCCCAAATTTTAAGCAAATATATTTCATTAGGTTTCCCCCATCATGGCAATAATGGCATGCCTTCAGGACTTTCATACTGCCTTTCAGGTTGCCCTTGTCTGCTAGAGAAACCTTTAAAATTTAAAGGGAAAAAAATCATTTGTACGTTCTGCAAGCTGAGGAAAGAAATCCTACTTGGTGTGATTTGCTATAATGATAAATTTATCAGGGACTGTTCGTTTTATCTCCTGCAGAACTGCTCTTTGATGGCATTAATCTGCAGTAATGATTACAGGAAAGTAATTCAAAGCTGTTCAAAGGGAAAGGTGACATGATGCTTTCCATCTCTTTTCTGAATGCTCTCTCAGACTGTCCAATAAATTACAGATGTAGAAAGAGAAAAGATGGGCCATATACAGCTGAATATTTTGGAGAATATAGAAACATGGAGCAGTAAGAACAAGGCTACATTTGCAATATAATATATGTTGCAGATTCCTCATAGACCTTTTATAGCGATAGGCACTGAGTCCAAAGTTTTGGGAATGTTCAATATTATGTTTTTCATTAACTGTCAGTGAAGATGAACCACAAATTAACAGTAAATTTTTGCTTCGTAATATTTCAGATTAAGTGTATTCATAGTATCTTTATGTATGGCCTTTTCAAAATAAGAAGAGATTCTTATCCAGTAAGAGACCACTGGATCTCATCTAGTCAGACCTTTGAACAGTGTTTCTAGGCTGCCAAGAGGCCAGGTCACACAAGTTTTGCCTAGCTGCATGTAAAAACATCCACTGATGGAGCATCTACGACTTCTCTGGTGACCTGGCCCTAAGCAGTACTACATATCTGAAAGAATGCTTTTATCTAGACTGAGTCTTCCAAGCTGCAACCTTTACTGTTTCTCCTTGTTTTACCAAATGAATTCTCAAGTTATTAGAAATTGATGCAATATTGCCCCCCAACTCTCAACACCATTTTCTTGAGGATGACTCTTAAATTGCGCAAGATCATAAGATTATCAGGCACATCATAAGATTATCACAAGGTTATCAGGCACTCAATATGCCACCATTTTATGGTGTGCTTCAGGGGTAGTATTCTGGAAGAGACATGACATCACCACAGTCAAATTTAGGATTGGAGTAAATGTTGCATCCATGGAAGGATCCTTTTACACAGCTTTCTCAGAGTCAAACAGCCAGCTGCTATGTTACACATATATTTGAGAATTATTGAAGGTCTGCCCTGAGACACTTCAGTGCCCTGTTGCACTCCTATCACAAGCCCATAAAACAGCTCTAGAAGGATGTGCTCACATCCGTCTTTCTCTAGTGTTGAAGAATGCCACAAACCCACAGGACACCCAAATCATGACCCAGAAAGGCTACAGAGAAACTCACAATCCACCAGATGCCAATGCACTACACCTGTCCACCTCATAGAAATGGTCACACTTGCCTCACCCTCTGGTTCTGAGCATCCACGATTATCCTGTGGCCTGAGTATATACTGACCAGCTACAGGTAGCTAGACAGAAACTGCAGGAAGGAGACTCAGCAGCTGAGGTGTAGATGTATCCTGAAAGCCCCAATGAAGCCTGACAGTGATAATTACGTGGATACTGGCACTGCCTGAAGTTATGTTTCCTGCTGTCATACCTCAGATATGAGGATGCCCTGCCATCTGCCCAGATTTACAGTAAGCTTCAGCCATGCTCACTGGCAACAACAGCAAGACATTCAGCTTATATCTTATCTGGTCGTTGGCTAAAAGCTCATATTGCTTGTGTTTTCTGCTTGGCAGGGCAAAACAGGGATTGAATGGAAAGCTGAAGGGTAGGAAATGGTTACACTTACCCACATCAAATCCTCAGTGTGTTCTGCTTTTCTATGGGGCTTGAGAGGATGAGAAGTAGAAATGAAGGGTCTAGCCCCTTTTGAAGAAAACATATCATCAAGTGAAGGGAATTTGATTATCTTTGTAACATAGTTTATTGCCAAATTCCTCTGGCCTTTTCCCCAGAAAAGGCCATATGAAATAGGTTCTTTTGCCAAACCCACAGCAAGGACAGTATTCTCACTGCCTCACAGCCACAGTTGTAGAAAACCACCAATGCCCTTTTCATGATGGAATTTGTTTTCTGGGCCACTGTACCACGCTCTTCAGCAGCCAGTTAACTTCTGGATGAAAAGCTTAACCTTTGGATGGAAAGCAGATCAAAACTGGATGCTTACTGAGCCAAGAATGCAAATAACCCATTGCAGCTGTGTTTCTCTAGAATTAAACCTCAGACTAACATTCTTGTGTGGCATCTGTACCTGGTCCTGTGAAAGCAGAACTTCACAATGATCAACAGATCACAGTTTGGGTCCAGTAAGAAATCAGGATTTATCTTTCAGATATTCATTAAACAATCTCACCAAAAAAAATAATTCAGTTCAGAAAATGCTCTTAAAAACACTAGCAAAATAAAAATTTAGTTCTTTTTTTTTTCCTAATCCATGTTGAGAATTTACAGTACTTGAAAACCCATGTGTTTTGCTATGCAGTTACCTACGAGCATGCCAGAAAAATGTAGAAAGAAGGAAACAGAGGCATTTTGAGGACATGTATGTTGACTGCAGTGATTAAATTACAGAACAATTGCAATCACACCATCATAGTTTGACAATGCATATTTCTTCAAAGAGCTAAAACTAGTAATAATGTCTAGCCCTTCTATAATATTTCTCATCAGAAGATCTCAAAGTATTACTGATAGAAGCTGTTACAGCTTAGCCACAGGCATTCCTGACAGGACATCTTTGACTATCCATACACTTCTTCTGGCCCAGAAGTGGCTGAGACACTGTGCAGCTCTACATGCAGCTACTGCTTGCATCCCTGGCAAACCATACTCCAAAACATCAGAGAAGGTTCTTTTCTAAAGAAACATTAGAAAATTAGAAAGAAGCCAGTACACAAGACCATCAAGATTTCAGGAATGCAGGAGTCTTGTGTATCTGCTTTGCCAGTAATCCTAAATATAGATATAGTATGTAATGCTTGCAAATGGTGCAAAAATGGAGTTATACCTGTTCCTTTCTGTGTTTTCCTCTTATCTCTGCTCTTTATAAAACAGGACACAAAATTTCCCCACGTAGTTCTTCCACTGAGCTCATATGATTTGGATGAACAAAAGAAGTGCTTTTTTTGAGAAGACATCCTATCTTGATATAAGGGTATTGAGGGAATTAGATCTGATTTTTCACTTAACCTTCTCTGTATTAAGGTAAATACATAGAACTTCTTTAGCATTCAGCTGGAAGACACATCTTCCAAAACAGCAAAACTACCAGTAAACACTTTTCTGTGTTGTATCTGTACATCCTTCTCTTTACTAATTTGCTTTCCAAAGTGTAGACTCCACAGGGTATGCAGTATACCACAGACTGCAGTGGTGTTATTTCTACAATAAGGGTGACTTTTTCACTTCTACTGACAGTCCTCTGAGCATCCACAGACACCTTTTCTGCTCTGAAACACAATGAATCCATGTTCAGCTCCAACCCCCTACCACCACCAAGTTCTTTTCTAATTCATCCTTTCCGAAACACTGCATCACATCTTATAAGTTATTGATTACAGACAGTAGGACTCCATGTTAGCTGCTATGGTTTAGCTATGGTAAGATTTATCACTAAAAGTGTCCAGTTTGCTTTGTAGAACTGGCTCATTATGCACAGGTTCTCTGCTTAAAGCAAGAGTTTTCAGTCTTGCTCCACGAGTATAAATCAGGAAAAGTTGTTTTGATGGAGTTAGTTTATATGGATCTAGTGTAAGTGAATCAGAATTTAGTAGTCTAGAATCAGGCATCTTGGACAAAGTTGCAGTACATATATACATAAGTGTGTTATGAGAATTAATTTTATCTTATTAATTACCACTAAGATTTTGATATTTGAATCACTTTCTGTGTTGTTTATTTTTTTAACCCTTGTGAAATAATTGACCTTTTTATCTACATTAATGGTTGCTGTGCTGTATGTCTCCAATGACAACAGCTTTACTTCAACTTACTTTCACACTTAAAATCAGTACCAAACCAGACATTCCCGTGTTTTCCCCGACTCTCATTAGGCATTCTGAAATGAGTGGGAAAGAATAGAAAATGTTTTCCTTGAATGTTTCCAAATTTTATTGGTTGTTTAAGAGTGGGCCTTTTTAAAGAACACAAAACCCAAAAAAACTACAATGAGATATTTAAGAAATGTTGATCTTTGCCAACATGTTATAAATGAAAGATACTAATGCTCTATTAAAAAGCTATTGATTCTTTGGGAAAATATTGTTTCCCTGGAACTTCAACTCCTCTCAGCTATCAGCCATATTTGTCAGTCTAGAAAATAATTAGGAAGAAATAATCAAACACATTTTTTCTGAAAATCTTTGTAGCTAGAGCATCCTGTAAAATTATCATTACAATAAATTAGAGTTGTCAAGGGATAGGGCATGGTCTGAGAGTAAAAAGAGACGAATTCCAAAAGACAATGTGTGGTTTAACAGTCCCACCACATTAACATGTAATTTTTTTGTTCATTGAGTAACCAAACTGAAAATAAATATTATTCAGAGCTTTACAATTTCAGAAAGGAGAGAAAATTGCAAATTTCAAATCTGCATAGAAGGTTAAATATTAACAACACCATTTATATTTGCAAGTAAAATACAGATTTTGTTTCAGATAAAAAAAAATTTCATTGTAATAACAGAAGGCAAAAAGGATGACCTGTAAAACATATGCATTACTAGAGCTGTATAAAGAATGTATTGTTAAAAGGCTACTGAGATTTCATAATTTGGCTTGGCACCAGGAAAAAAAGAAAATCTTGTATGTTTTAAAATCTCTAAAAATAAAATTTCAATGAAATTGGAGTAGATTACTCAATATTTTAAAATTTTGAAAGGATGTTTGGCTCCAGCTTTCTACACAGAGCATTGCAGTAAAGAGTTAAGAAAATAAAGAGAGCAATAATTTCTAAAAGGAGACATTCTTATATTTTTGGCCTTTTTTTTCTTTTTTTTTTTAAGATGGTGAATTTATTTTTAATAAAACCAATTTAACAAAGAATATTTTTTTATTCAGAGTCTGTCAGATCTTTGAATTTCCTAACTTTAAGACATATCTAGCACTTTTTAAAAAAGTTACTAGGTGGGAAGATCACAAATTTTCTCTATTTTCCTCTGGGTAACTTTTAAAAATTAAAGACATTTTACAAAATTATACAGAGGTTGGAAAGAGAGGGATAAACTTGATTACTCCCTTATTTACATTCCAAAACAAAAGAAAATACAAATATTTTTTAAAAGAGGGACAAGAAAAATACAATTTTTCAGTTTTCCACTTTACTGAAAAAGGAAAAGCTGTTTGTTTTGCAGCCTGAGTGCATCAGGGTGTTTTAACAAGTTTAAAATTATTTATTCATCAGTTCTGGTAATTAGCTTTTGCTTTGCTTTTCTGTATATTATTACTAGAACTTCATAACAATGCTCTTGCAACAGGTTTAATAATTAAACTTTATCATACAGTTGCTGCTAGTCACATTGCAAACTTTCCAACCTGTGGATTTGTGACAATGACAAGTATCAAAAAAACCTGTTCAAAATGTAACTACAAGTACCTTTATATATGATGCTGACAAACAATGGGATGATAAAAGGAGGGGAATGACTGCTTTGGGTGGCAAAATCGTGCAAAATCGAGTGTGATGTGATATGAGTAGTCAAAAGGACAAAATGAAAAGACAATATGAATGACAATTACATGAAAGAAAGAAAGAATGGGAAAGGAAGTACCAAGGAGAAGGGAAAAAGAGAGTAATAGAAAGGGAAACTGTGACAGAGATGATGACAAGAGAGCAAATGTACAGGGTCATGAGTCTACAGGGTAGGAATCAAGGAGTCAAGAGTTTAGCAGCTGGCAAAAGGAACTAAGAGAGTAAATGAAATTATTATCTGAGGAAGCAGAGTAGGCAACCGTGTCTATTTAAAAGGAAGAGAATCTGTTATTGTCCAGAGTCAGCTACCTAGAGGAACAGAAGAGCAAGCAGCAGTGAATTGATTCAATAGATAAGTGGCAGACGACAGCATGTCAGTGAAAGAGTCAGCTGCGATATTTAATCCATCAGGTATCAATGGGAAGAGAGACAAGTCAGCAAAAAGACAATAAATAGATCAAGCAGTAGATTAGCAGTGAGACATAATGCAGTTGGTGAGAATTAACCATCAGAAACCAGTACACGGAAGTAGTTTCCTGAACATGCTTGATAATTGCCGCCAGGGAGCCAGAGAGGCCTGCAGGGTCGCTGATCTCTCATCCAGGTGCATGCCTAGTGTTGCCTGGGGACTGAGAGCAGAAGTGGGATGAGTCAGCAGCAGTGAGTATTAGCTTTTACATGCAGGTCTTCTGGTGAGAGAGTGGGAAGAAAGGGGAAGAAGTTCCCATTAGAGGAATGGTCCTGCATTTTGAGTCTCTTAGCTTACATATGCCCAGCTTTATGCCTAAAGCTTGCTTTAAATAGGTGTAATAAGTCAGAGCCATCACACTGTGGTGAAAAGGTGACAAATGGGAAATATATGTATTTTGTTTGCACAGCCTTTTATGCTTACTATACAGAGAAAGGGCCACTAATTTTTCAGCCTCGTATCCTGTGATGTTTTATTGAGCAAAATGGAGAGCTACAATTCAAAATGCACTTCCTTTTTACCCATGTCTCCTTCCTCCCCATGCCCTTAGCAGAAAGGGTGCTCTTAGCTCATTGCTGAACTGATTGCAGTACTGGATAGATGTACAAGTAGTGTGAATCAGGGTACCTCTTTGGTGCGTGGGGAAGCAAAGAAGAGAAACAAAACTGATGTTTACCAAGGAAAGATGAAATAAATGAAGATTTTAACTAATTTCACATGTAGCTTATATATATATATATATATGTACACACACCTTTTGTAATATATCATTAATTTGAATTTTGAAATAGTAAAAGGGTGATTATAGTTATTGAGGGGCTTTTTTTAAGGCAGTTGTATAGTTTGATGTACTGGATCCTCTGTTGTACCTTTGTTTCTTTGCCTTGGGCAAAGAAAGTTTTTGTCAGTATATTGTTATCAGGAGAGGAGATAGACTTGATGAAGGACAGCTGAGATGTGAGGCTATTTCGAAGACACGGAAACTAGATCAGGTGTTTGGAGAGAACGAAAGGAGCTGGCAAGGCCAGGGGTACTCTCGTGTGCATTAGAAAGAACATTGCCAGGAGGTTGTTAGAGGTGATCTTGCCCCTCTATTCAGCCCTGGTGAGGCCGCATCTGGAGTGTTGCGTCCAGTGTTGTTGTTGCCCAGTTCTGGGCTTCCCAGTACAAGGGAGACACAGAGCTCCTGGATTGGGTCCATCAGAGGGCTATGATGATGATTAGGGGACTGAAGATGATTAAGATGATACACGCTGAGGGAGCTGGGCCTGTTCAGTCTTGAGAAGAGACAACGGAGAGGGAATCTCATCTGTGTCTGTAAGTATTTGAAGGGAGGGTGCCAAGAGGATGGATCCAGGCTCTTCTCTGTAGTGCCAAACAATAGGACAAGAGGCAATGGGTAGAGATTGATGCACAGGAAGTTCCACTTGAACATGAGGAAGAATTCTTTAGTGTGTGGGTACCACACATTGGAACAGATTGCCCAGAGAAATTGCGGAGTCTCCCTCACTGGAGATATTTTTTAGTTGTCTGAATGCAATCCTGTGCCATGTGCTCTAGGATGACTGTGCTTGAGCAGGGATGTCGGACCTGGTAACCCACTGTGGTCCCTTCCAACCTTACCCATTCTGTGTGTGATTCTGGATGTTTCTAAGAGATCCCATTTTATGTATATATACACATACATATACATACATATAAACCAACTCTGATTACATTCCTTTATCCATAAATAAGACTACACCTCCTATCGGAATGAAATATACAACAGATCCAACAGCCCAGTTTCTCTGACATTTTAAACGCATTAATTTTAAACACATTCATTTTAAAGCCTTGAAAGTCTTTTCATCATACCTTGGAAAGGCATGAGGCAGAGGGAGGATTTGCATGTTTTTAGAAATTATTCTTACTTATGTCACTTGGACAGACTGAATCTTCAAAGGCCTCCCAGACTGGACTTCTGAACATTTGTTAGTAGAAATAGTAAATGACAGATGGCAGTGCTTTTTTTGCACCTTACATACTTGTATGTGTGCACAAGATTCTCTAGCTTTGTGCACGCAAATTGGTGTATGCTCAGAATTTGCAAGTTTTAGAAAGAAAGATTTTGCATTTCTGTCTCATAAATTCATTCAGTCATTGTTTCAATATTCAAAAGAAACTTAAATGAGTGAATGGATAAAGAGATGAATCTTTTATTTCTTCTACCTGTGACAATTCATTTATTTCCCTTAGTTTAAAACTGTTTAGGATCAATGCCTTTTTTCTTGGAATATTTTTCTACTTGCCTTTAAGTTTTGCTATATTTCCTCAATTTTCAGTAGAGCACTTTTAGAGTAAGGCAGTAGTCTTGATATGGAAAGCCAATACAAATGAGTTCATTATTTTGCAAAAGATAAAGATCAAATCTACTTCATTTGCTAATGTCACCTTTTGTTGTTTTTTTTTTTACTGGAAGGGGGTTGGTTCTTTTTTATTGCTTTGCAAATGTCCTGTTCTTTCAAACTGCCTCCAGAACTACCAGAGCAGTCCAGAGAGGCTGTTTGGTGAGGTGTTGCTAAGGTGATGCATAGACTTATGAAGACATTAAAATCTAGCGTATGATTCCTTTTTTTTTAAGTTTTTTGAGGGTTTTTTGTTGTTTGGGTTTTTTATGCTCTGAAATTTTAGAATTTCTCTATTCCATCTGCAGTCAATAGGTACTTTCTCTTCCTTCACAGAATCAAAAAGGACTGCATGAATAACCGTGGAGGGGAGGAGGCTGACATCTCCCTATCTATCTGACCATAAACAACAGGAGTCCCTGATCAAAGAAGAGTAGTGTTTGAACTAGATTGTTTTGATGAGCTTCAACAGTAGTTGAAAAATTAAGTACAATAAGATTTAATATAGAGTTACAATAAAATGAACACATCACTGAAAATAACCATTAAATATGAAAACTACAAAATTTGAGGTTGGCTGTAATTCTCAAAACAAAGCACAGTGAAGTAAGACAGCCAAGAATTTTAGTAGAACTGAAGTAGAGAGCAGCAATATTATTCATAACCATCTCAGGAGCATGACTCACACAGTCTGCAAGAACTACATTTTCATGAATTTTCATAAATGACCAGATTTGTATTGTTTAAAGATGAAGAATAAAGCTTTCCAAAGTTATGCTGGTAAATGTAGATATATTTTACACCTTGCTAGCTATATGTACAATGTTCTCAAAGATTTAAAGAACCCCAAAGTCTAGGAAAAAAATAAAGATGGAAAATGTGTCTGCAATTTATTTCACAAATAAACTACAATAGGGCCACAGTCATTATTCTTCATCATGACTGCAATCACATAAAAACTGTAGTCACTTACTAATGCATGGTTGGATGTAAATTCCTTGTTGTTGAAGTGTGGTTATGTTTTAACTTGCTTTCATCTAGCTTCAGAAAAACAAAAGAAAACTGTAGTTTTACATTTATGTGCCACACTTCTATGAGGAAAATTTCTAGGAATTTATATACACTTAACTCTGTCATTTTTAGAAGATGCGTTTATGCATACATACACACTTTTAGTATGTGAACTTTCTGAATGCTGTCTTTCACTCTTTGTGTCCCAGACAGTGCTTCTCCTGTTGCAGCAAAGAAGGATAATCCAAGAGTAGCAAAGTCTAGGTATCCTGGAAGATCCCAACTTGATTCCTCCACCATCTACAGCTCCCACAAGGTTTTGGGCAAGTTCAGTGACCTTTCTGACTTTGCCTGTTCTGCCTGGGTATTCCAAGCCTGTTCCCAAGTCTAGACTCACCACCTATCCATGTTCCAGACACAGACACCTTAGCAGGACATACTGTCCCTCACATGGTCTGGATGGAGAAGATTGTCTTAAAGTTGCCTCTGCCACCCACATATACTTTTGCCATCCAAAGAACAGTGTAAACACATGAAACATAAAGAGAAACCAGACTTCCATGAAGAAAAAGATAGGAAAAGATAACTATGGTTCTACATGTGTTCGTCAGCACTGTAGCCTCCTTGGGCAGCTGCAAGGAATCCCTCTTGCAGTAGTGTGAGAAGTTCAGGCATTTGAACAGCAATGACTCTCTGTGTATCTAACCCAGATAATAACTTTGTCCTAACTTTTCAAGCTTACTTGCATATAAAAAGTGTTGGTCCTTTCAGAATTTCAGCCTCAAAGTTATTGCGTATGCACTTAGTTTCAACCATCATGGAAAAAGCCTCTGAAAACAAAAGGGATATTCCCAGTCTGAACAGGGATTACTGTTCAATGTGTTTCTAATGGATGAACAATATGTTTGCACTATGGAGGATATGTTGAAGGTGGTCAGAGGACCATCCATGGTTTCTAGTAAAGCAACTATGTCACCTTGCAGGGAGGCTCAATTTAACTTTGTTTCCTTCAGATTCCTCTCATTTAACCCCTTTATTTTCACTTCTCCTGTTTGCCATTAATCTTTCTCTCAAGGTCTTGACTTCCCCATGGTTTACATTTTTTTTTTATTTCCCACATCTCACTTTTATCTTTATTTGTTGATTTATATAACTGGTTTATATAACGGATTGCTGCATTTGCTTTTAAGTGATCAACTGTAATCTCTGAGGCAATGAGAGACCAAAAATTCCAGTAAACTATGTTCATTTAAAGAAATAAAAAAGCCCCCTTTGTTCCATATACTTACAAGGTGAAAAATAGAGTGCTATGTCGCCCTACAATAGACAAACCTAAAAGCTGAATAATATTTCCTTCTCAAAAAGGGCCCATTAGTGAAATAAAACCAAATACTTTGAATGCACTGAGGGGCAGTAGAAATTCTGAATGTGAAAATGAAAAATAAGAAGTGTTGTAAAAGCAAAGCAGTAGGAGGCCTGGCAGGCAAAACGCAAGTGGTAGGATTAATACTGAAATAGGTGCTGGAATAACTGTAAGAAGACAAGAGCTTAAGGGATACAGATCTAAGTGGTAAATTAATATATACAAATTTCCCTACTTAAGGGAACAAGAAATCCCTTCCCAATACTGGATAAAAATAAGCCCTTTTGACTCAGTGTTTTTAAAGAACTTTTTTTTACCCTTAGAGAAATGCAAACAGGGAAATTTAAACCTAAAACATTGCTCAGCCTAAGAGAATTGAGTTTTGGGTGAATGGATGGATGGGTATAGATAATGTATTATTCAGAATATTATTAACTTGATTTTTTTGCTAAGGAGGAAATAAATACTTTTTGGTTGAGCTGGAATGCTGATGTATTTGCTGAAACTGTTTCTGACTTAGAAATAAATCAAGTGAAACATTTTGGCCACAGTAAATATGCTAATAACTGTCTGTACAAATTTGATAAAATTTTTCTATGCTGTCAGTGTTTTAATTTATTAACTAATGTGGCTATGATGACTGGAAAATGAGCATGTGAACTAGTTAAACAAGAGGTGTAGAAAACATGCTTAAGGAGGTCGCTCTTCAGAGTACTTTCAGAGATACTTCCAGAATGCTGCACGACCCTGCTTTTGCCAGGCTGTGTAAGAGTAAATAGCAGTTTTAGCAACAAAAATATCCACTATGCTTTTTGATTTCTTTCTAAGAAGGCTTAGGATTTTCAGTAATAGTTTCAATGTTACTAACAGACAAGCCTAGCACAAAAAGCAAGCTTTGTCTTCGACACAAGGCTCCTGGGACAGAGTAATTTGGGTCATTTCATCCTTGTTGCTGGAGTTTAAATTTAGCCCAGAATGACTTTATATGAACTGGTGCAGACGAAGGGTATGCCCTGTTATTCTGAACTAGCCTTACACTGGCTAGCCTGACTGCCAGGGGCAAGACAATAAGTTCAGAAATCCTTCCCGGACCTCTCTGTGGATACTTGGGTTCGGCCTTTTTTGGCATTGGCTCCATGACAGTCACACCATTGGAGCAGTAACCACAATAATATCATGTTAGATGGGCTGCATTTAATATTTTTCCCTACAGAGTAGCCAAGATATAAATATTAATTAGGAAAAAGCTTGCAAGTATTAAAAAAAAAGTAATCTTACATATTTTAATTAACTCCTGTTTACAGATGCCAGATGTAATCTATAATGCTATTTTTTTTTACTGATTCACAGACCAAGAAATATTTATGTAAACCCTTGAAATCAGCAAACAGTTTCAAATCATCAGTGCTTTTTAAAATTCATATATTTGTAGTAATTCATGGGCAGCAGAGAAAAGACTGGCAAAATTCATTTAATAAATTACTCATTGTGGATTATTTCACCTTCTACTTCCAAATGTGAATAAAGGGTGAATAAACAACCTGAAACAAAACCGGGTATGCAATTGAACTCTTTCTGCTTGGAAGCGTATTTCTGTGGTAAAATATCACCTCATTTAGAATTAATCTACAATATAATTTCAGCGTTGACAAGTCATTTCAGTTGGAAGTCTATATCTGTGTACATAGCACAAAACACAGATCTATCTTCAATAAATATCAGTAAAACCCTAGTAGCATTTACACTGCCTGTACAGTTTTGTTCGATGATAAGCAATAGGGTATGAAGTCTGAATGGGTTGCAGATGGCAAAGCTTGCTTACAGATTTAACTTCCATTTCTTTTCATCCTTTTCTTTTTTACTCAATGTATTGCATACCTTTGACTGATAGGAATTTCAGTGCTGGCATTACCTTTTAGAGTTGGCAGAACATTTAAGCAACAAACACTATAAATGGTATTTTAGCAGTAGATTTTGCTTTCATTGTGAGACAGAATCTCATAAAGAACTAATGATATATTTTCCCACTCTCAAAATCATGTCTTTGATCATGGCTGTCTACTACTTCTGATGCATTTCCTCTGGTCTTTGCCTTCAAAATCTATCTATCTATCTATCTATCTATCTATCTATCTATCTATCTATCTATCTATCTATCTATCTATCTGTTACTTCACCAAGATATCATTAAGGTCTTTGAACATGATATCCTCCGTGCAATTTTTCTTTATCAATTTTCACCTTCTCTCTTTTCTGTCCATGGTGCTCTTATGAGGAGTTTTCTGGAATTTACCTTAATCATTTCTTTATGGTGGAAATCATTCACTTATTGGATCATTCATGTCTATATGTGTGTCCATGAATAACTACATACAGCAATCACAGAATGGCTTGGGTAGGAAGGGACCTTAAAGATCATCTAGTTCCAATCTCCCTGCCATGGGTAGGGTCACCTTCCTCTAGACCAGGCTGGTCAAAGGCCCATCCAACATATAATTAAAGGGATAAAAAAAGGATGGACTGATGAAGTAATTTGTATTGTTAAAGGGTTTAGATAGTTCAAATAACCCAGTAATACTGAAATTGCAAAGAAAAAAATCAATATATAGATGGGAAGATGTCCTCTAACTACAGAGTTAAAGAGTGTTAATGAAAGGGTGGTTTGAACTGTTGCTAACAAAGAAAATAGCCATGCTAATACAGGTGATCAACCTGCTATAAAGTTTGTTGTGCTGCTTGTCATGTTTTGTTTCACATAGTCTGATGGGTGTGCTATCACTTCACAAATTTGCATTGACATTGAAAAGCAGAGTTGAGAAGAATCAGAAGTGGGTTGACACGGGACTTAGGAAATGGAAATATATTGTTGATTTTCTTGTTCTGAATATAATATTAAGGTAGACTGTGGTGCCATTTCGCTGACTTTTTCTTGTTTCCAACTGTAAGATGTAAAGATGATTGTTCTGAATTCATAGAAGGCTGTCTGCATGACACAGGTTGCAATGTCCTGGCAGTTATCACAGTATAATTATGTCTTGTGAAAACAAATAAGTAAAATCTCTACTTCAAAATGCTCTTAAAAAGAAATCATATAACACCCCCACAATAGTAACTGAAGGATACCATTATATCCAGGAAACTCTACATAAAACATGATCAAAACCAAATAGAACAGGCATAACTATGAAAAGCACGTTCAATGCATAATATGTTGGGAGCTGGATGTCACCAAGTGGTTTATACTGACTCCAGGAAGGCTTATGCATCAGCCAGGTTTATTACAAGCAGTATTTACATAGCTATTACACACAGCCAGTCTCATGCATACAGTTAGATACTACAGGCCTACCTAACTAAGCTAAGCTAACCCAAGCTAATACTACTATGCTTCCTATAATCTACTCACCCTAACAGACAGTATGTCCATGCCACGTAGCAACATGCCTATCTGCCTAGACACGTGTGTCTCTGTGGCAGGATGTCTGCCTACCAAGACAAGATGTCTGCTTCTTCTCTCTACGCAGCAAGCAGCTATATAACACACTATAATGTTTACATTAATCACCCAATAGCCTAAAGGTCAGCTGTCCTTGTCCAACCACAGACATCAGGCCACATCCACGGGACACAGCCTGTCACTGCAGCTCCTCCGCCAAGCATCCCCTGATCACACAGGTGTCCTGCTCCCAGCAGGCCACCACAATAATATCACCGCCTCATGCTGGAGAAATTCTGAAATTAAAAGTTTTAATAATCTCATTTAAACTTATCTAATTCCAAGGACGTTCCAAGGCCATAAGAAAAGCCCCAAAATGAAATTAATGAAACTCCTATGTGAAATTCAACATTGATACATAAAGTAGAATACGAATTTAGACTTATTTTAACTTCTAATTAATGTATTTCTCCATTTCCAAAGGGATATGATAGCTCAGGCTATTCTCTGACTCCCATTCCCATCATTCTTGCTCCATTAAATAACTGTCTTTAAGCATTGTTCATTCACTTGGAGCTGAGGACTTAAAGCTGCACAAACTTCATATTAAGAAAATGGAATCACTCTTCAGTGCTTCTGACTCTTGCTTTACAAGGAACAGGTTCCTTGGCCATTTGCCATGCTCAAAACCTTCATGGAGGTCTCCAAAGAGCCTTGCAGCTATTATTTCTCCAAAACGAAAAAAAAAAAATTGACATCTTGAATAGCCAAGCTAAAAGCCTGTTTACTGTGTTATGAGGACCACATCTCAGTTGTAAGGATTTGCTTGAGATTTACTTGGTTGCAGTTCTTGTCTTTTTCCTTTTCTTAGAATACTTCATTGCTATGAGGGTTTAAACAACAAGAGAGTTGCAGCCCTACAGTTTTATTTACATAAAGTGGTGTAGAGGAGTAAGATCTTGAGTTCACTTCTCATTTCAGAGAGGAAATTAATATACTTTATTCTTTTCTCCAGATCTTTTCAGCACAGCACAACTCTCTGACTGATCACAACAGGACTAGTTATGCACTGGCTTTTCTCCATGGCCACAACAAAAGGGGAAGGAAAAAGGAGCTTTCACTTGCAGCACATGGGTCAGACAGACTTATAGCCCAGATGCTTGGGGTAATTCAAGTGCTGCACCTAATTGCTCTTCTGGGAAACCACAGTGGTCCACAAGGGAGAGTCCAGCCAGAGGCATGATGCAGCAGTCTTTTTAACAAGTTCCATTTTGTTGTGCATGCCAAGTGTCAGAGCACATCCAATTCATGCCATGAAAATTCTTCCAAATACAAGTCTGTGGCTTGAGGGAATGATCTAGCTTTATGTAATTATTTCTTTCTAGTTATAATGTCAATATGCAAGTTTCCTTATGGAAACTAGCCACTGTAACTCAGCCCTGAATGGCACTTGTGCTCTGAGTTCCCATGTGACTAGATAACTGGAAAATGGAAACCGTGCTTATGGAAAGAGCCAAATGAAGATAAAATCAAACCCTTTTCCAACAGTTTCCATGAGGTGACTAAGATACAGAGAAATTAATCGACTTCCACAAAGAGAGAGAGGGAACACTTGTCTAGCACATGCAGTCTCATGTGGATTGCCACAGGCTAGCCCTAGGCTAAAAGTGCATCTACATAGCACAGAAATACTGTGAACCCAAAATCAGACTTGTCAGAGTGATGCTCAAGCTAATAAGCACAGCTAGTCTATGATGCCAGTTTGCTAAGAGCCTGTGCTGTAGCTTGACTGTTTCTGCTACAGAGACTGGTCTGTTCAGAATGGATAAGGGATGCATCTGACTTCATTTCACAGTATAAACTCCCCCTGTCATTCACACCTAGTTTTGATGAGGACTCAGGTTCCCTGAACACTATCCATTTATTTCAAGTACCACCAAGACCTCTTGATGGTGATGAGAAGGCAACTAATAATCAGGGCACCTCTTTGCTGCAGGCTTTGGAGGTGTAGAGAAATTAGCAAGCAAGCTGTAAACAGTTTAGCTCAAGTATCAGAAAGAGTCTTGTCAAGCACTGCAGATCTCAGCACAGGCTCACGCAGAGGTCAGGCACTCTGCAATCTGCAGCACAAAGTTAGCCGAGGTTAATGCACATGAGCTACTTGGCCTCCCTCACTGCTGGTCTGTAGCCTATATTTGAGTTTATGTCCCCAAGATCAAACTCCTGAGTGCAGGAAGCCACCTAACACTGCCACTCCTCCACATGAACAGCACACACAAATCCCAACCTACTCTTAAAATCTCTGCCACAACCTCCACTTTGTTGCCATAAGTATCTGGCAAGGTGTAGAGTACCTTGTAGAATATCTCATAATGGATTAAAGAGATTGGGAATACATTACCAAAAACTCACACCATCCTGTTTCATGTCACACTTAGTGAAGCATTCATTGTTCTTGATATATAGTAGAATATAATCAGTTTTCTGTGTTGTGATAGGATAGGAAATACCAGTCTCTGAGAGCATCAGCATGTAATGGCCTGGTCTTGATCTTATTTTCCTTTTGATAGTCTTTTCTTTTTTTATCTTCTCATACAAACTTGACCCGGAAAAAAATATGAACTCTGCTATAACACAGACACTTGACACCATCATTCACTTTTAAAAATTTCTGCCTTGAGGAGTTCTAATTTCTTTGTAAAGAAAGCACAGTTTCTGCTTGACTTTTACTTACAGAATATGCATGCATTAGTTAAGGACTAAATTCACAAAGGGCCCTAAATCTCAACTAATTCTCCATTCTGCATATTATATTGAGCCCCTCTTTCCCCTTATGCAATATCCCAATGATTAGCAAACACATTGAGGTTTGTGTCTTCATGACCTCTGGTTACAGTGCTAGTTAGACTGGGGACTATAGCTCACTCTCAACATGCATTATGAAATGGTATCTCACAATACTTGCTGCTGCACTATTCCACTCCACATGGTACGGTGAAATTGTGCCAAGGACAGTCTCTGAACTCCACTATTCACAGCTATGAAAGTCACACTGGGAAATGAAGGATGGTTCCTACCTAGTCCAGGGGCCACTGGACCTTCGATGAGGGTTTGCCACCCAAGGGATGGAACTGGACCAGCTCCAGCAAAGAAAACGTGCAGAGATGAATGGGGCTGTTTAGAGAGAAAGGGCCTACAGGTGCTTCCCTGTTGGCTTCCTTCTTCTAGAGATATGGAAAGCTCAACATTTGTCTCACCCCTCCCAGTCTATTGCCCCAGAAAGGCCGAGCATGAGGAAAACCTATAGAAGTGAGTGTGTGGCTACCATCACAGAGTGATGGTCATGGCACATGGCAGCGAACCTTAGCTTGACAAATAGATGTAATTCTTACAACTTTTGTCTGGTTTTATGTAGAATTGTACAGATTTTTAAGTAATTAAAATAATAATTATATTATAAAATCACTTTACATGATAATCTCCTCTTCTGTTTCCTTTAACATTTTCTGGGGAATTACCATGGGTAATATAGAAAATAGGTAATTGAATTTCGTTTCTATTACCATTTTGACAGCCTGAACTCTTTCCCAGGGTGATAGATTTAATTTCTCACACATGGCTTATATTGTTTTAAAATGGAATAATAAGTAGCATGATATTGTTTCTTGCTGTAGCATCTAAGCCATTATTTAGCAATATATCTGAAGTGTTTCTTCCGAACTGATAGCCATTAACATTTTTAAAGCAGAACCTCAGCAGGGGTAGATTGATATAGCATCACTGGAATCAGCTGTGCCGTGCTGATTCACACGAGCTCAGGATTTAACCTGTTGTATTTCTATCACTTTTTTCATCTTACCAAATTATAACATATTTTCCTCACTGATGGTCTGGAACAAAGCTCGGAAAGAAACCCTGTGAATTCATTATAAGCCCAGCTCTGCAACCCAGTGAACTATGCTAGGTGTGATGTGTCATTGTCAATTTGTGCTGAAGACAATGGCAGCAGAAGGTGTTCTACCTCTTTCCAGCAGTACTCAGCAACTCACTATTTAGGTTGCAGGAGCAAGCTTTGTTTGCATAGCAGCCAAGGACATATTTATATCTAATTCCAGAAACACTAATGCTAGAATAAGTCAGAGCAAGAAAAAGGGGAATAGCTCTCATGAATTCCTCTTTCCAACAAAAATTTGAAGGCTAAGTGTTACATAATACTGCTGCTTTCTGTTCAAAATCAAGTAGTTTAATTCATCTCTGAAATAACAGGCCTGCATGAAAATCCTCAACTGTGGATATAAATGCTTGCTTTCTGCACAAATTAATAGCTCTTCTGCATGCAAGGGTAGAGGAAGTTTAAGAAGGTCATAATTTCCTACTAGCTATATTAAGAAAGGGTCACTTGGAGGTGTCGTGCATCTCAAAATGAGTTGCAAAAGTTCACGGGAATCCCTTGGTAATGGCATTGCCTTTTTTACTTCCCTGATGCTGAATTTAGTTCTGTTGTCAGAAAGGAAGTTTCTGTTCTGTTTATCATAAAATGGATGTGAAAATACAGGTTAACACAGAGCAGAATATCTGATAGCTAATCTGGAAGGAAGCAAGCTGCTAATGCAGAAAACAGGCAAAGTCTAAAATAATTCTATAGATTAAATAACTAAGTAAAGTCAGCCCTTTACACTTGCTTTGCGTTCTTTGGAACCATTCTACCCAAAATTTTTACCTCAGCTCCTGAAAAGAATTTTGTGATAACAAAATGTGGACTCTAGCTTTTTGTTTGTTGGGCAGCCAAGATTATTAGCACACTAGCCTAACCCTGCTAAGGTGAAAATGAAGGAGCTATAATTTTTAATCCATTAGTTTTCAGACAGAGTGGCTGCAGCTGTGAGAACTGTACTTCTGCACCCCCCATCCCTTCCTCTTGCAGCCTTCAGCACACACCTCACAAACACCGTATAGCAGTGCTCATTGAAAGCAGAGGTTGAGGGCCAGCTGATGTTCTGCTGAAGATGTTGCAATCCTTTCTCAACCTGGTAAAGCAGAAGACAGCAGGTAGAGGTTAAAATTTGGAGATGGAGAAACAGCTGGAAGAATGATATATCAAATGGGAGAATAATACTGTGGGATTGGTGACAGAATTAGAGTATTTATCTCCACTATACAATAGTAATAACATCCATTGTCTCTGCTTATCTATATCAGTGAGGATATTCCTCATGCCAGAAACTGCCTGTTCCTTCCTCAATGGAAGGTAAGAAAATTTTTTAATATTTCACCAGAATTAGAAAAGAATTTTGGAAAATTTCACATAGTCATTGTGGACAAGGTGAGAAACATTTTGGGGAATGCTGGCAGGAATTAAGGAAGCAATTATTAAAGGATGTAGAGTGACCGTAGAAATATTCCAGAACATGTAATTTCAACACTGGCCCTCTGGCATTTTAAAGACACCTAAAGATACTGACACACTTGCATAAAATCTACCAAAAGAGTATGAAAATGTTTACATATTAATAGTTAGCTTCCTTTTGGGGATCAAATCAATCTTCAGCAGCATTGATAGGTTAATCAATGTTGTTTCACTAAAACTAAACTAGTTCTTGCCAACAACAGACTTTTTCTGCACATACAGGGGGTATGTCTACCTTGTTTGTGGGAAATTGGATATGGAGCTAATCAGGTTTTTTAGATCACAGTACCATATTTACCTTGACCTGAGGTTGTACAGATACCAAGTAAAAACAGCCATTTCCAAAACAGAAGAACGGCAATGGAACCCCTTGACTACCTTGGCTTGTCTCATATAGAAGTGTTGCCTGGCTGACCTCAGTTTATCATTGCTGAGGTCAGGAGGATGCGTAATGTATTCTTCTTGCAACTGGCAGAGCATTTCACATTTATAATCGGCACCTAGTACTGGAGGAGTTGGTGCTGAATGGCAAAAAAATACTTTGAAAGAAAAATAGGGATGAAATGCATAAATGATGAAATAAAAATGTGTTATTTTCGTCCTTTTATACTTTCTCAGTTGTAAGAATGTATCTAGCTTAGCTGTAATGAAGTTCCCCCCTAAACCATTATTAAGAATTCCAGCATATAAAAAAGTATGTTGTTCATAAGAGAAATTTCATAAAACAAGTTTACCTTGAATATTTTGTAGTCAGGGACCTGAGTACTTACCAGAAATTCATGGCTTCCCTTCTTTGAAACATTCAAACTCCAGGAACACATCCACAGGAAAGCACAGGGGAAAATTCAAACACAGGGTTAATCAATAAGAAGTAGTTAAGAAATGGCTGTGAAGCAACTAGGAGATAAGTGGATTAATCTGACACAAGATTTGGCAAGGTTGTTTCTGCTTGAGCTTTACTAGCTGAAATTTGAACTGGAGCTTCCTGTGGAATGTTTAACCTCCTGCAATCCCATCTATCTCAGGGACTAAAATGTTCGGTTTCTTCTAAAGGAAAATCAGTAGCCCAGAAGATTAGCTACATGCTTCCATGATTCATTAATTGTGGAGGAAACTATGCCCATTTAATATTTAACTGATTTTTAAACATTGTTATTACTTTTAAATACAGTTAAAGTAAACCTCAAAGCAAAAAGGCCGTTTGAACTGAGAAATCAAAACTTAGGAAATATCAGAATGGAATATGGATTTTTTTATATATATTTTTGTTGTTTTGTTTAGTGATTTTGTTTTATTCCTGAAGGAAGAGTGTGATAAAAATCAAAGCAAAATCACGAGGGGTTACAGCATACGTGAATCTATGTTTTGAATGTAAACTTTGACCTCATATTAGAAATCATAGTAGTTATAAGAGTAGCTAATGAACCAAGAGTTATTGCCAGAGTTAAGAGCAAATCTCCCTGACCGTTGTGACTGAGGAAGTTCATGTACTCCTTCCTACATCAAAGTCTGCCACACGCTATACCCAGAATCTTTTCTGCTAATTGCCTCTTGTTAACTGGTTGGAGCATGGAACCAGAGATTGGTCTTTTCTTCATCTCTTGCAGATGTCTCAATGTATTGAGGAGAAAAGCATTATATTCTTCTGAGCAACAACTGCCTTTTGCTGAACAGAGGATCTTTTCTTCCTTCCAAGCTCATGGGACAATAATGCTGCAAAGCACAACCTGGATTTCTTTGTGTAAGCAATGTGAAATACAAAGGAAAGAATTTACAGTGATTTTACACTCAGATCTTCTTTGTCTCTTTTTTTTCCTCTTTAAATTTGATGTGCAGTTCCTAGGAAATTATTTGCTTATGTTAATGTAACATTAAGGTTGATAAATCAAGTTCTCAAATGTCATGAAATGCAGAAGGTTCAACCTTTACTCTGGCTCTTTGCCTCTTTCTTAAAATATGGTCTGTCTTTATGCTCTATAAATTATTACTCAGACTACATAGGAGTCAGTATAACACAAACTGGAATTCTCTACAAAGCTTTATTAATAGTAAACTCATGACAGAAAATGTTGTGTAGCTGGGCTATATATGGAAAGGAGCAATGTTCTTACTTGTTTGGCATGATCATCTCTCTATCTTGATCATCTCTCTGCCACTATTCGTGGAAGGAGATTTTGGATATTCTTGGTGTTGTGGAGATGCTGTCCCTCACAGCGATACTGATATTCATGTGCAAATGCAAGTATTCATATGTGAACACAAGTATTCTTTTTTTCCTCCCAAGACTGTTGGATACCAAGGTAAGCCTTTCTGGCCTCAAAGAAAAGAAGGGGAACACTCTGGAAGTAAAAAAATTTTTAGGGCCTTCTGCTTCCTGGATAACCCTCACTAAACAGCTATCAGTAGTAGCAGGACAGGACTCTGCACAAGGTTGAATTTGTCTAGGATACCCCTTACAGTCACAGTAAACACCAATTTTGTGATGGCATAATTGGTGCCATGTAAAGGTCCTTCTACGAGAGAGAGAGAGAGTAAAGATAGTGGATATAAGGATAGATAAAGACTGTCATGTATGGACTTTGTAAAGTTTACTTTCAGATTATCACTGTGATATGATTAATTTAAACAAAGTGTTTCAGCATAGCTACCTACTTTGTCATGTAAGTAGCTATTGTGGAAAATTTCTGGGTATGGTTATATTTTAGTCCTTTTTGAAAATGTTGTGAAAATGTTATGAAAATGTTTCTGCCTGTTGATAGTGCAGCTCAGAACTTCTGGTATATACAGCTGGAATGCAGAGTGCACAGAAGCAAAGTACTTTAGTTTCCACCACTTTAAATAATGTAACAGGGAACACATGAGACATGTTACCAGACAACATATACCAAGGTAACTGCATCATAAGAATGCCATGAAAGCAACATTTTTTCACAGCATTTAAGGGAGGATAATATGGATGACACCAGAAGATCCCAGAGGAGATGATTTCTCCTTCAGCATTGATTCACTGATACAAAACCTCATTGGGGAGAGGGTGAGCTGTAACCCTTAACTTTTCTCTCCCATCATGCCAGGAGCTCCACGCCTGTGGCTTCCCCTTGGGTCCAAAGAGGCTTATTCCTGTCCTGCACCCAGGTCAGCCCATTCAGGGCAACATTGCACCTTGGTGGGAAACTGGCCTTATGTCTGAAACACAGTCAGAAAGAGAAGAGAGGCTTAGATGCTTCTAGCATTCAGATCTATTTTGAACATGAAGCTGTCAAGGGATAAAGAGTGTTTGAGAAGGCTGTGCTTTAATTTCTCATCATGTGAAGGAATATATCCCAGATATACCATCTCTAAATATGAATGCACCATGTTAGAAAGAAGTCTGGTCAGGGTTATTACCCTGGATAATATCTACTGAGATTTATCAAACTCCCAACAGCATTTTTCATCACAAAAGTAAGCACAATATTGTTATGTCTGTGATTGAGAACTCTTGAAATGCTGGTAACTTTCAGTCAGATACTTATCTCTGGACACAGAATGAAATTTTACCACTATACCACTGCACACTTGTCCCAGTTTAAAATAAATTATTTCAACTTTAGTCAAGGATGTGATGCATACTGCTTTATAACAAATACCTGTTTCATGCACATTTTTGACTGGTCTCAGATTACTCTTTGGGATTTATTTTTATATACTATGCATAAGGATGCGTACTTCCTTTGAGGATATATTCAAGGTAAAAGCTTACTCTAAGTAGCATGCTTGCATTTGTACTGGCAAGTAGGAAAGGGAAAGACACCTCCAGGTGTTGGGGGGAGGTCACAGACCCTGTTCCAGAATGGCAGCAGTGTATTCCCCTGGACCAGTCAGCATGAGACCCAGTGAAGAACTGGTCACTATCACACATTGGTGAAAGGAACAAAAGCCTATGCATCGTGAGAGGAAACAATGCTTCATCATAGCATTTAAGTGTTACAAATTAGTTCTTGCTCCTACTGTGTGCAGCAAGGACAAGCTCTCCTCCAAGGCTAAATGTTTTGCCTACCTTTCACCATAGTCTTACAAAATTTTGGGCATTGCCCATGGCATAATTTAGCCTAATATGAACACCCTGGCAAACAGATTTTTTTTATATAAACCTGTTGTCTTGTTTTTCACATAAGCGTGTTATGTGTAAGTTTCCTTCCATTAAATGTTATTCTTTGCATCTTAAATTATTTCAGACCCTTTCCTTTAATGTTAACTAGAATTAACATTTACATTGTGATATATTGCAAATTATGTTTGTTGGAGCAATTTTTTCCCCCAAGAACTATATTTCCTACCAGCCAGATAACCTCAGAATTGTGAGGAATTATTACATAATGTTGATTCCAAGCAAAATAAATGTGTTCAGTTTTCCTATAGGCAGTGGCACTAAATAACAGTTACACAGCTCAGTCCTCTTCCCATTAAATTTGGTGGCAAAACTCCAACTGACTTTGTGGAAGCAGAATTTGATTTACTTTAACATTCACAGAAATTATGGGTTAACCTCTAAAAGCAGGGTAAGTTTGGCCATATAGGCCTCCAAAGACTTAGATATTTAAAACATATTTGTTGCTGCTATTTATATGTCACTCCACACACTTTCAGTCTCCCTTTCACATGCTTTCCCTAATCACACAGAAATTAATGGTTATTTTTAGGGGCAATTGCAATCAATATGAAGTAGAAATTTACCTATTCCCCTTTCCCCAGACAAGGAAACCAATCTCTTGAAGGTTAGCTGCCAAAATAAAATCCAAAGAGGGGTTTTGCATGTTTAACAACACCTATACACAAACTTATAACTCCCTCATTGTCCCTCATAGATCCAGAGGTGTCTAAATTCCTTAATCTCTTAAGAGATCTATGCTCTTATGCCAGAAAAAAAATGTTTCCAGCACTATGATATTTGCCATTCTTTTTTTTTTTCTAAGATTATTGCCAGTTCCACCCATGCACCAAGTTCTCCCTGGTCAGGTCTCCCATTCCTCACTCCAAGCAATGAGCACTGTGAGAAGTTGCTTTACATAGAGGAGCCCCACACTAAGGAAATACTTAAGTCCTGACCCGTGCTTCAAGGGTGAGGAAATTCCCAGAGCAATTACTCTAAACTCTTTTTAAGAAAGAGATTTCCCCCAAGAGAGTGCCTCCAGGCTAATCCTTCCAGGTGTCCAGAGCAGCTTGTGGACGACAGAGATACTAAACATAGACAGAACACTTCAGTAGACTGTAACCTTTAAGACTGCATAAGCAACTTTGTTTCTGCAGAAATCCCAAGAGACAATATACCTCCACAGCATGAGGCCTTCCCTGTTTTTTCAGCCATCAAGGAAAAGGATGGTCATTTGTTGCAGACCCAAATGAACAGTAAATATCAATATTTCTTGCCTGACTCAGCTGCCTTATTTAGTGTATTGATCTGCCCATCTTCCAATTCCTATTCCTGTGCACCAAGGGAGGGAAAATAAGCTGGTTCACAGCATTTATTTATGTCAGCTTACCCCAAAACCAGTCCCAGGGGCACAACAAGAATTCTTATTTCTTCCCTTTTCTTTGCAGGAGTGCAAAATGCAAGCCACATTGTAGATTGCTGCACTCTGCTCAATGTTTATGAATAAAATATATGAATGTAGAAACCTGGGAATGTTACTGGAGGAGGCGTGTGGGCTATGAGTTACCCACAGTCTTGCACATCCCAGTTACCATCCCATAATGTCCCATAAGTTACCTGCACTGCCAGCTGCAGAAGAGCACACAACTTCTCTCCTTCGTTACAGCTGTAGTCTGCCATGGCTGGTAGCACAGTTACAAAAGAAGGCAATCTCTTATCCCCCCATGTATATCATTTACAGGGATAATGTCAGGAAAAGCATAAAAACAAACCAACCAACTGAAGGGAAAAAAAAAGAAAAACCAAAAAAATAGGTAATTTGATTTTTTAAAATTATGAT